>CM042139.1:65530584-65555584 GCA_023376005.1 Doryteuthis pealeii
TTTTGGATACCTCACATCTCTCTCTCTCTCTCTCTCTCTCTCTATATATATATATATATATATATATATATATATATATATATTGAGTTATATATTGAGCTATATATTGAGTTTTAAAAGTTTTCAATATCCATCAAGGATGAATAGAAGAAAACGTCTTCAGCTTAAAATAACCCGACACATGTTGACATGCCGTAGCAACCTACCAATCAACGAACCCATTAAATGTAACTAATCGTCTACTGGCTGTACTTAAGGCTGGACCCAGGGGAGAAATAATGTTAGTGGGCCTGGAACTTTGGATTCTCTGACTCACCTAAATATATTCATATACACTCCGTTCTGTCTGAGGAAGAACTAACATCATACTTTGGAATGGATAGCGAACAACAACAACAACAACAACAACAACAACAGTAATAATAACAATAATATATATATATATATATATATATATATATATATATATATATATATATATAAAAGGGTTTTGTAATTTGCTTGAAGCATTGTGTATATATTGGTTTGTTGGTTGGTTTTGAAGGCTGTCACAATGCGAGTGTAAAGAAAAAAGAAGGTAACTATGATGTTTTTTGTTAACCTGTCATTTTTTTCTCAATATTTCGGGATGAAAGATCCCACCATCAGAAGAATACTCGAACTGAAGTGATCTTAGCGGTTGCTAAATTCGTTCTGTCTTAGGTTTTCCAAATTCTGTGTGTGTATGTGTGTGGTTGAGGGTGCTTGCTTATTTGTGTGTTTGTGTGTGTAAGTGGTGTGTGTGTGGGGGGCTTGTGTGTGTAAATGTAAGTGTATGTGTGTGTGTGCGTGCGTGCTTATGTCTGTGTGTCTGATCATTTTTTAAAATTTTTTTTCATTATTATTCCAGATTATAAAAAAAACCTTACTTAGAGGCGAATCAAATCTGGAATAATAATTAAAATAAAATAAAAATAAATGATCAGACACACAGACATAAGCACGCACGCACACACACATACACTTACATGTACACACACAAGCCCTTACACACACACACACACACACTTACACACACAAACACACAAATGAGCAAGCACCCCCAACACACACAGAATTTGGAAGACCTAAGACAGAACAAATTTAGCAACCACTAAGATCACTTCAGTTCGAGTATTCTTCTGATGATGGGATCTTTCATCCCGAAAAATTGAGAATAAAATGACAGGTTAACAAAAAACATCATAGTTACCTTTTTTTTCTTTACACTCGCATTTGACAGCCTTCAAAACCAACCAACAAACCAATATATATATATATATATATATACTCATTGTGGTAGCTAGAATCATTTGAGATTATCTTTATTACTCGTGTTTGGTACTTGCATTTTATCGTATCATTAATCCTAGTATATCAAACATTAGCAAAGTATGCTCTCGGAATCAATAAATAACGACATTGCTACCGACTACACGATGCTGGTAATATTGGGTAAGAAAGTATTTGCTATTAAGCTAAAAGCAAGTATTCAGAATTCATACTCAACATTGCCCTAGCACCTCAATAATATACACTTACCAATTTTTCTCCTATTTTCGCATATCACAGCCGGGAATTTGGCCATTAGTAAACCTAAGTGTAAGCAGTTGTAAATATAAATACCCCCCAGTGGATTCTGCGTAAAGTTCTACCGCAGAAAAGTTTTGTTTGATTTTGGTACAGGATTTTGTTTTCAATTGCAGACAGACAGAGAGAAACACCTCTTATACAATATTATATATATATATATATATATATATATATATATATATATATATATATATATATGTGTGTGTGTGTGTGTGTGTGTGTGTGTGTGTGTGTGTGTGTATAAAGGTAAAATAATCTAATTGACTGGTTAGTAGGGGAGAATTCTATTTGGGATCACCAAAATCTCACTGAAAATTCACAATATATGCTCATGTAGGTGCAAACATTTTTTTATAAATCCCTAAGTGCGCTCGATGTATAATAACTAATAAATTAATTTCATACAGAGTAATATTTATACTTTCAAAGAAAAAAAATTAACAAACCGTCATTTGGCTATTAAAAATGTATTTCGACCAGAAACTCTATATGAGTCTAGTCTAATCAGACAACATTTGCATGCATTTAGATTGAGAAAAACAGAATGGAGACAATATTTTTTCCTTTTCTTTTCTTTCTTTGCTATAAGACCCATGAAAATTCTCTCTTCGCATATGTCCAAATAAAATAAAAACTCATATGTGATAATAATAACAAAAATCGTATATGTATATATATATATATATATATATATATATATATATATATATATTGCTCATATATGATAATTATAACAACAATCATATATATATATATATATATATATATATATATATATATATATATATATATATTGCATATATATTGCTCAAATCCGAACCAGAATCGCAGTATAAAACTAAAAACAAAATAAGCTTCCTCTTCTTAAATTTGTTTCAGAACAAAATCGTCAGATGGAACTTTTTCACAAAATAACAGTTCCATTTGACAATTGTGTTTTCTATTTTCTAAAAATAAAATATACGACCCTATAAGTTATGAAATAAACATAATAAGCTGAAATTTAAGTTAATTCCATCTCAGCATGCGCCGATCTATGTGGGCGGAGCCGCATTTTTTCATTTTCTAAAAAAATACGGTTCTGTTCACATCCGGTGACGTACTTAGCTGATGAGTGGAATATCAGCGTTTTTTTATGTTGCTTAAATCTGAAGAGATCTCACACGTGGTACGTAACAATATATTGGCAATATTTTAAATTGTGTTTAATATCATTGATAGCGCATTTATATCTTAGGGTAGCGTACACATGAAGTCCACGGCATTTGCTAACAGACTGTTTCTAGCCTATACGATTTTTAAATCAAGTGCGCTGGGTTGGAAATTTGCATAGGCGAGCAACTGTCTGTTACCACGCGCCGCAGATCTTATGGCTACGCTATGCCAACTTATATATATATGTATATATATTTCGAAGCGCGTGGCATAATGGTTAGAATAGCAGGAAATGGACTCGTCGATCCCAGATCAAATCCTATACGAAACTGTTTGCATTTCACATAGCACTGATATCCGTTAGAAAGGGATGAATCCAACTATACCCCCCCCCATTTATGGGTAAATAGGATGGCAGACTGGGCTTTTCAATCTGGATAAGGCAACCTCTGTTGGAGAAGGAAACTCTGAATTCAAACCTGTTAAACTCCGCTTAAAAAATTGACTTTGTGTCGCATCCTGCTCGTCCGGAGAGGTTGGTATATATATATATATATATATATATATATATATATATATATATATATATATATAAAGGGAGAGAGCGGGAAAGGGTGTTTATAAACAATTATTTTAGGTTTAGTCGGTACTAAAACTTAAGAAAAGCATTCCTAATGAGATCAGTGAAGACGAATGGCTGAATAGTCTCAAAATTAGATTTTTTTCGCCACCGTAAGCGACATAAATTAAATGCAAAGGAACAGTTCTACTGAATGAAGTTAGTGGCTGGAAATTCTTCAGATATTTTTTGGCACCTATTATGACTAATATTACTTAGTAAAATACTATTGCTCTTCAGTCTCAACCGTTATGTCAGCAATTATCTACAACAACCAATATATTAGACAATTACGTACGGTGCTGCGTCTACTGATAGCATTTGCTCCCACACAATTACTGTAATTAGCAAAGATTTGCGTTCCTTGCTGATTTCTTCCTACTTTGGTCTGATAAGTGTTCATTTAGCATCAACCAATTACAAAGACTACCGTTAGACACATACATACTTTATCCATCTATCTATCTATCTATCTATTTATCTATCTTAACCTACTTGTATGAATGCTATTGGGAAACCTAGATTATTACTACAGAGGGCTGAATTAGAAGAAAATTGAAAAACAGAAGATGGTATTGCGCCAGTTTGCCGAGTAAAGTAATCCATACTGTAATAAATTTCACATTCGAAATAGGATTTTTCCTGAGATTCTCACCGGCAACAAGAGCTATTTATACATATAGTAAAATCGTCGCTGTGGCCTGAAGTCGGTATTAGCCAGACAGCGAGAGAGTCTCTCCCATTTTTCCTAGCGCTAGAACAAGGATTTGTTTTTGCATCTGAGGGGGCACGCCACACAGACCACCAGCTCCTTACTTTACCACACATATCCCTGTGTTACTCAAACGCTGAGTTGGCAACGGTCGGTATCGAACCTGGGACCTTGTGGTTCCTAGTCGGATATTCTATCGACTGAGCTAAACCGGCCCTATGTGGTTATGTATGTACGTATGTCCAGAGGTACCTACAAAAATGATGTTTGGTTTGGTTTGTTTTGTTTTACGGCATATCAACCTCAGTGGGTCATTTAATGCCGATAAAGTTTTGAAATAAATCAATTCTTAATGGATAATACAATTTTTTTATAAATACATTTTTCTCTTTAACCCATGGATCGGACCCTAACAAGTACTACCACTCCGGGTCAGAGTGGACCAGGGAGCAATGGTGATGAAGCGGGTGCTCCACATTCCCCAAACCTCCAAAACTGGAACCTCACCATCAGACAGAGTTTAACGTCATTCCCAGGACATGTAGACCCGCAGCCACCGCCTTCTAGCACCCATATGATACAAATTGGTTGTGGCTTGCCATAATTGCAATAGGGTTGGGAAAATTATATAGGTGCTAGGGCTTGTCGTGACCAGCCGACTGATCGGAGGGGGCCTATCCGACCGCTCGTCTAGCCCAAGATAGGGCCAAAGTGGAGTATTGCATGTCATGAACTGCTCATCCACCTGGGCTCTATCTTTAAGCATCACGGGTCGCCACCCACGGCCAACAGGTGGCCCATTGGGGGAGTCTTAAGCCTCTGCAGAGGTGCAGTCGGTGCATTCTAACGCCCCAGCCGACAGGGTGGACCTACAAAAATGAAACAATTAATTACAACATAAATATACACGTTCACTATCACCAGAGCTTGTTTTCTTTTTTTTTTCTTTTTTTGGCAAAAATAAAGAAGTCTTTATCTGGGAAGATATTAAAAAATTAGGATTGGAAAATTACGAGTAGGATAATCATTAGTAGCGTTTGTGATTAAAATATAAATCATTTATGTAAGACCAAAACAATCAATGGATCTGCGAGACTAACTATTTAATTTCCCCCTCCTCTACCCAGGCAACGTCGGGTAACCCGTTCTAGTACATATATAAAGGGCAGTCGGCGTGTATGTATGTATGTATGTTTGTATGTATGCGCGGATGAAACTACGAAAATAAAACAATTAACGAAAAAAATAAATATATATACATGTTATATATAACTGGGTTTTGTTTTGTGCAAAAATTATGAAGATTTGATTTATATTCGAATTTATTTAAAAATTAAAATATACATAGAAATTCAGTCATCATTGAAATTCAACTTGAAAATCTCAAAAATTTGTAAATCTCAAAAGTAAACAAATCAATACACCAGGGTTTTTTGCCGCCCTCTCTCTACCCAGGCGATGCTGGGTAACCGCGTCTAGTTTATACATATATGAAGGACAGTTGGTGTTTATGTACGTATCAATGTATGTCCAGAGGATACTACGAAAATAAAACAATTAACGACAAAGTAAATATATATACACATTTACTCTCACCTAGCCAGGTTAAGGTCTTTTTTACGTTGGTATTTCATGGGGCATCAAGCGTGGATCCAACTCGCGATTCAATAATAAAGGATCTGCGAGACTAAACATTTTTTGAATCCCCCCTCTGCCTTCTAAGCTTCGTCTGGCAGAAGGCCCCAATAATGAGGGCAAACTCATTCGAGGACATTGGGATGACCAGATTGCGGATTATTGTATTTGTCGTCGAGATATTCACAGCTAAGTAATTAATGATCTACGCGCTCAACTCTATCTATATAAGTCTGTACATACCATGATATATAATAAACTAGTTAGCTTGAGTATATTTTGCCGAGGTTGTTTGAGTATATTTTCTGTCTGACGATTTAATCTCACATTTTCTTGCTCACTTATATATATATATATATATATATATATATATGTAGTGATCAAGAGAACGTAAGATTAAATATTTTTAGGGTTTATAACGATCTCCTTGCCGACATCAGAACCCTTTTTTAACCAATGTTCTCTATCTCTCTCTATCTTCTGTCTCTCTGTCTCTCTGTCTCTCTCTATCTCTCTCTCGACCCCTCTCTCTCTCTCTCTTTATAATATATATATATATATATATATATATATATATATATATATATATATATATATATATAATCAAAATTTAATATATACTTTATTCATCAATGCTTCTAAAAAATAAACAAACATCCAAAAATCTTATTCACTTCGCCGAAGTCTGTTTGTTGTTATTATTCTCTCAAAAAATGCCCCCTTACCTATTATGGTAGAGGCGTGTAGTATCATTTGACAAGCTTAATTTCGCTGAGATTGTTAGCTGTGTACTGTGGTCGAGGCGATATAGTGTTTCACTATGCTTGTTGAGGTCCCGGTTTCGATTTCTGTCGGAGGGAAATCGTTAGTATATATCGCTGATGAGACTTAATAAAGTCGAAACAGTCTGTACGATATTCTACACACCGGGCGATCCTTTGCCGGGATTACACTTGTCAAGTTCATTTTCTATAAGAAAAAGTATCGAATTTTATGCGATACATGCGTTGTAAGTGCCTTTAATTACAAATTTAATATATATTATATATATATATATATATATATATATATATAAATCATCGATGTACCCTAAGATGATCAGTCAATATGGTAAAAGTGTGAGTCCCTATCTCAAACCTAGCATAGGCATTGGTGCCCAGTTTTCAAATAAAATGTTTGGCGGATTAGGATCTGTTAGAGAATGCGCATGGGCCTATATCTAAATATCAATTTTTTCAAAATTATGTAACCGAAACTATTTACTACTCAAACAATTCAAAATTTGATGGACCATTCAGTGTAAAGGGATGATGAGTAAAATCTTTCAAAAACATAACAATAACAACAGTAAATTTAGCAAAAAACATGAAAGAGAAGTTTCAGTTGTTCTACCGATTATACCCCTCCATTTCAAATCTTTTTATTTGAATTCTTATTAGTTCATTAGGATTAATCTAATATTCTATACTTTTAAACTTAAATAACCCAGACGGTGCATAATATTGCTAGTAAAAAGCGTTCAATAAAATGAACGAAAGAATTTGTGTTATAGAACGAATAAACGAAAAGAGTTTATGTACAAAACAACGAATGAAAGAAAAATGTATGTATAAATGAAAGAAAGAATGAAAGAATGTTTAGAGTTGAAAAAAAGAATGAAATAATTATTTCTTAAAGAAAGAATCAATACGATTTTTGTATATCATAGAAATGAAAGAAAGAAAGAAAAACTTTATGAACAAATGAAAGCTGTAATGAAAAATGTATGCTAAAGAAAGTCGCAATATTTATTTTTGCCAAAGAAAGAATGAAAGAAAGAATTTATCTTCAAAATAATGAAAGAAAAACTTTATATAAAAATAAAAGAAGAATGAAAATATCTCATTTTTTAACGAAAGACGGAAAACGAATTTTAGTACAAAAGAAAAGTAGAGCAATAATATAGAAAACCTAAAGTGAATCGGACATTATCTACCTAAAAGTATCTTCGGGATGAAACAGAAGAATCAGTTTTATCCTGAAGAATCTTTTATGAATCCTATGAAGGATTTTACATAGAAACTAATTAAAACGTAATTAAAATACGTGTAATCTTTTTTATATGCGTTCTTATTTAATTTTATTAGTCTTTCTAACTTAATATATTAAACGTAAATACTTACTCCCGGAGGGTGCAGATCCTTTGCTAGTATATATAATGTTTTATTTTCTCAGCTTGAATTGGTTATAGCACATTGTTTCCATCCTATAAAAACAAGGTGTGGCTCGAATTTACTAGACGTTATTAATGAGCTAGGAAAACAAGTTGTTAACCATTTCACCATGTTGTGCTGTGTTTATTTGAGAATTGATGGATGGTTCCCTTCTCTCTTTTTATACCTGTATAAAGTTTAACACTTCGTCAAAAGACATCAAAACAAGAAAAAAAATCGGGAAAACGATTAAGATTTTTCGCTTTCGAGCAGGAAATTTCATTTCTCTACCTGCGATATAGAACAAAGAAAAAGAACGCCTACGAAATAGTTTTCATCATTTTCATTGATATATATGTTTTCTTAACAGCATTTCCTATCCCCGGTTAACGGATATAATTTCCTTCTAAACTAAGTGTTCCGTTAATGTCAACGGAGACCAAATGATAAGATTTTTTTTTAAATACAGCATTTGTTATTAGACTTTTACAATTAAATTATATGAAATGCATACTTTTAGGTTAGTTTGATTAATTTCAAAAAATCATCATCATAATAGGATCAAGTTGGCAGCAGGGATACCCATGACTCTCTCTAACCACCTATCGGTCATCGTCCCTAGCGGGATATGTGTTGGTAAGCCCACACTGGTTGTACACCGGAGAATCTAACTTGTTTTTCCAAGATTTTCCAGTAGTGCCTAGCATGTCTTCTTCCTCTTAATTGGATGGGGGGTAATGCTCATCTTCATCGACATTACCCTTTGTTAACGCGATCAGTCTAGGAGTAGAAATGGACTTTGTGTCACATCCAAGGTTGGGTATATACACACGTATACACAAAAGTGTATTAGATCGCCGCAATGTACTGCATGCTTGTTTGCTAATGCCGTGAGACCGATCCATTGTGTGTCCATGTACCTGGTTTACTACACAGTGGTGGATAGGCGTCTATCATACCACAGCAATTTTCAACCTCAACTCAAAGAGGAGGTAACAAGTGTAAATATATATACCCCATATTGTTGGAATGTGACACAAGATAAGTTTAACGTGGGAACCCGGTAGGAAAGAAACCGCTCGTATGAAGGTGTCAAAATAGATCAAATTTGTCGACATTACCTTTTGGTGAAGAAAATAGGTTCAAAAAGGTAATGGCGACGAAGCCGAGTTATTAAAAATTCCCCTCCATACGAGAATTTTTAAACGGAGTACAGTTGGTTTAAATTCAAACCCGGCACAATACCCTCTTCTAAAAAGGGATAACCCTTTCTTAGAAGAAGGTATAATATTTGAATCCAAACCAGCTGTATTCCGCTTAAAGATTGACCTTGTGTCACAAACTGCTCATGGGGGGTTGGATAGCTATATATTTGGCTTATCTACTGATATCGATAGTTGGTTTAATTGTTGCTTCATAAATATGTCCGTATGCCAAAAGTGTGTTCAATGTACATTGAATCTATTTTATGTGATTTGTTCGTGACTAAGAGTTTCTTTTCTTCGATTAGTTTACGGTTCCAAATCTCCATCTTGGCAACCCTTAAAGCGATCATTGGTTTGAACCCTAGGTTCTTGCACTGACAAAGAAAAACAGGGGAAAAAAAGAAAAAAAGAAAGAAAAGAAAGCGAGTTCGAATAATTCAAGCATCAAACAAGACCCATCTTGGCATAGGATCAAAAGTCTAAGTTATAAATCGACGGCACATCTTATTAAATGTGTAATAAAAATCCGAATAAAACAAAATGCTCCTAACGTGGAGAAATAAGAGATATAAACACAGAGAGAAAAAAAAGTGCATAAAATATATTAAGGGGTGCTTCTTGGCAAATATATTACCCTCGTATATGTTGTATTCCGTAGATGGATTCCTAAAGGGTCTTGATTTATTTGCAATCGCATATTACATTTGAATACAACAATGATAAAAGATTATCTGATGATCTTGTATTTTACCCAAACATAAAACAACAATAACTGGCGTTTATTTTATCACACCTGACGAATTCTTTATGTGTTAAGACTATAAAATATAATATTGCTACTAGTAAGGTGAAAAACCCAAGCACTGCTCCTCATTCAAAAACTTAAAGGATATATAAAAAAAGGCTGGTTAAATCGAACTTAACGGACCTAAATTCCACTATCATATGTCACCTCACCGAAAGAAAAAATACCAAAAATCAAGGAATTAAGGCGTAACACAGATTCTCAAAGATACGTGGTTCAAAGTTAACTGACCTGAAAAAATGTAAAGGTTTTTAAATAAAATAACTGGCGCATTATATCTTTTATTCATTAATACATAAACACTGCAAAATTTTCATTAAATTCGGTTAATTCCCTGATTTCTTTTTCTTTCGATGAGTTGACATACAATGGTGGAATTTAGGTACATTAAGTTTGATTTAACCAAAGGTCTTTATAAAACAAGAAGCTACACGGGTTGTCGGATAGTTATTGGGTGAATGCATGGTCTCTACATAGAAATAGATACATACCTCATCATCAATTCGCGCCGACCGCAGAGATATCCTTGATTCCTCATCGACGCCCGTCCCTATCGGCCATCGCTTCTGGAGGGTCATATGCACAGCATCTAGTATCCGTGCAGAGCTCATCGATATATGTTTTTTGCTGGTCGACCTATACTGGTGTGTTCATGCGTAGATATATTTTCCTCGTATCCCACTCGTACAAGTTCAGGCACAAAGGCCCTATTTACGCGGGACCACCCACAAACCGAGACTCATGGATGGCAGTTGGGAAAATTGCGTCGATCCCGTCGGAATTAGCCCTCGGGGGGGGGCTCAGGTGCTGGGCAATAAACCCAGCCCTGTCCCTTTAAATCAAGGGGGTATGTATTGCCTGGGCGGATAGCCCCCTGGGACCGACGCTATTAATTAATAACACCGATCCAGTGGACGAGGCACACCGGACCCCTGCCTCGAAGGACAGGTTGGTTATGTCCATGCGTAGGTTCCCATTAGAGAAATTCACATGAGTTCGTCCTTGCTTCTTTGACATTGTCCAGCATATCTTGCACATCTTCTTTTGTTGGTTCTGTGTTATTAGAGGTAAGTGGCCCTCTAGCTTCTTTTTGTGGGGTTCTGCTTCCCGGATTTGTTCAAGGCAGTACGCAGCGTTTATGTATAGTTCCCATCTAGATTTTTCTAAAAGCGTTTCGTTAGAGTTCAAATGGCACAACCATACAATAGCATCGACATGACTAGAGCTTCGAAGAATTTTCGCTTTATCTTAAACCGTCTTTATCTCTTTCTACGCTATTCAAACTTAGATCTACATAAGCTCTATTACCGATATTGAGCCTTCTCTAGACTTCTTTATTTATAAATATAGCAAAATACATTAAATATAATTAACAACAATAAATAATTAATGATTACTCTGTGATTAATGGTGATATGATGATATTGATCCTTCTATCTAGGAAGAAGTGAAAGATTCTAATTATATATATATATATATATATATATATATATATATATATATATATATGGATATATATATATATATATATATATATATATATATATATATATGCACTTCTTGAAACATTCATATATATATATATATATATATATATATATTTATATATATATAATATATATATATATATATATATATATATGAATGTGCACATGGTGGAAGTCATCGAGGATTTGAACTCGCTTGCATTTTACATATCTCTAACCATTACGTTTAGCGTGTCTATTGTGTGTATGTCTATGCCTATGCAAATGCTCAGCTCGCGTAATTTGCAACACCATGCCGATTATAAAGCAGAGTTTGACAAGTCTGAATTCAGGGTTTTCTTTCTCCTAGATTAGTTTCTTGGCCAAGGTTAAAGAGCCCAGTCTGCCTTATCATTTACCCTGTTTGAAGGAGATTATTTGTTCACAGGGTACTATTATTATCAGTTACCTAAACCATATAACTATGTGCAAACAAATGATTATTATTGTTAAGAAATAGATACTTGAAACCATATATTTATGTATGAATTAATAATATAAGTTATCAGTGCTTGAAACCATAAAAGTGTACAAATCCGTTGTATTATATATCAATAATTCGTATCATAAACATATTTACCACCCCCGCACGAGTAGGATGTGACACAAGGTCAATTTTTTAAGCGGAGCAGTTTTGAATTCAGACTTTTTCTTCTCTTGGACTGGTTGCCTAACAAATGATAAATAGTCCAATTTACCTCAACTATTCACCCGTAGCTACAGGTAGAATAGTTATAGGCATATCTTTTCCAAGGTTATTAGTGCTATGTGAAATGAAAACCTACACGTCCAGAATTTCAACAGGAGTCGTCCATTTCCTACAAAGATAAGCATTACACTTGGTGCACCTGGTGTAAAGACTCTCAATTATCGTAGATTATTTACATAGGCAAAATATTTGATGAATACTTGCGATTCACTATCTGATATGCATACATAATCTGATTCTATCGTTAACCGTTTTCTTTTCAAATTACACGACCGGTATTTCGAAAAGTAAAAAACATATTTTTCCACGACAGAATCACAAATTTCAATTCCAGGTTACATTTTACTGTACACTTTTAACTGTAACTGATATCAACGTAGATCATCAAGTGCGTCCGTTTTTGCATCATCCAGAATTTGAACACGTTTACATTTTCCATATCTCTAAACGTTACGTTTAGCGTGTCTATTGTGTATATGTCTATGCCTATGAAAATGTTAATATTATTGCGTATGCTAATATATGTGAATGAATACATGTTGTATATCTTTATCAACCCTTCTGCTCGAGTAGGATATGTAAGCAGAGTTTTTAAAAAGTTTTTAAATTAGATATTTCCTTCACCAAGATTGGTTTCTTTACCAAGGTTAAAGAGTCCAGTCTGTCTTACTATTTACCTAGTTCGAAAGAGGATATTTGGATGCATACTTTCCCAATGATATTAGCGGTATGTGAAATACAAAGAGACTCGTCCAGGAATTCGACTCGAGTCGTCCATTTCCTACCAGGATAATCATTACACTGGGGGCACCTGGTGTAGAGACTCTCAATTATTGTATATTGTTTACCTATCCTATCAGAAATGCCATAGGCAAAATACTTGATCTATGCTTGCTATTCATAATGCATGATATGCCTACATAATCTCAGTCTATCTTTATCCGTTTTATTTTCAAATTACACGACTGGTGTCATTTTTAAAATAATCAAATCATATTTTTCCACGAAAGAATCACAAATTTCAATTCTACATTTTACTGTACGCTTTCAACTGTAACTGATATCAACACAGATCGCACAGTGCGTCCGTTTTTGCGTCTCTGCTGAGCCATGTGCAAGGAAGGTGGGGTTTCCGCATTTCCAGTTTGTGTAAAGTTGTGACACACCATTCTGCCTAATGGTAATAGTGTAATGAACGCTAGTTTGAATATGCTCTTTACGAGGAAGTTGGATAGGATGGATATGTCAATCAAGTGCGTTTGCGATTTCAGAAGCCGGGTGACGTCAATACCTCAGGTGTTCAAAAATGCCTCTTTGTAATCATAACAGAACTGACTGGTTGAAAACGCGTCAATTAACACAATATATTCAAGGAAGGGCATCGCTCATCTCTCTCTCTCTCTCTCTCTCTCTCTCTCTCTCTCTCTCTCTCTCTCTCTCTCTATCACGCACAAACGCCCCCCCTCTCTCTCTTTCTCTCTCTCACGCACACACATTATCCACCATCTCTCTCTCTCTCTCTCTCTCTCTCTCTCTCTCTCTCTCTCTCTCTCTCTCTCTCTCTCTCTCTAAAAGGCTTTTTCTGACTTTGTATTTTTTTCACTGTACATTTTTTCTTCAATCTTAACCGCTTCACTCTCTCTGTCTTTGTCTCTGTCTCTCTCTCTCTCTCTATGTATATATATATATATATATATATATATATATATTCTCTTTCAGTCTGTCTGTATGCCCCCTCTCTCTCTCCCCCCTCTCTCTCTCTCTCTCTGACACACACCACACACACACAGAGTCTCTCTCTTATTCCATTGCACACTCGCTCAATCATTGCCTATATATATATATATATATATATATATATATATATATATATATATATATATATATGCGTGTGTGTGTGTGTGTGTGTGTGTGTACGTGTGTGTCATATCTCTGCATATTCTCTCTCAATATTTGACCCCATCTTTTTTCCACATTAATCACAATTCTGTGTGTGTCTCTCTCTTTATATCTCTCTCTCACTCTTTCTTTTACTTCATCTGTTTTGTCTACCTTAATCGCCCCTCTCTCTCACACTCGCACACACACACACACACACACACATACACACACACACACACTCGTATTTTATCTCTCTACTTTTCTCATTCTTTATATTAATATTTTCCCATGACAATGTTTGTCTTCATTTTTGTTTTTTTCATTATCTATTATCCTCAGTTATCTCATCTCTTCTCCTTGTCTTTGTCTTATTCAACTGGTTCTTTTCTGGGGGTTTTCCTTTGTTTTTGCTTTTTGTCGTTTTTCTTTTCTGTTTGTTTTTACTTTTATTTTAGAACACTGTATATTTCCTCTTCTGTCTTTTCTAATATTTAGTTGTTTATTATATCCGTCCTAGAACCAATAAAATAATCACATTTATATGCACATTCGCATATTCCATTAATAATCAAGTATTGATGCTAGTTTAGTTAATATATCGATGTTTATTTATATTCCTCCAAAGAGAGGTAGCCGTCATTATTTGAGTGTACGAGAGCAAATAAAAACGGGTATGATTAATAGGAAAATTAAGAGAGTAAATAACTAAGTGTATGACCTATAAGGAAATATCGAAAGCAAATACATATGAGTATGATGTATAGGGAAAAGGGAAAAGAAATAAGACTAGAACGTGTAGGATAGTTCAGCATAAATAAATATATGTATTACTCATAAGCAAATTAATAGAGTAAATACATTCACATGTATGATTTGTACGTAGATTAAGAGAGTAAATAACCAAAGAAAACCAAAGTAAATAAATGGAATCAATTGGAACGATTAAAATGGGGTGATATAATTCAAAATCATGGAAAATTAAATCACATCAATATGAGTATGCACATTCTGTTAAATCAACTTTTTTCTTCTTCTGTTCTCATTGCCCGATGTTTAAATCTATTTCTACAAAATATTCATTTTTATAATGCACTGAGAGACACATGTATTCTTTCAGTTTATTCGCACGCATGTCTTTCCAAAAACGGGAGTAAATCCACTTTATATAATTAAAGTATTAATCTGAGGATAACGGGAAAGTTAGAATATTTCCGAACCTGATAACATGGACAGAATATGAGGATATTCCACATTGACACAAACACGTGGGAGGTAGATGCAGAAAATCGAGCGGACTGGCACCTTAACGTTAAGTGAGGCACAAAGAGGAGAAGAGAGTGGCTTCGACAGCAAAGAGAGCCAGAAAGAGGAAGAAAAACAACAGGCCCAGAAGCATTGCAGTTGTGTACACCAAAGAATGTCACTCAGGGATAGGCCTGCACAGTCACTTGCGCAGATGCGGATATTTCTTTTGAATTTAATTATTTATTTTTTGGACACTACGCCATCGGCCTTAGTTGACGAAAAAGTGCCAAGAACAACACAAGAGAAAGGATATAGAGTACACCGACTACATCATTTCCACTCACACAAGAAGTGTCCAGGTCCTGTCATTAAATACTATCCCCTAATAAATCTCCAGTTCTTGATATGGAGTGTTTTTAGAAGCCTCATTGGTTATCATCATTCCCAGACCCACTTTTACCGGTTGTGATAGCACCTGTTACGGTCCCAAACATCGGATGTCCTGGGCATGACGTTAAACTGCGTCTAATGGTGAAGTTCCAAATCTGGAGCCCTGGGGAATGTGGAATACCCCTTTATCAACATTGTTCCCAGGTCCACTCTGACCCGGAATGGGAGTACCTGTTAGGGTGCCATCTATGGGTTAAATAGAAAGAAAAATGAGTTTGAAAAAATGTGTTTAAAATTTTAAATTAAAAAAGTAGTACCCATGAAGAATGAATAAAACAAATGTCTTCGGCATAAAATGACCCTACAAGGGTTGACATGCCATAAAACAGCAAACAACCAACAAACCAACTCAACCATCGGTCAAATAGTTCTGTTTCAAAATTATTAGTTTTGGATAAAAATACCTAAAACTATAATACAAATGATTATTATTACTAAATATAATTATCAATGATAGAAAGGAATACTTGAAACCATTATTAAATGCAAGATATTTGTTATACGAATACGCACTTAAAGCTATAATTGTTTAATAGTTATTATTATTTTACTCAATGTGAGTTTTTAGACCATTTTCAACGGGTGTTTTCTTCACGGGGAATTGAATGACAGCAAGTCTCCCAAGATCTCCTGGATTCTGCTAAGTATCGTTGCTGGATTTAATAGTTATGTTGTCCGGATAGTCAGCGAGAATACGAGATTCTTTCTCTAATCAACCAGTTCCCATAATCTCTTTTCTAGGATTTTGCTGGAGTATTCCAATATCACCAGCTACAAGTGGTATCACTGTCATTTTCACGTTCATGTTCCACAGCTTTTATAGCTTTCTAAAAAGATCTAAATGATTATATATATTTTCATTTTCTATTATATCAAATGTGGTCCACTAGAGCAACAAAATCCACTAGATGAAAATTTGTTTTTTTCTTAATTAATATGAGATTTACTTGAAAGCATATAATTGCATCCGAATTATTGGCGTTAAATTGGAATACTTGAAATCATATAACTGTACAAAGAAATATTATTTATTAGGAAATCAGTTTCATTCATTTTTCCGATTTTTGTTGAATTTTAATTGATTGGGGGTTGAAAAAAAACACATGAAATCCTGGCCATATCTAGTGTGAAGTAGCTTTTACATTTTTAATGAGAAATACTTATGGGATTTACGAAATGGAGACTTTTCCGGTATATAGATCTTCTTAAGGAATAATACTATGTAATATTTTTCCAACTTTTATTGAACCGTCTGCATGGACAAGCAAATATTAATATCTTTCCTCGGTTTACGATGACTCGATTTGATTTTCAACCCAGGATTGTGTGCTTCGTTCTTATCTAAATGTACTAGAAAAATTATGTGTTTTATTATCTAAGACATTTTGTGGCTTCTGCATATACCATTTATTCATTTGTATGGTGTAATGGTAGTTAGTCTCACAGACCGCTGTAAAAGACATCCACTGCCAAGTCAAGCCTATTTTTGTACAGGTTCCTCGTCAACTTACCCACCCTGTCGGCTGGGGCGTTAGAATGCACCGACTGCACCTCTGCAGAGGGTTAAGACTGTTGGCCGTGGGTGGCGACCCGTAATGCTTAAGGATAGAGCCCAGGTGGATGAGCAATTCATGACATGCAATACTCCACTTTGGCCCTATCTTGGGCTAGACGGGCGGTCGGAGAGGCCCCCTCCGATCAATCGGCTGGTCACGTCAAGCCCTAGCACCTATATGATTTTCCCAACCCTATTGCCCTTATGGCAAGCCCCAGTCCTTTTTATCATATGGATGCTAGAAGGCGGTGGCTGCGGGTCTACATGTCCTGGGAATGACGTTAAACTCTATCTGATGGTGAGGTTCCAGTTTTGGAGGTTTGGGGAATGTGGAGCACCCCTTCATCATCATTGCTCCCTGGTCCACTCTGACCCGGAGTGGTAGAACCTGTTAGGGTCCCATCTATGGGTTAAATAGAAAAATGTATTTATTAAAAAATTGTATTATCCATTAAGAATTGATTTATTTCAAAACTTTATCGGCATTAAATGACCCACTGAGGTTGATATGCCGTAAAACAAAACAAACAAACAAAACAAAAATCGTCAACTTGCAACATTCATATAGAATATGAGTAACAGTCTGATCTTTCTGATCCAAAGTTATTGTATTTCCATTTGTATTTTTCACCAGTCTTATATGGTAGTCTTCATTGACCTGTAGTTTCTTGGGATTGATAAGAGTAGTGTTTTTTCCTTTTGTCATCCATTCAAGAACTCTTACCTCTCGTTGGAATTTATGTAGGTGTTGGGCAATAATTATTATAATACTCTATGGGAGTTTTTCACACCAGTATTAACTGGTAGTTTTTCACTGACGTCTGGGTGATAGCAAGTCACCTCAGTTCTCCAGGACCTCGCTGAAGATTCTCGCTGAGTTTAACAGCAGTGTGGTCTGGATATTTTCGATTCTTCCTCCGAACTATAGTTCTGTCGGGATATTTTCAAGCCCTTAAGACTGTTCCAAGGTCATCAACTATTATTAGTATCGTCATCTTTTGTTCCTCAGTCTTTTCAGCTTTCTAGCTAGATCCAAATTTTTGTCAAACTTTTTTTCTCACTCTATGTTACCCTGGAGCGGCAAGGTCGTCTAAATGACAAGTAACTATTTTCTTGTTAACTAACCTTCGTGTTCTTGGTACTTTATTTATATTTCAAAGTCCCAGGTTGATTTTTGGTATTTCATTTTCTAGGGCAGATTCTGATTAGTGCATAAAGCATTTATGTTCAAATTAATAGACCCGTTCGCTTATCAAGGTAGTGATGTCAATATACACATAGGAACCCCAAGGACTGCCCAAGACAGATTATCGATTATATGGATATCTGAAGTTTCTGATAAGATAAAACGAGAATTCTACCAAGCTTTAGCCGTATTAGTGCTACTGTATTGACGCACCACTTAGATTTTAACGAAACGCTAGGAAAAAAGTTAGGTGGGAACTACATAACGATGCTACATATAATACTTCGTATTATATACCAACCCCTTCGTACGAGTAGGATGTGACACAAGGTCAATTTCTTAAGCGGAGTTTAACAGATTTTGAATTCAGAGTTTTCCTTCTCCTAAACTGGTTGTCTAACAGATGTTAAAGAGTCCTGTCTATTTACCCATAGCTGGATGGAAAATAGTTAGAATCATACTTTTCCCAAGGGTTTTGGCGCTATGTGAAATGCATCCAGCCTCATCCAGGATTTGAACTCGGGTCACTTTGTCTATTTCCTACGATGGTAATCATTACACCACGTGCCTCCACTTCGTATCATATAACTGCGTACAAATAAAGGATTAAATACAAATAAAGAGCAATTTTTAAGAAATGTAATAGAACTGTAAATATATGTTAGTTATCACTGGAGTCAAAGATTTTAAAATTAATCAAATTTTGGCATTAAATAACCCATAAAGAGTTGAAATGCCGACAAAGAAAGAAAGCAAACAAACAACACATATGGATATAGTTTCTATTTTCTACACCCGGTTCTATATAATCTTATTATAATGGATAATCGTTGTCTGTCTATCTGTAACAGAAATTACTTCTCTGCTTACGTTACAATACTCTCAGGAATTGCGAAACATTGCCAATGAATATTTAATTCATAGTCATAATCATTAAATAAAGAATAAATCTTATAAATTTATTAACGATGTCTCTACGAAAATCTGAGTTAGATTTACCTCAAATCAGCCCATGTTATTAGCGCGTTTTAAATCCCGCAGTGTGTCTTATATATCATTAAGAAATAAAGGTTTACATAATATATGGTGTGGTTAATTTGCATTCTGGTTTTAACAAAACCGGGTTTGATAATTAATTACTTGGTGCTATTTATCTCTAATATTATTGTTTTATTCTTCAACATATTGAAATCAATCTTCTGAATGATTATATATATATATATATATATATATATAATAATATATATATATATATAGTCGCTTCGTTAGGGTCCCAGGTGGTGCAGCTATACAGAAGCACTGATACGACAACGGCCTGGAAGAACTGTCTCTTTAACTTGTCTGTGAGATTGGATTTCCATATGATCGATAACTTATGTATAGTGGCCCATGCCTTTCCTAGACGTACCAACCCCTCCGCACGAGCTAGATGTGACACATGGTCAATTTTTAAGCGGAGTTTAACCGGTTTTTAATTCAGAGTTTTCCTTCTCCTAGACTGGTTACCAAGCCAAGGTTAAAGAACCCAGTTCGCCCTACTATTTACCCATAGCTAGAGGGAGAGTAGTTGGATTCATACCTTAACCATAGGTATTAGCGCTATATGAAATGCAAATAGCCTCGTCCAGGATTTGAACTCGGGTCGACGAGTCCATTTCCTGCGACTCTAACCATTACACTACGCACCCTCAATGAATGATTTTATATATAAACCAATATAAAATAAGTGTAATCGTTTTATATGCATTCTTATTCAATTTTGTTAGTGCTTTTAATTTTATATATTTCATTACATTAAAACGTAAATACTGACACCCGGATGGTGCATATTATTGCAAGTAATAACGATAAGAATTTGCGAACATATTTTTATTGATGAAAATTAAATGACAGTTTGACAACCAGTCCTCTTAATCTGATTTCCCAAACTGGTTTGTTATTCCTGTTTGATAGTTGTTTTCCACCGTTTTGCAAAAATGATATTCGGTACGAAATATATTGTAACATTTTATTCATATTCTCTGCATTTGATTTTACTTTTTTATAGTTGTACTTGCTTTTAATGGATAGTTATTTCATACAATTCTGTAACATGTAAGAGGAGAGATTTTCTCTACAAGATAGTTGGACTCGTCCAATGGAATACATATATAAATACGAAAACACGAGGTTATTAGTAGTCGAGTTACGTATTAATATTCGTAGACAAGTCAATACTAATCGAGTATCTATTCACACTGTTGAAGAACTCCGCGTTGATTCTATTATTTATATCCCTGTACAAAAAGTAATAAACCTTTTCCGGATTTCACATGTTGTTAATTGATAAATTAAGTCCCAACACTGTATTTTATAAATATGTTTATTTTGATATTTTTTTCTGTTTCTATCAGGGTGGTCTTTTCTGTATCATGATTTAGTCTTAAATTTAGCACTGATATTTCCTTTTTGCTGAATTCTGTTTCCTTGATTGTGATGTCTGTGGTGTTAACAGACTCTTCCGCTGGAAGATCTCGTTTTTCATTTTCAATTTTCTTTGGATTGTCTGCAGCCTTAGATCTGATATCCAGCTATTCAAAAGCTCAATATTTCTTTTAGGGTATTCTATTTCCACGCTGTAAGCATGCATTTCCTGCAACTCCGCAAAGAGATGGATTACTTCTAACTTAAAAATTCATTATTAATTCATTATTCTCTTCCTTCTCTCTGATTTTTTAAGAATTTCTATTTCTTTTTTAATTAATTTATTTTCTTGGATAGGCTTTAGTTAGTTAGTTCTGTAGGTAATCATAAGACTTGGGATATTCATACTAGAGGTGACTATTTCTGGTTCTTCTTTCTGGGAGAGTCTTAGGACATATTGAATGACATTCGTGTATATATATATATATATATATATATATATATTATATATATATATATATATATATATATTCGAAATTCTAACTACAGGTACGCACATAATTTATGACTGCTCATAAATTATGTAACACATGAAGGTGACGGTGATACCAATTGTAGTTGGTTCGCTTGAAACGGTTCCGAAGAGTTTGGAAAGAAGACTGGAGGAATCGAAGATCAGAAGAAAAATCGAGATAATGTAGACCACAGCACTGTTAAGATCCCCTAGACTTCATTAAAATTCAAACAATTTAAGACTATCATATCTACTACTACTAGGCATAAAGTAACAGAAATAAGAAAGAAGTCTAAAGATTAATTTAATCTAGAAAAGTTTGACAAGCATAGTAAATAGATTACATATAAAAAATAAGTGTGAGGAACTTGTTGAAAAATAAGATTTAGTGCTTGAAATGTAAACCAATCCTCTTTTGGATTTATATTTTTGCCATGGAATAAAATATTTGGAAAAAATAGAATTTTGTAAACAGAGCAGGCATACTACTAAGACAGTCTTACAAAGTAAGTTCTCCACACAACCCACAACCCACAGACCTTTATTAAACGTATTAATGTTAACCATATTTACCACCACAGAGTAAAACAATATATGGTCACGTCAAGCCCTAGCACCTATATGATTTTCCCAACCCTATTGCCCTTATGGCAAGCCCCAACCCTGTTTTAATCATATGGGTGCTAGAAGGCGGTGGCTGTGGGTCTACATGTCCTGGGAATGACGTTAAACTCTATCTGATGGTGAGGTTCCAGTTTTGGAGGTTTGGGGAATGTGGAGCACCCCTTCATCACCATTGCTTCCTGGTCCACTCTGACCCGGAGTGGTAGTACCTCTTAGGGTCCCATATATGGGTTAAATAGAAAACATGAGTTTATAAACAAAATTGGATTATCCATTAAGAATTGATTTATTTCAAAACTTTATCGGCATTAAATGACCCTCTGAGGTTGATATGCCACCGAACAAACCAACAAAAAAACAAAAAAAAAAAAAAACAATATACTACCACAACAGGGTATTTTATAGATTTAAACTTATATTGCTAACAATATAAGCAGAGATAGAATGATTGAATTGTCTCGCAGACCTGCTGTAACTTAGACGCCAGGAAGAAAAACTGTAGTTAAGTGTGTGTATTAAATTCAATAAATCTTCATTACAACGTTCGGTCATCGATAGAGAACAGACAGACTCTTCTCAACTATAGATATTGATTGGAGAAAAATAGTTTGTCATAATTCAAAAGGTATACACCATCGTAGTTTATGTAGAGATTAAACATCAAGACAGATTCTAGAGTGTTTCATTGCTGAAATTCTAAAAATGAAAAATTTAAAACACTTAATAAACTAAAAAACAAGAAAGAAAAAAGAATCCTTGTATTTCGAATATAAATTACGGGATTTTTAAAGAATCTCTCAAGATGGAGTATACAAATGTAAAATGACTTTAGAAAGCAAAAGCGCATTGCAAATGGGAAAGGTTTTTTTTATGAATTCTTGATTAAAACTTAAATCATAGAAAGAAGAAGAAGAAGAAGAAGAAGAAGAAGAAGAAGAAGAAGAAGAAGAAGAAGAAGAAGAAGAAGAAGAATGACAGAAGACACTTGAAACAGAGGAAGGAGAAAACACTTGAAAGAAGATTAAGAAGAAGAAGAAGAAGAAGACACTTGAAAACAGAGGAAGGAGAAACACTTGAAAGAAGAAAAAGAAGAAGAAGACACTTGAAAGCAGAAGAAGAAGAAGAAGAAGAAGAAGAAGAAGAAGAAGAAGAAGAAGAAGAAGAAGAAGAAGAAGAAGAAGAAGACACTTGAAAACAGAGGAAGGAGAAAATACTTGAAAGAAGAAAAGAAGAAGAAGACACTTGAAAGCAGAAGAAGAAGAAGAAGAAGAAGAAGAAGAAGAAGAAGAAGAAGAAGAATTCAGTGAAATGCTTGAAACTCGAATAGAATAAACAAGACAAATAAATAATCGTTGTTGTTTTGATGCAAAACTCGGGTTGCGATCTGAAAAATCCATTTCCTTTGAAGAAAAATAGTTTCTATTCTATGGGCATCACACTGACAGGAGATTAATTCATATAACATTAACACACTTTACCTTCCTTCATTCTATCACACTGTCTTTCCCTCTCTATCACTCCTATTCCGTCATTTGTATTTAGGGGGGGTACATAAGTGCATGCTATATGTTTTCTTCTATGTTGCTGATCTTCACAAACATTTACATATTTCAGCGTTACGGTTATTTTACTCATTTGATATTTAAATCTTTATTTTATAATTCCTTGCAAGGGTTAAACAGTAATGGTAGCTGTTGGTCTTTCACTGGAGTTTGAGAGATAGTAAGTCACCTCAGGTCTCCAGGACTTTTCTGAGTATTCTAGCCGATCTTAATAATGTTGTGGCCTTCATATTTTCTTCGGATTTCCAATTCCGCCATTATTTTTTCGAAAACTTTAGGGACCTTCCAGAGGCTCGAACTACAACTGGTATCACCGTCACTCATATGCTTCATATTTTTTGGGGGTTTTCTTTCAATTCTCTAGCAAGGTTCAGGTTTTTGTCTATATTATGTTTTTTTCATTTTCGTTCTGACATTATATAAGGTCTGGTATTCTAACATGGATTAGGTGATCCGTTTGGATTTCAAAATCCCAGTGAATTGTATTCGTTTCATTCTCTATGACGAATTCTGGTATGAATCTAGAGTCTGAGTGATAGCATGTCTCTTCAGGTTTCCAGAACATCATGACTTTATTTTTCTCACATGATCCAAATTATTTAAAATTACAAAGTAGAAGTTTAGCTTCATGGCGAAATTTTGCCACCAACTTCGAAAAAACTAAGGGATATTTAAAACATTCTATTCACATGTCACCACCGTGGGATATTTGACAAATCAATATATATATATATATATATATATATATATATATATATATATATATATATATATATGGGACCTTTTTAAGTGCACGAACTAGAATTGGTATCACGTTCATCCTGATTTTACACAGTTTTTGTTCCAGTCTCTGGTAGGCTCCTGTTATTTATATATCTTTTCTTTCTCTTTCATCTTCACCCTGTGATCTGCTAGGACTGCAAAATCTACGAGTTGGTAAGTTCTCTTTTTCACGTTAAAAAAAGAACTTGTCAACACGTAGAGTATTATCATCATCATCATCATTATTATTATTATTATTATTATTATTATTATTATTATTATTATTATTATTATTATTATTATTATTTTTGATGTTGTTTTTGTTGTTGACGTTGTTGTTGTTGTTGTTGTTAACTGTATTTCTTGTCTATCGCTTACACGAATCACGATGTACATCATCTAAAATAGAAAAAAAAAACGATGAGAAAAAGTGAGAAAAATGATCAAAAGAAAAGATGTAAAAAATTTGCTGAAACAAAAAAGTATCAAAGATGTCTTCAAAGAAATAAAGCGCAAGATTATATACGGCATTCTGCCACGGTCACTATTTAGCGTAACCAGAGGTGAATTCAGGAGATAACTTCACGTCCTTCGAACACATGGCTTCTCTCGACAAGTCACTCGCGCCTGACGTCTTTTCAGTCACATC
>CM042139.1:65563084-65590584 GCA_023376005.1 Doryteuthis pealeii
CACCTGGTGGTAATGGTAGCTTCATCTACATAATACTATAAATTTAGGATGTGTGGTTCTTATAATACGTTAGAAGACTCAAAGTAACCTTTCATCGTAGGTACATATATATATATATATATATATATATATATATATATATATATATATATATATATATATATGAAAGGTAAAAATGGATATTGAATCCGACAATATGTAAGAAAGTTTTATAGAAAAACAACAAGATGTTACAAATTTTTGCTGACAGATATCTGTTTCGACATTATGAATATGTCTTTATCAAAGCAACATTGTAAGCGGAAAAACGAAATGAATATATCAGTAATTACGAAGTACAGAACGTTCTCGATCAGTACCGAAATTTTTTTTTAAATCTTTTAAAAATACGTATTTGTTGTTAAAAATAAAATAAATTTTATTTTTAAAATGTTTAAGCATTTTTATCATAAAAAGCTCAAAAGAGTTTGTAGTAAAAATGTATATGAATATCAAAAAGTTCAGGAAAATGTTCCGGTTACAAATGAAAGTTTAAAAATGTAACAAGTCCAGCAACATGAATCTGCAATGATGTTAAACTCACAGAGTCGGGATCCTTATTACATCCGAAAATATGAGCCTCTGGTGATATGATTTAAGTAATTCCAAATTTGTTTTTTCTATGGACAGTATGAAAGGTAAAAATGGATATCGAATCCGACAATATGTAAGAAAGTTTTATAGAAAAACAAGATGTTAGAAATTTTTGCTCACAGATATCTGTTTCAACATTATGAATATGTCTTTATAAAACTGGCGGGGACCAGTATCGAACTCAGAATCTTTCGATTCCTAGGCGGGTGCTCTAGCAACTGAGCTAATCCGGACCCTTGAGATAAAACGGTCTCTATTAGCAAAACCCGCCCTTAAAGCTAAATCGGCCACAAAATGTTCCGTGTTGTTTAATAATATATATATATATATATATATATATAATATATATATATATGTGTGTGTGTGTGTGTGTGTGTGTGTGTGTGTGTAGGACTGTAAATAAGAAAAGTGTCTGCATAATAATAAATAAGAAAAGTGCTCAATGCTACAACAGCACTCCGGATTTAAAACCCAAAATATATGATTATGAGAATATATAATCGAGAGATAGGGTGAGAGAGAGAGAGAGAGAGAGAGAGAGAGAGAGAGAGAGAGAGAGAGAGAGAGAGAGAGAGAGAGAGAGAGAGAGTGACAAGGTCCATGTTGCATTGTTGAAGTTTTACATATTTCAGTCATGCTTAGATATATTTGTTTCTTTCCTTTTATGTGGATGTTTTATCTTTTCGCAAACTCTTGGAATACTGAAAGTTCATTTGTTTTTACTGGACTAAAATTACATTTATACAGTTTTCACTGTGTCTCTTAAACTTTTGCATGCATCGGTATTTTTGACATTAAAATTTATTCTGATTCTATGTTCTTGTTTTTTATTGGCCTATACATTCGCGTTTTTTTTCCCACGTCTCCACTTTCTTGTGCTCAGTAATGTTTTCAGTTCTGTTTATTTTAGAGCATCTCTTTTTCAATTACTATTAAAGATTGTCCTTTTTGAAGATGCAAAACACCCGCGAGATCTCTATTTATAAATCAGTAACTTTGTTAAAAGTCTGAGTAACTCTATGATTTAATTGATTCTTTTTGCTACTGTTACTGTTACCGAATGTTTATGGCTGTTTTTCTTTTTTTTTTTTAACTTTTTTTGAAGAGTAATATCTTTTCTTTTTTTCTTTCTTTTTTTCATTTAGGTTAAGATTTTCATCTTCATGATCATTTCCTTGATTTTTTATTTGAATCTTTTTTTTTCTTTCTTTCTTTTCGCGATATTTTTGTTTCGCTTTTTCCTGTTTCTTTAAAATTCAGCACTTTAAAAAAAAATGTCCAACTAAAATTGTTTTTCAGTACAACCAGATCTTTTGTCTTTCTTCAGTGAATTTTACGAAACATTTTTTCATAGATTTTTTGTTTTTTACTTTTGTAGTTTCTTTTAGTCTTTTTAGTTTTTTATTTTACGCCAGGACTTTTTTTTAGTAGATTTAATTAGGCATTCCACGCTTGTAAGTTTTGAAGCGTTCACTTTTATGACAAAAGATCTGTTACTTCCTTGGTTTAAAAAACAGACGTTGTCGATGTTAAGTCAATGTTGATAAAAATTCAACAAGTATTAATGTATTTGCGTATATGTCCCCATAAAATCAGAATTAAATCATCGCCATTTGGAGTTCAATGATGTAACCATACATATGCTTGTAAATCTATATAATAATACTGTTGCTCCTACAAAATCTGACCGTTATTATCTTGCATCAACCTTTGATTAAGAATGAGACCATCCAAATAAATGTCATCGCCTTAGCTAAATAATGGACCCTTCTGTTTTTATCATAATGAAAAGGGACATACTACACAGAAAAATATGATAGAAGAGAAAGACAGAAATAAACAGAGTAGGGGAAAGATAGAGTGAGGGGTGATAATGCTAATCTGTTTCAATCGAACACAATGAAAAGATGAAAAGAACAAAAAAAAGTGAAAGAGAGCTAAATCAATAGTATTATACTTTTTATATATTGAATTATTAGCAATAGCTCTTAAGTAAAGATATCAAACGTTGTAATAATTAAATGATCATAATGTGGTGTATCCATAGGTGCCTCTTGTAATATAGAATATTGGAAGAGCATTGATAATATAGTTAAAACATCCAAATTTAAGGACAGGCACAAAACACTGCACGAGGAAGAGATTTTTTTAATCAATTGTTAAGTCAAATGGAATTGGTATATTATCCAGCGTCAAACGGGTTTAGTTGAGATCAGTATACGGTGTCAATGATACTCGATACAATGTGTCCAAGACAGAGAGCCAATTTATTTGGAGTACGGATACAGCTCTGCAGCCCGACCACATTATAAAAAGGTATTTATTTTACAAAAAGGTCGGTAGAGACATACAAATGCGAAACTACGCACAAGAATACTTGGGATCCACAAAAGGAGCCTTAAAAAGATATTATAACCACAGGAATAGTTTCGTTATATATATATATATATATATATATATATATATAATATATATATATATATATATATATATATATATATATATATAGCAAACAATCAATATTGATATAACTCACACACACACACACACATACACACACACAAATATATATATATATATATATACACACACACACACACATATATATATATATATATATATATATATATATATATACATTAGCACGCTTTAATAATAGATATAGCAAACTATCAATATTGATATAACACACACACACACACACACACACACACATATATATATATATATATATATATATATATATATATATATATATATATTTATGTATATGAAGGAAACTATGAATATTGATATGATATATCTACACACACACACACACACACACACACACATATATATATATATATTATTACACACACACACACACATAAACACACACACACACACACACACACACACACACATATAATATATATATATATATATATATATATATAATAAATATATATACACGTTTTGTTGTTCTAAATTATTGATTCATGTACAATATTCAATGATTAATAATCAATAGTATATCCTTTTTGCCTAATAACTTCTTTCAGTCTATTTTCAATGTGCTTCTGACATAAATCAAAATTTATTTTCCTCCATTATTCCATCGCATATTTTCTAAATGCTTCAAATTAAAGGGTCTTGTTGCATTCATTCATTTCTTTAGTTCCGACTTTAAATTTTCAATAGGATTTGATTCGGGCTATGAGTCTTTCAAGACCAACTTGTTGATACTTAACGCTATTCATTTTTAAAAAATAAAAGTGGATTTTCCTTGGAATCATTTTCTTATATAAAGCTCCAAAATTTCTTCTATTTAGTATACAATCGCCGCGATTACATTTTTTTATTCAATATATCGAGATAATTATTCCTTTTCTTCGTCCTTTTGAATCAAACCGACTTTAAGTTGCTTTAACGGACAAAAATAAAACGGTATAGTATCACTAGCAGGACCTGTGGATATACCACTGTATTAATATTCTGATTATTACAACGTTTGATATGTTTACTTAAGAGCTATTGCGAAATCGCGCAATATGTAAAATGTATAATAATCTTGAGTTAACACATTCTCACTCTTTTTTATTTCTTTTCTTCTCTTCATTATATTCGATTGAAACAGATTAACGTTATCGCCCCCTTTCTCTATCTTTCCCCTACTCTCTTTTTTTCTTTCTTTCTTATTATATATTTTGAAGTCCCATTCTGACCGAATCTGCACTTGTTAAATTCGTTTTAGTTTTACTAGGTACTTGTTGGTGTGGGTGTTATATGATTCAATAAGCCATTTATAATCAATTTCCTGTAATTTTGTAAAAAGATAATCTTAACACCTAAAACATAATTTTAAAAATCAAGTCCACTCATTAGAGCCTCTAGTGAAACTAGAACAAAATGTCGAAAATATTCAAATGGGTTATTTCTGAGCGAATGGTAACTAAATTTGATTACAAGGGGTACATGAACTAAAATGTGCGAGAAGCCCTGCCCTACACAATTATGTTTGTGATCAATTATTTAGATCCATGCCTTGTCGGACCACTGGATAGAGATCACACAAACATTCAGTTATTTAAGCAGGTCCCTCGTAAACTTAAAACGAACATCAAAGAGATTCTTCTTCCATAATGGTGTTTTTAAAGGACGACATTCCTTCAAGCTACCTCCAGTCAACCGTGAGGCATAGACTCTTGTCCCTGTCAAAATGACTTCCACTGCCCTGGTTGATCTTTGCCCACAACTCGCATTAGGACTCGTTCACCTTGTTCTTGATATATCCGCTTTCTGCGCGTCCACAGAAATCAGCATCTGTATGCTTTAAGGCTTAAAGCATAGATGCTGATTTGAATCTTTACATTAGCTTAAAGTTTGAGGTAATGATTTTGAGACATTTACATGTATTTGTCTCCAGAAGAATGGACATGCTTTTTTTAATCTTGAAAACGGGGCTTCAGATGGAACGACAGATGGAACGACAGAAAAAAAAACGGTTGCTTGTATATTGCTAAGGTGATTTAACGCACTTCTTGTCACGTATTTTTCAAGAAATATCTGTAGTCTTCCAGGGATACAGTAACTTCTGTTTATTGAAATATATGTTTACTAGCTGGACCCGTGGATATACCACAGTATAACAATTAGATTATTACAACGTTTAATATGTTTACTTAAGAGTTGTTGCATTTAGTTCCATATGTAAAAATTATAATAATTTTGATTTAAGTCTCTCTCAATCTTTTTTCTTTATTTCCTTCTTTCATTATGTTCGATTAAAACAGGCGTTATCCCCCTCTCTTTATCTTTCCTCTGTTATCTTTTCTTCTTTCTTTTTCTTTCTTTCTTTCTTTCTTTCTTTCTTTCTTATTATATTTTTTCTGTGTGGCATGTGCTTTTTTCTACCTTTATTTCTCTATAATAAAACCGGAACGGTCCTTTATTTATCTGAGGTGACGACACTCATAAAAAATAAGAATTCGACAGATAAGCAACACCAGATAATCAAGATTTGCATTTTGCATTTAATCTTGGACGATTTTTATGGTCAAATTCTTAATGAGGAGGTGTTGCAGCCTAATAACACTCTGAAGATTAAGGAACACATGTATTAATATTGAGATAATAATAATGTAGCCAAATTAAAGTGTTCGTTTTTCAACAAAATATATGGAATTGTTCAAGAATAAGTCAAGATCGCTCGTGAAATGTGTATTGGCTATTGGTATTATTTAGTGGATACAAACATTCTCGTTGTAGAAATTGTATTGATTCGGTTTGTTTCCTTTTTTCTTTCTGATTTCCCTCACATTATTGGAATATAAAAGTATTTTCCTTCGTACCAAAGTGCGTGAGATATCTTTTTAAAAGTAAATTTGTAAGATCTCTGTCAATAATATAATGAATATATATATATATATATATATATATATATATATATATATATATATACATATATTCATTAACCCTACCACAACGAGCAGGGTATATTACAAGATCACTTTTTTGGTCGAGTTTAACAGTTTTGAATTCAGAGTTTTCTTTCGGCTAGACAGGTTCGCTATTTTTTACCCTTTACAACGGTATTCGCGCAAAAAGCCTCGCCTCGTCTCACCGGGTTTATTTCTTACGACGATAAATGATACAGCACGTGCATCCACGCTAAAAATTATATCAACGTCTCCACATGAATATATATATATATATATATATATATATATATATATATATATATATAGACCGTTGTCAGGATCGGTCGTACAGCAAGGTAATCTATCAACTTTTCACGAGTACTAGATTGTTTTTACTGAGTTGGAGCACCACTGCTAACTTCAGCTCCCTTATGCTCTACTGCACGGATCAGATTACCCCTAGCAGTGCTACCCATCTGCTGAGTTGATGGGAGTCGATATCGAACCCGAAACCTTGTGAATGCTCTACCGACTGAGCAAACCCGGATAAACACTATAATTCTGGTATTTCATTTTCATTTGTTTCACACAATCTTCAGACGTGTGTGTGGTAAAATGTGGTTAGTCCAGTGTTTGTATAGTGTAAGATGTATTCAGGTGATAAGATGTTTGATACATTTACATGAAAAAATAACAAGCTTAGGTGTCAGTACTCATTACATTCAAACGAGGAAAAAATATTGTATGACAGTCTAAGATAGAGGAGTATACATTTTTGTATTAATGAGGGTCAGGAGGTAGATGACACAAGATAAATCTGTTGATATGTCTACACTTAAAAATCAATTTCCTTCTCTTATTTAGCAATGTTTATCAGAATGTTATTGGACGCATAAACCTTCTCTTAGATACAGAATTATTAGCTTCTTTCACAATATATCATAGGATTATGGAATGTTAGCTCTTTAGGTCTTGTATTTGCAAAATATGTTTGGATAAGCTGAGATTGGGATTGTATCATGTTTTTTTCTTTTGATATCAACCCAGAATGCAGACTCCTTAACTCAACCAAAAAACAAATTAAAAAAATCAACAAAATGATATTGGCTAATATTTCCAATGGAAAAATACAAAAAAGGCAATTAATTGAATCTCCAGGATACCGAATAGAAGTGAGTGTATATTCATGCAACTTGATATAATTAGTTTTAAAATATTCGATATAAAATATTTCCAAATATTCTATTTGAATACACTAAAGCCCAGTTACAGATGCATTGAAAACATGCTTCAATTAATAAAAAAGACCCACCTGTAATTGTAAAATAAAGCACAAATGTCACTAAACGGAAATTGCCTACAAACATTGAATACCAAGCCACCGTAAGACCTAATCCAAACACTGAACAAATGTATATAGGTGTAACAGAAGCTTGCTGGAAACATAGACGCTGCACGCACAAAACAGCATTTACCAATGAAAAGATACAATCACAACATAGTGATTTCATATTATGGATCTCAAAAATCAAACCGAAAGACACCAATAACAACCTTGTAAGTAAGAAAAAATAGTACCAGATTACAACAATATCTAAAAGAAATGTTACCATTGTCGAGAAGAAAATTGTTATAAACACCTTTTTAGAGTAAAACAAATTATTTAACAAACGATCGGAACTCATATTCAAACAAAGACATGAAAAGAAAATCCTACTAAGCCACCGGAAAGCTAAAGAATTCAAAGACTATGATAGAATTAAAATGAATAAAATGATAGATAAATAAAATATATCTATCCATCAATATATCCATCAATCTTTTATATACCCGTTCATTGCTGGGTATATAATGGCGAGCGATATATATATATATATATATATATATATATATATATATATATATATATAGAGAGAGAGAGAGAGAGAGAGAGAGACAAACAGACAGACAGACAGACAGAGAGAGAGACAGAGATAGAGATAGAGACAGAGACAGAGGATGAGGAGATAGATTTGGTTCTTACTTGTTTTTTCTTGTCTAACTCGTCGGTCGTCACCTTCTTCAGGGCTAATTCTCCGGGCTGATTATACTTCTTGTTCGGGCTGGTGTCTGCTCATTTTTAGGACTTGATTAATACGCAAGACTTGGTTGTTTTCTATATAGCTATTTTTTTTAACAACCCAGATTTACAGGAGAACACCCTCTCTTTGTGAGTAACTGGCCACAACTAATTCAAAATTTAAAATAATCACACGCTTCTAATCACACATTGCCAGAAGGTCAAGTGGATGTCACCACATGTCAATCAAGCCAACGGTAATTTTCCACTTAACTCCCTCCGATTTGAATTTTCTAACGAACTCTGATTCAAAATTTATCTTACAGTGCTTACATAATTCATAGGATATCCATGAATTATGTAACACATCTATCTATCTCGCTGTTCGTATCTATCTATTTATCCAAGTAAGTGCATATAAATACGAACTATATCGAAATGTATATATGCGTACTTATCGATATAAAAATTGAATGTTAGCATAAATCAATATAAAAAGTGGGAGATATGACTTCTGGAACTTGTATGTCACTAATCTTCCAAAAATCCTACCTGGCTTGAAAATCTGCCTTCCAAATCATTACTCTTAACTAGTATCGAACACTAACCTCTACAACTGGTGAGGAAAATAGTGAACTATTTCTACCATAAATCAAACTATTCTATAAACATCTGAACCCATCTTTTTATCTAAGTTTTTCATTGTTCAATTTCATTAGCTTGCAAGGCTTTTCCAATCAGCGTATATATTCATTTGACGTGACTGTGTACAATCTGATCTTGTAATGAAAAAGGTTCACGGGTAGTTCACAAGTTTAATTATTGTCTTACCGACAGATTCTCACTTCATCAATTTGGGGAATTCTAGCTTCATATCTTATTAACCTTGTTGTTACATGAATTGATACTTTCACGTCTTAATTATATCATTCATTGTTGAGGTTTCCAAAGTTGTTAAACCAGCAAAGACAATGGAATGTATCAAGTTCCAGATTTAAATAGTTATTCTATTTTGGAGAAAGTCTTCTCAAAATATTTAAAGATATTTAACTTTTAGATTAGAATATATATAGAAGGAATAGCGTTTGAAAAAAGACATAAGGAAATTAATTTTAATCCTCATTTTTAAATTTATCTCAAATTAATATGAAATCTGGATATTTTTACTTATTTGTTTTTGGAACTGTTTTAGATCGGCTGTGGGGATATATAATTATAATAATTGCTGGGATCTCGGATAAAATCGAATGTGTTCCAAATGTGACCAAATTGAGTGGTAAAAATACCCTGCTTCCAGCTAAAGAACTAACCAGCGTATGAAGGAAGAATAGGTTTTGATGGAATTATATTCTAGCCTTGAGCTGAATGAAGTTCAATCTAGTTCAAGTTTTAAAAATAATAATAATAATTGAATAGAATATGAAACAATGTGAGAAACAGAATTTTAACAGTGCCTGTTAAGAATAAATATCTAAATTCATTTCTATCGCCTTTGGAAACTATTTTTATTCGGAAACCATATTCGCCAATTTGCCCGGCAATATTCCGAATGATTGATTGTTGAATGGATTGACCTTAAGAGCGTGTCAACCCTTTATGAATACTTTATACCTAGTGGGTAGGGAACTCTGTTAATTGTACATTTGGAGTGATTCCCCGTGGTGTAGTGGCTAATGCGCCGGACTGCAACATCGTTGTAACCGAGTTCGAATTTCAGTCGCGCTAATACGTTCCCTTTCTCCCTAATATCCTTGGGAAAGGTATGAACCTACTCACCACCAGCTATGGGTTAAATTCTACCAGTAATGTTTTTTGTAGTTTTCCAAGAGATTTTTGCACTCAATTATATGATATCAAGTATTCCTAATACTAATATTTTGCCCTCAATTGTATGGTTTCATGTATTCATATCTAATGCTAATAATAATTTATACCCAATAACCTCTTTTCCAGTAATTATTTCTATTCACTTATATAACATTGCATGCAAATGCTCTAGGATTATTTATACCCTTAATTTAAGGAACGGTGTTTATTATACATTTATGTTTATATATTTTATCTATAGTTGTTTAAGAGTTTTTTCTCACTGCTATATGTTATAATGTATCACTAATACAAATGATTTCTACACATCTGTATAGTTTCAAGTATTCCTATTTAATACTTATTATGCATATACACATTCATATGATTTAAGAAATTGTTTATATTTGATAATGATAGTTTTTTTCCACACAATTATATGCTTTTTAAAGAACTAATGATAATAATCCTTAGAAAACAATTAGAGAAGTAATTATTCTTAATACAAATAAGTAAAAGTCGTCGGGGCTGATTCAAGTCGGTATCAGCCAATCAGCGAGAAAGTCGATCCCTTTTTTAGTAGCGCCAGACCAAGGAGATTGTTTTTTGCGCCCGGGGTGAAGCGCCACACCTACCATCAGCTCCTTACTTTACTGCACAGATCCCTGTGCTACTCATACGCTGAGTTGGCGAGGACCTGGATCGAACTAGGAACCTTGTGGTTTCTAGCCGAACTCTCTACTGACTGAGCTAAACCGGCCCCTAATTTACACAGGATTATATGATATAAAGTATTCCTATCTAATACAAATTATGATTAAACATATTTATTTCCCCCAGACTGGAACTTAACAGATGTTACCACTCGGGATCATAATTAACCTTAGTCTAATAGGGATGAAAGGATACACCACACTCCCAATCCTCCAGAACTGGACCATCACCATCAAATGCTGGGAGGGTATTACCACTTCTTAGCCAATGTTGATATTGACAATGGGTAGCAATTTATAAAATATATCAAGAAAAGTTTAGATCAATCCCCAACAAAATGACTGAACTTCTGAGTCAAATTTCAGCCCCATTTGAGCCAAATTAATCGCTGAAAACTTACCAGTTCACCGAAGATTTTTTTTCTAATTAATGGAATGTTTGGAAGAATTTATGCAACTTTAGAAAAGACGATTATGTAGAATAGCATCTACATTTTATTCCCTTATTAATTGGGACGATATCTTTTGTACCCCTATGTAATAATTGAACTGATTTATTAAGTGATTGACGTTAACGCCATGTCAACTCGTTTAGTCATCTTTTGCTAAGCAGTAAAGGAATAGCCTATGTTAATATTTACTAGCATGACCTGTGGACATACCACTGTATGATAATTTAATCATTACAACGTTTGATATGTTGACATCATAGCTGTTGCAAAGTAGTTAAATATGTAAAAAGACTTCAACATGTAGAAAGTATTATAATCTTGATTTAAATCTCTCTCTCTCTCCACCTCCCTCCCCCTCTCTCCCTCTCTCTCTCTTTTTTCCTCAAGCACACACACACACACTCTTTTTCTTCATTCTTTCTTTTCATATTGTCATTATATTCGATTAACACAGATTAGCGTTATGGCTTCCGCGTGCTCTCACCCTCTCACTCTATTTCCCCTACTTTCTTTCTTTCTTTCTTTCTGTGTAATATTTCCTTTCTTTCTTTGTAATAAAAACGGAATAGTCCATTATTTATCTGAGGTGACGACACTCATGAGAAAAAAGAATTCGGTAGATAAGCAGCAACACCAGATAATCAGTATTTACATTTTTGCATTTCATCTTGGACGATTTCGACGGTTTCATTTTTAGCCAGAGTTTGTTGCAATATGATAACGGTCCGAAGATTAAGGAACAAGTGTATCAATATATAGAATGTTCATTTTCACGTGGTTATATTATATCAGGTATTCCTATTTAATACAAGTAATTTGCAAACCTAACTATTTGAGTCATAGATAGGTCTTAATATGGAGCAAGTAATATGGATCAGAATTGACCTGGGATTAATGGTCATGAAGGGGTACCCCATACTTCCAAGAGCTCCAGAAATGAAATCTGTTTAAGTGAAGGAAGTATGTTCAAGTGAAGGAAAGAAAACCTAATACATCAACGCAATTTACTTAATTTTCATTTTCATTTTGACATGAAAAACCCTTCTGATTTTGGGTGCACATAGGTGCAATAATGCTTATGTGTGTAGGTACGAGCTTGTCAGTATGAGTATGTATGCACACAGGCGTAGCATATATGTCTACATATACGTCTGGGGGTGAGCGTATATGAATGGTTGTGTGTGGGCACAAGTAACATATATGTATGGATGAATAGAATGTTAGGGAGGACGATATTTTGTGTTACATACAGACTTTTATGTATATGTTTTTACTTGTACTTATCATAGATACTGTGGTGAGAGAAACCACGAACGAAGGCCATAATGCCGAAATAGCTTCTACTTTGTCTAAGCGGGACACGCTTCGAAACACTACGTTCGTGGTTTCTCTCGCCATCCCCCCACCCCCTGATCTCATGATCACATAAACTACAGTGCGGAGCAGGTCTCTTTAGTCTGCTAGTTTATGTGATTATGAGATCATGGGGAAGTGCGGCGAGAGAAACCACGAACGTAGTGGTTCGAAGCGTGTCCCGCTTAGACGAAGAAGAAGCTATTTCGGCATTATGGCCTTCGAGCCCAAGTTGATACCCCTCTTTGACGGGACCGATTCTTCTGGTAGCGATGCAACATTGATGCTCTTTATACGGGCCGTGTATGTGTGTATCACATGTACTGGTACAATATGACTCCCAAGGATGATATAACAGCTTCAACTGCACCAGCTAATGTGATACACACATACACGGCCCGTATAAAGGGCATCGATGTTGCATCGCTACCAGAGATACTTCCTTTTTTTTGAGTTCTCTGTATATCTGGTATTTGTCGTCTAACTGGGTGGTTTTTCATCCTTTCAGTTGCGATCTGGGTTGTTGAGTAGCTCTTAGCCTGTTTTATTTTTATTTTCTTGGTATTCTTCTTGACCTGATCTTGGGGCTCTTCTTGGAATTCCTTGGGTTATGCAACAATAAATACCATGCTCAGGATTTCCGTGTAAATATATGCTCTTGGAACATCAGAACGATGCAAGACACAACAAACAGCACTCATACTGCTAGACATTCTGCGAGAAGTTCCAACATGTAGTTTATGTGGAAGAGTATGTCTCTCCAGTGCTGGCCTGGTGAGTCATCTGAGAAAACACAAGGATACAGTGTCAAATGCTACTGGCACCCAACTATGATTTAAAAACAATTAAAATTTAAAAGAAAAACAGGAAATTGTCTTACTCGAACACGAGTTGACAGCTATTATTAGTCTGTTTTTTTCCTTGGGATTCTTCTTGCCTTGACCTTGGGGCTCTTGTTGGAATTCCTTGGGTTTTTCATCCAATTTTGGTAATGCTTAACCTGTGTCATTTGCTTGGTTTTGAATAACGAACACAAGACTTTGTTGTTTTAGAGCTCATATATTATTTTATAAACCTAAGTTAGACAAATGCACATGGAGAATTTGGCCTCGAACGGACACACAGTTATTGTGCCTGTCTCCTTCGGTGCCCAGCCAAAAATTGATTTACTAACTAAATTTCTCACGTTAGCTCGTCCAATTGGAGTCGAGGTGAGCAAAGGGTTAAAATCTTGTCAATCAATAACTCCACATTCTTCCATAAAACCGTTATTCTAATTTTAACTTCAGTATTGTTCATAATTGATAGGCAACCCATCAATTATGTGACAATTTAAAGTAAAATAGAAAGAAAATGATTTCTGGGTGGAGTTGATAGGTTTAGTTTTTTAATGCATCATGAATTTAATTTTTCGGCGTTAGTAGGGTAAAAGATCAGTGGATAAGAGCATAATACCTTTTACGATACTTTACTTTTCAGTTGTACGTGTCAGAAAAGTGTTCCTTTCCCGAAAGCAAGAGTCCCATATATTCCAGCAAGGGCACTGGGTGTTATGATGTATGGCCCTTCCAATTTCCTTGTTACCCCTTCTATGAATTTACCATAGGTGAATTCGTTGGAGAGAGCCGATCAACCGACCTCGGATGAATGGCGTCACAGAAACAGAAAGAAAAAGATTAATGCCGCATCTGATAAGTACTGTAAAATAATCAGTGAAGACACTTCGTTCATTTGTCTCATTTCGACACAATCTTAATAAATGTTTTGGTGTTTGTTCATATATTGTTTCTATAATACATCGTTTCCTCACTCACTCCATGAAAAGTGGGTCACTCGGATTCCCACTTGTAAGAGCCAAGTGTTTGCGGGCTCACAACTCCACTATCGTAGGCCCCAATCTATCCTTAGCCGGAGTACTTGACTGGTGTTGTACGTCTGTCAAACGGTGACTCAAGATTTCCAAAGCCCAGCTCAGCGAAGAGAGAACCTCACATACAACAAACGGCCTAAGCTTGCTTGATCTCGATTTTCAGTACATACCACAAAAGAATGGCCAATCGATCCTTTCCGATCGGAGTGCTCCGCCGAGAGGTGTCGGAAAATTACCGTAGGGTTAATTTTTCAAAGAGTATACATATTAATATTATCGGACAATAGAAGTGCTATTGGATTTTCTGTGGGAAGAAATAAAAAATATTTCGGTTTTTAGTTAGATTTGAGAGTTGTGAACGACAGACAGACAGACAGACAGACAGAGAAAGTGAGAGAGAGAGTATTTGAAAGTTCTGTGGTTTAACCGTTTCCTTAGCCAGGTTGGACACCAGTTCAAAAGATGAGAACATTGCATTTATATCTGGTGACGGTTTGGAAGACCCAGGATAAATGCTGATCCTTGAAAGAAAAACATAGTATATTGGTATAATGCTTTTGTCCACTTGTTTTCGTCACTCAAACAAGAATGACAATCGATGTTTTTTTGAGTCACGATGTTTCAGTGATGGATTTATTGATTGATGCATGTCAACACACCTTAGATTTCTTTATGCTCAGACGATAGGGAAACACGTCTATATGTATAATTTCGTGTTATTTCTGGAGAGGTTTTTCTTTCCTATCGAATATGAATCATTTTAAAACATCTATAGGATTCCAACAGGTACTATTAATGCTGCGGGCTAAAGTGGATCTATAAAACTGGAGCCTCAGTTCCAGATCCGCTTTATTGGTATACCCAAGACACACATTTTTAGAGGGGATCTTATTCCTCGGAAAGAGTGTTGGATTATTTCAGGATATAACGTGTGCTGGAAACTACCATTTAAACTTAAAGGCTCGGCGTAGTCACGAGGATTAAACTCAGTCAATAAACAGCTCGAATACGTGGTTAGTTAAATTTTTAATAGCCGATATTGAAAGCTGTTCATTTGCACCTTATTCGACTGCAACCTATGAATTTTCTCAACGCAAGGATTTTACCCAACACTACAAAACAACGAAAGGATCATACGCAACTCTAAGGGACACTAAGGGCCAACCAAATGATCATACCCAACACTAAGGGGTACCAAGGAACAACCAAAGGCTATCACTAAAATATACGCTCTGCTCAACACAGGGGATCTGAACTATAAAGTGTTCTAACTTGAAGCCTTTCCAAAAAGGTTCGTCACGTCGAGAATCAAGCGCCAGCAAGAACCCCTTACCATGTAAAATTGCTGGATAGCATCTTCGGAGTATCAGTTTTCTGAAAACTGCTTGTGACAATGAGTCAACCTAAGGAAAGCTCAGTAAATAAACTTTCCGGTACTTCTAACCAATTTTATGAAACCAATTTTTTTGCCAGAAACATTTTGGCAGAGGCTGGAGATAAATGAAACGAATTTCTCTTGTCGACCATTTGTTGTCAGTTGTCACGTGTTTGTTCCAAATCACCCAATTTTTTTTCTTCTTTTTTGTTTCTCATTTTTTCCCTTGCACGTAGATGGCTTTCAATCGATTTTCAATAATCACTTTTTCTCTTCCAAGAGATCTCTAACCCGAGATGGAATCGTATGCCATGGGATGTATCAATCATTCAATGTCGGGTCACGGTTTTTCGGGCTGTCACGGATGATCGATATACGTAGATGTTTGGCACCAAAATATCGATATAATTTGAGAGTTGCACTCTTCTGGACGCAATAGTAAATAATTTATTCTTATTACTATTGTCATTTAGGACCGGCTTAGCTCGATCGGTAGAGTGTCCGACTAGGAACCACTAGGTTCCTGGTTTAATACCGGCCCACGCCAACTCAGCGTATGCGTAGCACAGAGATCTGCGTGGTAAAGTGAGGAGCTGATGTTAGGAGTGGCACTCCACCTCAGATGCATAAACAATCTCCTTGGTGTAGGTGCTAGTGAAAAGAGGACAAAATCCCTCGCTGTCTGGCTGATACCGACTTTAGGCCACACCGACGACTTTACTTATTTTACTTATTATTGTAATGATTATTATTATTATTACACCAGTATAAGTTGATGGTATTTCACTGGAATCTGAGTGATGAAAAGTAACCTAAGGTCTCCAGAATTGGTCTGGGTATTCCAGCCTATTTCAACATAGCTCTTCCTCTGATTTCCAATAGTCTGTTTTCTAAACATTGGGAGATCATTCCAAGTTCACCAACTACAATTGATATCACTTTCACCCTCATATTTCACAGTTTTACTAGCAAGGTCCAAGTATTTATCTAACTTTTCGTTTTCTTTCATCTTCACCTTGTAATTTGCTGGAACTGCAAAATCTAACAGTTGACAAATTCTCGTCCTCTTGTTAATCAATACTAGGTCTGGTCTTCTGGCTGGGATAAGATGATCCGTCATCTCAAAGTTCCAGATAAGTTTTTGTGTTTCATTCTCAAGAACAGATTCTAGTTTATGCATATACCATTTTGTTGTATGGTCCAACTTTACTTTCTTGTATAATTCAGTGGATCACCTTTCCGACTCGGTCGCGCCTGGCCTTGGATTCTCATTGTGCTAGTTTGCTGCATTCTCTTAATTCATTGTTGATTGTCTCATATCTGTCTCCACACATCCTACATTTGCTATTCTGTTGTGTCTTATATATTTTTTCTTTGTTATAATTTGTTCTTATGGCATTGTTTTGTGCAGCAGTTATGAGCGATTTGGTTTGTTATTGTTGTTGTTGTTGTTGTACTTGTTTTTGCAGTAGCCGCAGCTGCTGCTGCTTTTTCTTGACTCATCGAGTTCTTACACCATTTGTTGGAGGCCGTGGTGGTTAGAATCCTCGGAAATGGACTTATCGACCATAGTTCAAATCCTGGACGACGCTACATTTCCCATACCGCTAATACTCTTGTGAAAGGTATGAATCCAACTAATCTCCCTCCACCTATGGATAAATAGTAGGGCAGGCTGGACTCTTTAACCTCCTTTTGGCAATCAGTATAGGAGAAGGAAAACCCTGAATTCAAAGCTGTTAAACTCCGCTGGGGGTGGTCACTACTAGAATAGGCTCAGTCCTAATTAGAGATCTATTTCACTATATCTAATAACCAGTTAGTTTTACTGAAGTTTAAGAAACTCGTTTAAGCGAATGACTTTTCACGGCATTCTAGTTAACTGTAATAGTGTTGTTGCGTGTGTGATCTCGATACTCCCAAACATTTCTCAGTCTTTATGTCGCTTTTCTAACCTCTTTTAGTCGTGGCTAAGGCGTTGGGTAAATACATACAAATATTTGAAACGAATGACTCATAACCTTTTGTCTGTCTGTCGCTGATGATCTCCGTTAACGCAGGTGTTTGATTTATACATCTAGCATCCCACTATTCTATATTGTCAATTAAACTATTGATTCTTACTGTCACCTTTAAGCTAGAATTAATTTTGCTCCACGAATAAAACATTGTCCGGTAAGAATAACCAACAATTTGTAGATATCGAAAAATTCCCCATAAAAGTAAATTAATTGAAAATGGAATCTTTTTTAATAATGAAAGAGAATTTTACTGAAAATAATAATAATAATAATTATTATTATTATTGTTATTATTATTGTTATTATTGTTATCATTATTATTTTTATTAGTAGTAGTGCCATTCCAATATTGAAATAATACGATTAATTTCCTCCTTATCACAGCTGTATCAGCTACTCTGGATCCAGCGCTAAAGATAAAATATTTTCATGATTAAGTAATTATGGAAATGTTTAGATAGTTTTTCCTGTTGACAGCGTAACGATTACAAATGGTTGATTTTTTTTGTGCATATGATTGTTACGGATTTAGTTTTAAAAGGGCCAAAATATTGCAGAACTCAACCTAGTATTTCATTTTTCGCTTTAAGGGTGGTATTTATCCAACCCGTTCGCCACGGGTAGGATATAACACAACGTAGCAGTTAATTGGCTCGAACTTGTCCTTAATCTTCCGACCGTAATCATATTGCAACACTCTCTAGTTAAAAATGACAAGATCCAAATGGTCCCAGATGAAATGCAAAAATGTAAATCCTGATTAACTGGTGTTGCTTATCCGCCGAATTCTTATTTCTTATGACTGTCGTCACCTCAGCTAAATTATGGACCAAGAAAAGAAAAGGAATAAAAAGGACATGCATCACAGAAAAAATTAGAAAGAAAAAATAAATAGGGAGAGGAGGTGGGCGCGTGAAAGTGATAACTCTAATCTATTTCAATCGAACATAATGAAAAGATGAAAAGAAGGAAAGACAGAAAAAAGAGTGTGTGTGTGTGTGTGTGTGAAGAGAGAGAGAGAGAGAGAGAGAGAGAGAGAGAGAGAGAGAGAGAGAGAAAGAGAGAGATATAAAGAGATAGATAGATATATAGATAGATAGAGAGAGAGAGAGAGAGTTAATTCAAGATTATTATACTTTTTAGTTGTTGAACTATTTGGCAATTGCTCTTAAGTAAACATATTTAACGTTGTACTAATTAATTATCATACTGTGGTATATCCACAGGTCCTAATAGTAAGGAATTATTTCTTAGAACAAAGTTAAGTGAAGAACTTTAGAATTTGGCACTAAATCATTCGATCCATTAACTCTTTCACGGACACAAATAGTTCAACATGTCCCCTCTCCACTTTACACACTTTTTCTCGGTTGGTCAAGCAATAACATTTTTTTTAAAGACAATTTTAATGTTGTTGTTATTTTTTATTTTTTTATTTTATTTACGTTGAGCTTTATTGGTATCTAATTCCAGTTTGATTGATAGTGGCGAAACTGACATTTTCAGCTTATCTCTACTCTTGTTTGTGAAAGACTACAATACGTGAAATGTATACTTTCCCCCGTTAAGACAAGGGAAGAGACACCTTATCTATTACGCCAACGAGAATGGCTTTTTAAAAGAGAATATTGCTAAGATGCCAAGTCATTTTCCACTGGATAATCATCGACATATTATAGTTGTGGGAATATACAAAAATGAGCACGGTAAACGACCTGCATGCAAAATGTTTAGAAGAAATTAGCGAAATATTCATAATGCAATAAATGAGCACTTTTTAAAAAAGTCAAATAGGAGTGTATATTAATATATATATATATATATATATATATATATTATATATATATATATATATATATTAGACAGAGACAGAGATTAACAAAATGGATAAGACAAATAGGAACATTTCTTTATAGTTAATGATTTTTTAATTGTTCTCAACTAGTTTCGACTATAGGTCTTTGATGAAAATTTCTTTGAAGTTTTTAAAATAGTTATTAACAGAGTGGATGTTAGAAAAATTAACTATTACATAATATAGAATATCCATTTACTGAATATAAATTATTATTATTATTATTATTATTATTATTATTTATTATTATTATTATTATTATTTGATCCTTTTGAGTTTTCACATCAGCATTAGCTGATGGTCTTCCACTAGAGTCTGAGTGACAGCAAGTCTCCTCGGGTCTCCAGGACTATACTGAGTATTCTGGCAGATTGCAGCAGTGCACTGTTCTGAATGGTTTCAATCCTTCCTCTGATTTCCAAACTTTCCAAACCCTTTTCTAATCCTTTTGGGACTGTTCCAAGTGCACCAACTACAATTGGTATCACTTTCCCTTTCATATTCCATCACTTTTTAAGTTCTCTGGTAAGGTCTAGATATTTGTCCATTTTCCTTTAGCTTCACCCTGTGATCTGCTGGCACTGCAAAATCCACCACTTGACAAGTTCTTTCTTTTTTGTTTATCAACACTAGGTCTGGTATTCTTGCTGCGATAAGGTGATCCGTTTTTATTTGTATTATTATTATTATTATTATTATTATTATTATTATTATTATTATTATTATGAGAGTCTTTCACACCAACGTTAGCATATGGCATTTTACTGGTGTCTGAATGACAACAAGTCTTCTCAGGTCTCCTCTGAGTATTCTAGCCGATTACAGCAATGCATTGTCTGGATGGTCTCAATTCTTCCTCTGATTTCCAGTTGCTCCAGCCTTTTTTCCAAGCCTTTTTTCCAAGCCTTTTTTTCCAAGCCTTTTTTCCAAGCTTTTTGTGGCCGTTCCAAGCGCACCAAGTACAATTGGTATAAATTTCACCCTCAAATTCCATAGCTTTTTTCCATTCTCTGGCAAGGTCTATGTATTTGTTTATCTTTTCATTTTCCTTCATCGTCACCCGGTGATCTTCTGGAACTGCAAAGTTTACCATTTGACAAGTTCTCTGTTTGTTTTGTTTTGTTTGTTTTTTTGTTTGTTTTTTTGTTTTTTTTTGTTTTTTTTTTGTTAATCAATCCTAGGTCTGATATCCTGCCTGGGATAGAGTGATACCTTTATCTCAAAGCCCCAGAGAATTTTATGCGTTTCATTTTCAATAACAGATTCATTTTGTTGTATGGTCAAAATTATTTTTTTTGTATAATTTCTAGTGGATCACCTTTTCAATCCAATCGTGCCTAGTATTGAATTCTCGTTTTACTAGTTTGCAACATTCGTTTAATATATGGTTATCTCTGTGAATAACTGTAGACACGAGGTGTAATGGTTAGCGTCGTAGGAAAGGAACCCCTCGATCTTCCTTCATATTATGGACGAGGCTGTTTGCAGTATACGTATAGTTAATACCCATATGAAAGGTATCTGTCCAATTATTCTCCCTCTAGCTATGAGTAATTGGTAAGGCAGAAGGAAGTCTTTAACCTTGGTTAGGTAACCGTTCTCGGAGAAGGAAAACTTTGAATTCAAAGCCGTTAAACTCGCCTCAAGAAATTAGCCTCGTGTCACATCCTACTCATGTGGAGGGGTTGATAACACACACACACACACACACACACACACACACACACACACACACATATATATATATATATATATAAAGTAAGTAAAGTCGTCAGGGCGGCCTAATGTCGGTATTAGCCAATCAGCGAGGGAGTCTATCCCCTTTTCACTAGCGCTAGACCAATGAGATTAATTTGAGCATCTGAGGTGGAGCGCCACACCTACCATCAGCTCCTTACTTTACCGCACAAATCCCTGTGCTACTCATACGCTGAGTTGGCGGGGGCCAGTATTGAATCAAGAACCTTGAGATTCCTAGCCGAACACTCTACCGACTGAGCTAAACCAGCCCCTATATATATATATATATATATATATATATATATATATATATATATATATATATATATTAATAGCTGTGTTCCTTAATTTTACGACTATTATAATCTTACAACACCCTCTGGTTAAAAATGATACCGTTCAAATCGTCTAAGAAAAAAATACAAAAATGTGAATTCTGATTATCCAGTGTTGCTTATCCGCCCAATTCTTATTTCTTATGACTTTCGTGGTCTCAACTGAATAATGGACCATTCCGTTTTTATTATAAAGAAACAAAGGTAAAAAAATGAAATACTACACAGAAAAATATAATAAGACAGAAAGAAAAAAAAGAAAGAAAGTAAGGAAAGAGTGTAGAGGAACTATATAGAGCCGGTGAGAGTGTGTGAGCGATAATGATAATTTGTTTAAATCAAACACAATAAAAAGATGAAAACAAAGAAAGAAAAAAAATAAGAAATAATTAAATCAAGATTATACTTTTTACATGTTGAACTAATTACAATAGCTCTTAAGAAAACATATCAAACATTGTAATAATTAAATTCTCATACTGTGGTATATCCACAGGTTCTACTAGTATTGGAATATTTGACAACCCAAATAATAGGGATCATCAGTCATCTTGTCAAAGAAATTGTGGCGTAATTATTTTGGTCTCCGGGGAATTGGGATATTGAAAACAAAACGGTAATCAGATTATTTTTTTTATTCGTTCTTATTTACTTTCGTTAGTCTTAATATAATATTTTATTGCTTTAAAACTTAAATACTTGCCCGTAGGAAGCGCATGCTTTTTCTGGTATGTATTAATATAAATTTTGTTTCTATCTATTTGTTCTATTATATTTTATTCATTATATATTCTTGTTTTTAACTTCTTCATGTTTATCATTGTTTTTGTTTTTCTTTTATTTGCTGTTTGCTATATTTTATCATATATTAATAAGTTTTATTTTCTAATCAATTATTTACTTAGCCTTTAATATAAGATTTATTTATAGCCTCGTTATATTTCTTTTACACATTAATGAAAATTTGCCATTCAGTAATCTATAAAAAGTCGAAATGCCGTTAAACAAATACAATTTTTCTGTAATATGTAATTATCTATTAAAGTAACAATTATTGTTTGTAATCGTTGGACATATAATTGATTACGACAATAATGAATCAACGAGCTGCAATTTATGCTTGGAAATCTTACTCGACATAGACTGTTAATTTAACACGTCTCATAATAATTACTGGTAGTATTCAATAAGTAGTATTAAATAGTTATCCCCTGTCAATGGTAGAGGTGAGAACAACACTTATTCTAAGTTTGCAGTTGGATTGGAAATTGGTTCAGATTAGGATTAACGCGGGTATCTCCTAGATTAGGTGGATAATGATAAAAATTGTCTAGTCTCGTCAATACTCATTTTTTAATAGGGCGTCTCAAACACTAGGCAATTAACTTGACTCGATCCCTTTTAAAAGTATGTATTTACCCAAAGCCTTCAGAATTTTTCTTCTCGTTGACTGTCTTAACCAAGGTTTTAAGACAAAGTAATATTAAAACATTTCCTTCTCGTAGACTGGTTTTAACCAAGGTTTTAAGACAAAGTAATATTAAAACATTGCCTTCTCGTAGACTGGTTTTTAACCAAGGTTTTAAGACAAAGTAATATTAAAACATTTCCTTCTCGTAGACTGGTTTTAACCAAGGTTTTAAGACAAAGTAATATTAAAACATTTCCTTCTCGTAGACTGGTTTTAACCAAGGTTTTAAGACATAGTAATATTAAAACATTACCTTCTCGTAGACTGGTTTTAACCAAGGTTTTAAGACAAAGTAATATTAAAACATTTCCTTCTCGTAGACTGGTTTTAACCAAGGTTTTAAGACAAAGTAATATTAAAACATTGACTTCTCGTAGACTGGTTTTAACCAAGGTTTAAAGACAAAGTAATATTAAAACATTTCCTTCTCGTAGACTGGTTTTAACCAATGTTTTAAGACAAAGTAATATTAAAACATTTCCTTCTCGTAAACTGGTTTTAAACAAGGTTTTTAGACAAAGTAATATTAAAACATTTCCTTCTCATAGACTGGTTTTAACCAAGGTTTTAAAACTAAGTTATATTTTTAAAAATTCCTTCTCGTAGACTGGTTTTAACCAAGGTCTTTTGACAAAGTAATATTAAAACATTTCCTTCTCGTAGACTGGTTTTAACCATGTTTTAAGACAAAGTAATATTAAACATTTCCTTCTCGTAAACTGGTTTTAAACAAGGTTTTTAGACAAAGTAAAAACAGTTCCTTCTCGTAGACTGGTTTCAACCAAGGTCTTTTGACAAAGTAATATTAAAACATTTCCTTCTCATTGACTGGTTTTAACCAAGGTTTTTAGATGAAGTAATATAAAAACAGTTCCTTCTCGTAGACTGGTTTCAACCAAGGTTTTTAGACAAAGTAATATTAAAACAAATCAAATTAAAGGAAACTGAATAATTACATAATTTTAATTCTTCAATATGAATCTTCCGATATATCTTATAGTATTATTAATCTACTATTTACCCATAGCTGGGTAAATGCTCGCAATCTTGTGCAGGAATTTAACTCAGATCGCCAATTCCATCTCCCATGTAGATAAGCGTTAAGCTATGAGAGCCACACTTTTAGGGGTATGTAAAGCTGGATCTAGAAATAAACCCATCTCTAGCAACACACTTATTCGTATATCGATTATTGTTCTTGCATTATACACAATGAGTGTTTAATCATCACCATCATCATCTCACGCTGGCAGCACGGATGCCCATGACAATCTCTCGCCAACCGTCCCTATCATTCATTGACCCCGGCAGGTCCCCTGCGCAGGATACAATATCCACAGAGAGCTTGTCAATGTAAGTCTTTGCTAGGCGGCTCGCATTGGTGTTCATAAGTGCTTGCTTGTACAGGGGAACATCGCGTATGAGTTCGTCCTTGCTTCTCCAGCGGTGTTTAGCTTTTCTTGTTTGTCTCACTCAGTTTCTCTTGTTATAACGGCCGTACAACTGCTTTCTAGTGGGTTGTTGTTTCCACTATTTGTTTAAGATCGCACGTAGCATTCTTGTGCAACTACCATCTAGCTTAGTCTTTCAGCGTTTTGTTAGGGTCCATGTGGTGGAGCCATACAATATTACTGATACAGCTACAGCTTGGAATAATTGTTTAATTTGTCAGTGAGATTGTATTATCACATGATTGATAATCTGTTTATAGCAGACCATGCCTTTTTTAGGGTTTTAGTCGTGAACAAATAGCCACTTAAAAATTAATTGCATCCTTGTGATTATTTGTTTGTTTGTTTTTTTGTTTTTTTTGCAGTTGTTTTTTTTGGCTGTTGTTTTTAATTGATATTTGATATGTTTAAAGGTTATGACCTTGATGGTTTCTGTTGTTGCTCGTGACAGCGTTTTGGGAAATTGTTTTTTGCCGGCAAGAGAAGCATGGTTCAAACGGGACCGATATCGGAAGTAGGTCGCAAAAAAAGGACTGAGGCTGAACAATGCATTTTACTTGATATTCAGACTACTTGCCAGCTTTTCAATGTTGCAAAACATGTCATAAAAAATAACATTATAAATAGCAGGAAATGTTTGTCTGCAACTCTAAGTAGTTGCTGCTCGTTGAATAGGACCGAGGTGAAGAGAGTTAAAAAAAATAAAGAAAAATAAATGATCTACAAAGACCACTTCAACGTGAAGGCAAGCGCTTTTAAAGAGACGTGTCAACACTAAAGTCTTGGCATATAATATTACTTTCACTTTCACTTTCATTTTAGACTTCGATCAAAACGATTGCATTATTAACGTTAAGTATATTATCAACAACAACAAAAAATGGAAAGAAATGTCTGACCATTCATTAATGATACTGTGTGATTTCCGCTTCTTAGCCATGTCCAGGTTTTCTCTTCTGAGATGTCTCAGATTCTTTTTTGCTTTAAGTCCCCATAGTGTAATTTTTCTTCCAATTTCTGTTTCCTATGTGTTATTTTATGTTTGTGCATATGTTGCAAGTGCTTTTATTGGACAAATAATAATAATAATAATAATAATAATAATAATAATAATAATAATAATAATAATAATGGTGCGAAATACCTTAATAATAATGATGATGATAATAATGATGATAATAATAATAATAATGATAAAAACAAATAATAACATAATAATAATAATAATAATAATAATAATAATAATGATAATAATAATAATAATAATAATGGTGTGAAAACCTAATAATAAATAATAATAATAATAATAATAATAATAATAAAATAATAATAATAATAATAATAATAATAACTGTATACTCTGCGAATGTAGCAAACTAGTACAACGAGAATACAAAACTAGACACGACTGGGTTGGGAAGGTGATCCACTGGGAATTATGCAAAAAATTAAATTTCGACCACACAACAAAATGGTATATGCATAAACCAGAATCTGTTCTTGAGAACGAAACGCATTAAATTCTCTGGGACTTTGAAATAAAACGGATCACCTATCCCAGCAAGAATACCAGACCACAAAAAATTTGGCGCAGTGCCAGCAGATCACAGGGTGAAGCTAAAGGAAAATGAAAAAAATGGACAAATATCTGGACCTTGCCAGAGAACTGAAAAAGTTATGGAATATGAAAGTGAAAGTGATACCAATTGTAGTTGGTGCACTTGGAACAGTCCCAAAAGGATTAGAAAAGGGTCTGGAAAGTTTGGAAATCAGAGGAAGTATTGAAACCATTCAGAACACTGCACTGCTGCAATCTGCCAGAATACTCAGAAGAGTCCTGGAGACCTGAGGAGACTTGCTGTCACTCAGACGCCAGTGACAGACCATCAGCTAATGCTGATGTGAAAACTCAAATGGGGTAAATAATAACAACAACATCATAAACTTCATTAAAAAAGCCATGGAAAACTGGTGAGTTCAATTAAAAGCTGGAAAACAATCCCTGGCAGACGTACCAATCCAAAGAGGTCTCTTCCAAGGAGACTCGTTATCACCACTACTGTTTATTATAGCAATGATGCCGCTCAATCATATACTTGAAAAATGTACAAGGGGATACAAATTCACTAACTCACAAGAAAAGATAAACCACCTTATGTACATGGATGACACAACATTTTTTGCAAAAAATGAAAAAGAATTAGAGGGCCTAATACAAACTATTAGAATATATAGCCAGGATATAGGGATGGAATTGAAAAATGTGATATGCTAGTAATAAAACGGGGTGAATGAAAACTAATGCATGGAATACAACTGCCAAATCAGGAAACTATAAAATCACTTGATGAAAATGGAAGCTACAAATACTTAGGAATTTTAGAAGCGGACAATATCATGCAAGCAGAAATGAAAGGAAAAGTCAAAAAAGAATATCTCGTGAGAACTAGAAAACTTCTAGAAACCAAACTTAACAGCAGAAATCCGATTAAAGGAATCAATACCTGGGCTGTCCCCATTATAAGATACTCAGAACTATTCTTAAAATGGACAAAAGAAGAACTCAGACAGATTGACCAAAGGACGAGAAAATTAATGACCATGCACAAGGCTCTCCACCCTAGAGATGATAGAGATAGATTATATGTGTAAAGAAAGGAAGGGGGAAGAGGTCTTACCAACATAGAGGAATGCGTAGAAACCACAATCCAACAACTTGAAGATTACACAAGAAAGAGCAAAGACAAACTACTTATGGCGGCCAACAATAGTAGAATCGACAGATGGACAAACAGAAAAACAACAAAGACTAAAAAACAAAAATGGGAAGAAAAACAATTATATGGACGCTTCAAACGACAAATAGAAGAGGTTGCACATGAAAAGACTTGGACATGGTTAAGAAAGGGAAACCTCAAAAGAGAAACTGAATCACTTATAATTGCTGCACAAAATAATGCCATA
>CM042139.1:65600584-65618084 GCA_023376005.1 Doryteuthis pealeii
TATGTATTGTATGTGCGAGGTGGGTGCTGCAATGGTTAGAGTCGTAGGAAATGGACGCGTCGACCCGAGTTCAAATACTGGACGAGTCTGCTAGCACTTCTCATAGTACTAATACCCTTGGGAAAGGTATGAATTCAACTATTCTCCCTCCAGCTATGGGTAAATAGTAGGACAGGCTAGGATCTGTGAACTTGGTTAGACAAGCAGCCTAGGAGAGGGAAAACTCTGAATTCAAACCTGTTAGACTTCTCTTAAGAAATCGACCTTCTGTCACATCCTGCTCGTAAATATATTTGGTATATATATATATATATATATATATATATATATATATATATATATGTGTGTGTGTGTGTGTGTGTGTGTGTGTGTGTGTTATAGTGTGCTATATTTCTACGTAGACAGTGCTCAATATAATTTATAGAGCATTGATATTTAAGTTAGCGTGGACATGGAGTCAAGAACTGGTTACTGACAGTTTCTGACTTATTCGATCTTCAGACCAACTTGGAAATGGTGGATAGCTAGACACAGCAATCCATCGACATCAAAAAGTAGAGAGTTACATACAGCACTCTATCAACATTACCATCACTAATTGGGTAGAGCTACAGACAGCAACCTATCAATAGCACCAAGCAGCGAGCAAAGAACAGAACACTCTACCTTCAAAAACCCAGTCACCCCTTTATTTTCCTCATCAAAGGACCAAACAACAGCTATATAAACAAACTGCTCAACCAATTTCCGATTTAGGCGGGAAACTGTCAGTAACCAGGTGTTGACTTCATGTCCAAGCTACCTTAACTTAAATATATATAAATATAGATACACACACACACACACACACACACACACACACACACATATATATATATAATATATATATATATATATATATATATATATTATATATATATTGTCATCTGCAGACACTGTGTTTCGACGTATCATGTCTCCTCAATGTGGCTAGTCTTAACAGACTTAATCCCAACCGGGATAGAAAGCAGACTGATATTTCGTCAATCCGGTGTCTTACTTACATGGCCATCAGCCACCCGCAGAGAAGGGGTAGTAATATATATATATATATATATATATATATATATATCCGCTAGAGAGCTCACATCCAGTTTACCGGTGAGCCTTGTCATTTAAGCTGTTATTATGGGTGCAATGGGAGAAAATTAAATATTTTATAAAAAGAAGGGCCGCAAAATGGATTATGTTTTTTTTTAAATTATTTTACATTTGCAACACGTGTTTCAGATCTTCGGATATCTTCTTCAGTCCTTAATTAACTATATTCTGTCAGAATATGAATATGTACACACACACACACACACACACACACACACACACATATATATATATATATATATATATATATATATATATATATATATATATATATACGTATCTAATCCCTCCCTTCCTGTTTGGTGGGAGTGTAGAGAGATTTATTTCGTAACATCTGTCGTGGTATATCATAATTTTTTGATTTTATTGTCTTGAAATTTTATGGTTGTCTATTTGTTCCCGTTCTTCTAATGGTGTTTATTAGATTTCTGATATTTGATAGGTCGTGTGTGTTTGTTTGTAATTTACTCTTTGAGGGCCGGGTTAGCTCAGTTGGTAGAGCGTTTGGCTAGTAAACCACAAGGTTCCTAGTTCGATACCAACCCTCGCCAACTCAGCGTATGAGTAGCACAGGGATCTGTGCGGTAAAGTAAGGAGCTGATGGTAGGTGTGGCGCTTTACTTACTTTCTAAAGAATTTAGAATTTTGTGCTTTTGTGGTTTACTTTTTGTGTGTGTTTGTGCCTGTGTTTGTGTTGGGGGGGGGGCGTGCGTGTGTCTTGTGTGTTTATGTATATGTGTTGTGTTGGCTGTATGTGTATCTATGTACATAAAAATAAAATTCATGTGTATCTTTTGCATTACATAGTTTGCATATACACATTTCACACACACACACACACACACACACATATATATATATATATATATATATATATATATATATGTATATATATATCCATACACATACATATTTTTTACATTACATAATTTGTGTATTTTATTATGTAGATCACATGTTTGTGTAGTAAAGTTATTGTTATTGTTGTGTATGCATGTATGTGTGTGTATGTGTGTGGTTAACTTCAGTTTATTTGTGTTTTCTGGTGTGTGCGTGTTTTTGTTTGTTCCTATGTATTTGTGTCTCTGTTTATGTTGGGTGTATTTTGGAGAGAGTTTTCTTTGCTTTTTATGCATGCATATATGTACATACATTACATAGTTTGTGTGTTCTATTATGTAGATCTTATTTGTTTGTGTAGTAAAGTTAGTGTTGTGTATATGTAAGTGTGTGGTTAAGTCCGATTATTTCAGGGTTGTATTTCTCTATGAAATGTTTTTCTTTAACTAGGAGTAGAGTATAGTCATCAGATTGGTATATTGGCATCACCTCAAAATTTCCTTGATTACATTCAAAGATATGATTCGATACATATAGGTTTCTATTGTTAGATAATCTAATTTTTCTTTTGTGTAGTGATATTCTTTTATTTAGTGATGATGTGCATCCAATGTATATTTTCTTGTAGCTTGTGCATTCTCTTATGTAAATTACATTTTCTGGGGTGCAGTTAAGATTTCTATTTATTTTGCATATTTTGTGATGGTTTTTGAATGTATAGAATGTTCCTTCTATGATTATGTTACACACTCCACATCTTCTGTTTCCGCATTTTGAGATATCCTGTGCAGTGTGTGTCTCAAATTTGGATGAGGTTAACATTTGTTTAAGATGTTTTGATTGTCTTTTGCTCTTAATTATTTTTGTTGTATTTAATGTTGTCGTTTTTTACATTGTTTTCGAGTTGGTATAGTATATTTGTAAAAAGTTCCGGATTGTTTTTGTTATAATGTTAAAACATATTTTAGGTGTTGTTCGTTGTTATGTTTTCAGGATTTCGTAGTTGCTCTAATGGTATATTTTCTGCTAATTCGAATCCCTTGTTAATGAGTGTTGTTGGGTAGCCTCTCTGGAGGAGGGTTTTATGTAATTCTTTTAGACGGATTTGTTGGAGGTTTTTGTCTGTGATTATGGTGTATACCCTACGTGCAAGTGCATAAGGGATGTATTTTATGCAGTTTTTGGGGTGGTGGCTTTTGAAATGTAGATATTGTTGGGTGTCTGTGGGTTTATGGTAAATGTCTGTGATAATTTGGCCACTTACATTTTTAATCATAATGTCTAAGAATGATAGTTCCTTAAAATTGTGTTCCATGGTGAATTTTATTTTGGGGTGTAGGTTTTGTAGGTGTTTGTGTATTTCGTTAATATCACCCCAATGAGCATTTCCAGAATATGAAACAGTCATCCAAATATCTTTTCCATGATATAACAAAATTCCATGATATAACAAAATTCATTCTGATATATTTACTGTATTTTTGTTACTTTTTTGATAGAGGTGTTCTTCTCAATATGCTAGGGTTAGGGTGGCGTAGGTTGGCGCCATTTTCGTTCCCATAGCAGTTCCTAATGTTTGAATGTAGTTCTTGTTGTCGAATTGAAAAGAGTTGTTGTTTAGGATTAGTTCTATACCACCAGTGATGATTTTTTTTTGTTGGACCTAGGGTGTAGTATTTCTGGATGTTTTTCTATCCAAAATAGGATGACTGTTTTTCATAATTCATGGGTGATATTGCTATATAGACTGGTAACGTCAAATGTTACCATGAGTTTGTCAGGGTCTACTTTTTGTGATATATAGTTTAGTAATTGGATGTCGTCTCTAACGTAACATTTTTAGGAATGGTTGTAGCAGGATGTCTATTAGTTTGCTAATTCTGTTGGTGGGGAAAGCTGGTCCTGCTACTATAGGTCTAAATTGGATGACATTAGGGTCTAGTATTTCTATATATTCTGATTTTTGTGTCTTAATTGCTGTTTTGATTTCCTCCGATTTGTGGATTTTTGGTAATCCCTAGAATTAGCTTGTTTTTGTTTTTGTTTTTTTTGGTGGGGGGGGGGGTCGGTTCGGAAGTCCCTTTCTTTTTTGGTTAGTATTTTCTTGTGTATTTTGCAGAATTTTATAATTTTTGATATTATATTATTGTCTATATTTGTGTGTATTGGTTTGTAGGTAGTCCCGTCACTATGTATCTCTTGGATATTTTATCTATAATATATTTTGTTTAGGATGACTGTTGTACTTCCTTTGTCAGCTTCTTTTATGGCTATATCATTGTTTTCCTGTAGTTTTTTTAAGGCTTGTTATTTGTTTATGTGATAGGTTGTTGTGTGTGTTTTACCTTCCCTGTAGGTGGATGCTTCCGAGATTCTAAAAATATATTTAGCTCGGTGTCATTACTTTTTTCTGGTAATAATTTGGATTTGTTTTTCTTACGGAACTTTATTTTTATTTTTGAACTTCTCTATAAGTCTAAATGTTTGCTCAAATTCTTTGAGATCTTTTTTTAGTTCCTCTAGATTGAATTTTGTGGGAGGACAACATTTTAGATCTAATTTTAGTAAATTAATTTGATTCTCGTTCAATTTATATGCTGAGAGATTGATTATTTTAGGTTTGATATCGCTTAATGCGTTGTTTATATTGATCGTTTGGTTTGGGCTATGTGTTCTAAATAGGTTTTTTTTTTGTATTGTGTGGTCGTAATTATTAGGATGGTCTGTGTGATTTGGTTTATTTCTGCATTGGGATATATCATCGATATTACTTATTCTATATGTGATTGTGTGTTTGGATACGTTTAATTGTCGGTTGTTTCATGGATAAGCATTTTAGGGGGTTGTTTCGTATTTGTGAGTATGTGTAATGATCGGACCTGTTTCTTTGTGTGTGAGCGTATGTATGGGTTTATGGGGATTTTTGTATAAGGTCGTTTTTATATATTGGTGTGTATTGGACTTAATTTGTATGTTGTGTGTTTTCTCGTCTGTATCTATTGTAAGGGGGGTAGTATGTGTTTTGATTGTACCCTCTATTGTAAGTATTTTTCTTGTGAATGAGAATGCGTGTATGGTTTTAGTTGTGGGTGATATTAATGTGTGAAGTTGTTGTTTCGTGGGTTTGTTATTTAATCTCTATTTCGATATACGTTATGTGTGTGTTTCTTTTTTTTTTTTTTTTTTTCGTTTTTTCTTGTTTTTTGTTCTTGTAGTCCTGATCTTTCTGGGTTAGGTTTCTCAGCCATGTTACCTTCTTTTCCAGTATTGTTTTAGATTTCTCCTCCGATTGCATTCCGATTTCAATAGGATTATTGTGTCATCTTGGGACAGAGTTCCTTAATTTTGATCAAGATTTCTTGATCTATTTCTACATTTTTTGTAGTGTAGTATGATTTTTGTCTTCTTGTAGTTCTATGTGTAATTTTAATTTTGCCAGGTTTGATTTTTATTTTATTTTTTTCTGTTCTTCTGTGTCTTGTGGAGTGGATTTTTCACAGAATTCTCTTTGGATGAAGACATTTTCCATTTCTGAGAATTCTTTGTAGATTTTAGCTTTTTCTTTGCTTTTAATAGCATTAAAGATTGCTATTTTTCTTTGGTTTAGGAGCTTTCCCCGCATTTTGAGCTTATATTTTCTTGTCTTGTAAGCTTCCTCCTCTATGTAGATTTTCTCTATGTTTTGTAGATATCCATAGTGGGTTTTCCAGTAATTTATTAAGGATTCCGCATTTTTCTGTTGAGTCTTTTTGTTGTGATGTCAGATGGTCATGAGGGTGTCTATTCTTTCCATCAGTTTCTTCTTCAAGAAGTTTGTGTTTCTCGTTCGTTTTTGAAAGGGTTATAAGTATTTCTTCCATTTGTTTATCCTTTTGCGACATTCTCTCGTTGTATTAAGTATATAAAAAGTGGTGTTATGGGTTCAATAGAAGAAAATTAAATAACTTATAAAAAATTGGATTATGTTTGTTTTTAAATTTTATATTATTATTTTACATTTGCGACATGTGTTTAAGATCTTCTGATATCTTCTTCAGTCATTAATTAACCATATTCTGTCAGAATATGAATATGTACACACACACACACACACACCACACACACACACACACACATATATATATATATATATATATAATATATATATATATATATATATATATATATATATATATATATATATATATATATATATATATATATATATATATATATATATATATATATATATATATATATATATATATATATATATATATATATATATATATATATATATATATATATATATATATATATATATATATTTGGGTGTGTCGGCATTTCATAACAATCTGAATGTTCAACATGAATGTGTCGATTTCCTCATACGCTGGACATTTCCCCGTATCTTTAGAAGGGAAAAACATTTTTATCGATATTTTATTAGAATAATACTATTCTTTGTCTGACCAGTAATTGTTTTATGACATTCAATTAAATTGGATGACATATTTTGAGGCAAAAATAGAAAAAGACAATCAAATTTTATACTAGCCTAACTTAATTTTTTTTTCCATAATGAAGTTGCAAAAACACATTGCGTATAAATTATTTAATTTGGAAGAACGTTGACAGAAAATTAACGGTGATTAATTTTGTATTAGACGATTTATTTTCCGTGTGTATGTTTTTATTTGTACACAGTATTTTGACCGTGACCTTTTGGCGCTCTTTTGGTGTATTTAGGGTCAAATTCAACAGTTTCTACTGTCTACAACTTTGGAGAATTTGTGGGGATCAAAATACAATTAAAATTAAATTGAATTTTTTTTTAATCTCCCAGGAGCCCTCAGACAGGAAGAACCCTCTGAGCATGCGCAGAGAAAAGATCCCCTTATTTCCAAAAGGAAACCTCGGCAATTCGAACGCAGACTTTACTGGAAACAGATGCTCCGACTGGCGCTGGAAGAAATTTCCTCTCCACGAAATAGCCATGAACCTAGAAATAAAATCTGAACTCTGTAGGTATATTTTATCTTTGTCTCTTATTTTCTCCTCTATAATTCATTTTCAGCCTGACAACCCACAAGAAGGAAGAACCACATATGATGAGATTTAAAAGAAACAAGCACCAATCACGAACCCCAAACGACCAAAAGTCTAAACCCACATAAAACGCAACCACCTACCCGATGAATTCTCTTGTTTTATCAGAAATTATTTCAATCTGTAGTCATATCAGTACATGAACTCTAACGAAACACTTGAAGAAAAAGAAAAATTAGGGGGCCCAGAAAAAAACAGAACCCACAAATTTTGTAATAAAACTGTTCATTTTAACTATGGGGATCTAGGGTTAAGGTTTAGGGTTAGGAATGGGATTAGGGTAAGGATTAGGGTTAGGGTTAGTGTTAGTTTGATGGGAAAATGAATAAATAATTTGGTTCCTGTTTTTTCTGGGTCACCCTGTATACCGGTGACACAGAAAAAAAAAGAACCCACAGATTTTGTAATAAAACTTTTAATTTTAACTAGGGGGGTTAGGGTTAGGCTTAGGCTTAGGCTTAGGGATTAGGGCTAGGGTTGGGGTTGGGGGTTACAGGTTAGTTTAATGGGGAAATAAATAAATAATTTGGGTTCTATTTTTTCTGGGTCACTCTAATTTTGACACTGTTGTGCAAGTTCAGCCAAAGCAGGATAGAAACTATACTAGTGAATGCTGTTTTGAACAATTCCTGTAAGCAGTCTCCTACAAAACACCGGCTGTACAGGCACTTAGCTCCGATCTCACAAAACCCCCAAGAAGGATCAACAAGACATGCTCGATCAGTATGATTTCTCAAGGGAGATAACTATGAATGCTTAATGTGGAGTACTTCTGTCAGTTTTTGTACTAAAACGAGCAGTATGATTTCTCAACGAAGATAGCTATTAAATTCTAAATGTAGAGTAATTTACCTAACATATTTACTAGCAATTAATTATAATATAAATTTTATAGATAAAGTCTAATTTAATACTGAATTTAATAGCCACCGAAGGCATCTTTTACACAAGATTATTTTAAATGTAAAAACCTATCAAATAAGATTAAGATGTTAATGATTAATTAAATAAACTTTCAATGTATTTATCGGTTCTTTGAATTAAGAAATATTTACGAAAGGAATAAATGTGTTGAAGCTGACAAGGATTAATCCGATTGAATAAATATTTTTCTAAGATCTTTTACAAATTTAACTTGTTTAAATAAATGGCAAGTTTCACAATATAAATGTTTACTTAGATTATTCCAACGCAAAATCAAATAAAGAATAGAGAAATGATGTGCAAAGCTTCCGTGGGAAGACGGTGTGGGAGTCTGTACACGAACTGTGAAAATCCGTCGACGAAATAAAATATAATAGAATAAATAACAATCATATATGTCTTTAAACCCTTTACATTTTAATATAGTGACCATTCTTATCAATAATAGCCAGCAACGTATTTTCCATTAGTTTCCTTAATTTTTAAAAAATTTAATAGGGATAATTCTATGTTAAATCATCCAGAAAAAGTAAAAATGCCACCCACTCCCTTCAATTTTTCTGATTTTTTTCCAGGTGTGGACTATGTTAGCATAAGACAATCCCCAAAAATTAAGCTTCCAATTCCAAGAATTCGCGACGTTATGTCGATTTTTACCTCTCAAAATTTGGCGGGGTTGGCGAAAAATGGCGACTTTTTGTAATCTATTTTTGTGTGTAAAATGAGTTCTAGAGCTTCCCGCTCTAGAACTCATTTTACACACAAAAATTAATTTTAAATTTTAACATTAAAACTTGGTTTATATGAGCATTTTTGTCTATGAAATCCAAAAATGCTATTAAAACCTTTTTATAATCAACCAATTTTAAGTTATTGAGAATTTCTGATTTTTCCTAGCAAGATCAATGTCCCGATGTGGCACTGAATCTATGATAATTTTTTCTATTATTATTTCACATACGTTGAATATTATTTGTACCAAAAAGATAGTTTGATATTTTCTCAGAACTGAAGCTACAACATCAGTTAATATTTTGCAAATCAGAAATCATTAATAACTTAAAATTAGTTAACTTGGTTAAGATATGGTTAATTGGTTAAGATATTTCTGATATCATTTTTAAATTCCCTGACCTAAAATGCTTTTATAAACAAATTGTTAGGAGTAGGGAAGATCTAGAACTCAGTTTACAGATAAAAATAGGTTACAAAAAGTCGCTATTTTTGGCGACCCCCCTCAAATTTGAAGTGGTAAAAATCCGCCAATTCTTGGAATTGGAAGCTCAAATTGCAGGGAGTAGCTAACTTGATCATAATTCACACTTTGACAAAATTTCAGAAAAATTGAATTGGGTGGGTGACATGGCCTAGATGATTTGACATGGAATTACACAGTTGTTAAATTTCCGACATGACAGTTTTAATCGCTTTCTATACGTCTGCTTTGCTGATATATTGTTTGCCAACTACATATAATTGTATCTTCACAATTGACCATAGATTTTGATCAGATTCAGATTAGAACTTGATGGTGGTCATTCCATTACCTTCTCACCTGTAAATCTTATGCTCAAATAATTCACGGGCGAGCTTAGTTACACGGGAAAGTACATTGCCATGCATAAATACACACTTAATTGTGAAATTTCAAGACTGGAACTAGTCTGTTTTGTTTTGCGTCATTTAGTGTCGACAAAATTTTGAAATAAATTAATTCTTGATGGGTACTCAATTTTTTTATAAACACATTTTTTCTATCTAACTCATAGATGGGACTATAACAGATACTACAACTCTGGGTCAGAGTAGACCTGGGAGTAATTGGTGAACTTCACCATTGGAACTTCACCATCATATAGAGTTTAACCAAATTTTAACGCTAGTAGCTAAACCTGGCTTATATCAACGAAGGCCTTGGTTTCTGCTCACCGGATTGGACAACGCTGTAGCCAATCAGTGGTCAGTGTTAGTGTTTTAAACACTTTTATTTTAAATTAAAATTCTTAGCAGGACGGCGATCTCGTGATAAGTTGAAATTTGCTTTTTAGCACACAAAAAATAAATAGATAATATTTTAAAAGTAGTAAAAGTTGCACAACGCGTTACATATTCTAAAACTAAATTAGCAAAAATAAATAAACCATATATATCGGTATTATAATACTATGCTGGGGGCCTGGTATTAATTATGGTACTATGCTCCGGGCACGGTACCAAATGTCGTCCTATAGGTGTGTGTGTGTGATAGAGAGAGAGAGAGAGAGAGAGAGAGAGAGGGAGAGAGAGAGAGAGAGAGAGAGAGAGAGAGAGAGAGAGAGAGAGTTTTTCAGAGATAGAGAGATATTGGATAGAGAGACAGATTAGAATTACTTGGTGAGAAGATCTTATTTCTTTCTTGCTGATCCTTCTACCATCTTCTACGCTTGCCATCTTGTTGTCGAGTAGGGTTGACTTCTAACTAACTTCTCCTTAACCAAGGAGTTCTCCTAAGGACTTCTGTTGGGCTTTGCTTGTTTAAATTAAATGAATTACAAAGACATATTTTTGCTACTTGATCAAGTAGTTTTTATTTTATTTTGCCTGCCAATGATTACCACAAGGGGAACCAGGCCTCAGCCTGTCTCAACCCTTCGCCGGCCAGGGGGAATCTCCAAACTATCACCTCTCACTCTTCCTTTCTTCCCTTCTTGCCACGTCAATCCTCTTCCAAACAAAACAATGCCACGCGTCTTTTCTGACATTATCCCTCAAATCATCCGTCACATATCACGCCTCTACTCAAACTTTTCCCTAACTGACTCAAACCACCATCATGGTTCCACGTCATAACCATTGTGTCAGAGTATAGACACATATGAAATCGTACTAAAATACCCCAACCAATAATAAAGAAAACTAAATTCTCGCGTTAAGATAAAAAAAAAGTGTTATTAATTCAGTAAATCATATATTTTACAGTGTTTTCCAGAATTATCGGACGGTATTTGAGTAAACCGCATTCCTTATACTTAAAAAATAATATGAAGGCGTCTGATAATGGTGTAAGGGTTAGCGACGTCGTCTTGCAGATCCACTACTTAAGGGCAAGTTTGATCTTTGCTGGATACCCAGCCTGGATCAAATTTCCAACGATACCCGACAAGGATCAAAATACCAACGAATGAGATGATTTTTAAGTAGAGATTTATCCAACACGTACGCCACTGGTAGTTGTATGTCACAAGATCATAGTCCCATACTTGTGACCTTGTGTCACATCCTACCAGTGGCGAACGTGATGGGTAAATTCCTACGTAAAAACATCTGATTCGTTGGTATTTAGGGACAATAGACTCAGATTAGTTTAAAATGTTACCAGGTGTTATTAGTTTACCTACAGAAGCCAAACATTAATTAAAAATTAATGAATTTAAGCAGATTTTCTTTTCAATTTTTGTCTATAGAAGTACTGCTATTAGAGTAATTGGATTGTCACTGATTAGAAATTTAAGTTTTAGTACGAAAACACGATTGGCTTTTTGCCATTGTCTTGTTTTCTAGGTCATATTGAAGACATAAAGGGAAGGCAAAAACAAGAAAGGAGATACACAGATTTATATCAAACTAGCACGACCTGTGGATATACCACAGTATGATAATTTAATCATTACAATGTTTGATATGTTTATTTAAGACCTATTGCTAAAATAGTTCAATATATAAAAATATAATGATCTTGAAATCTAATAAATAAGTCCCCACTACTAGGACCAGTTGATATACCACAATAATAATTAATTAGTAAGACGTTTGATATGTTTACTTAAGAGCTATTACTAAAATAGTTCAACATGTAAAAAAAATATAATAATATTGATTCAACTCTCTCTCACTTTGTTTTTTTTCCTTCTTTTCATCTTTTCATTATGTTCGATTGAAACAGATCAGCGTTATCACTTCCACACGCTCACCGCCTCTATCTATCTTTACCCTACTGTTTTTCTTTCTTTCTTTTTCTTTCTTTCTTTTTCTTTCTTATTATATTTTTCTGTATAGCATATCTTTTTTCTTCCCTTTCTTTATAATAAAAAGGGAATGGCCTATTAATTAGCTTTCCATAAGAAATAAGAATTCGGCTGATAAGCAAAACCAAATAATCAGAATTTACATTTTTGCATTTCATCTTGGACGATTTGAACGGTCTTATTTTTAACCAGTGGGTGTTGCAAGATGATAATGGTCGTAAAATTAAGGAACACGAGTATTAATATATAGATATAATAGAAGAATATATAGACATGTATTAGAATAAAAAGAATATCTAAAAACTTTTTAAAAGGTATTAACATGAAACAATCTACATACGAGTGAAATAGAGGTGTTGCCTTTTTCAATAACAGGCTGATTAAGCAGGTGGTATAATTCACATACAAAGAGTTTACCCACAAAATAAGAACACAAAAATCAATATTAGAATATTTACCGACTAGAAGGTTGGCATAAAGAGAAATGTCACAGCAAAATACAAAGCAATTTTTCCGTATTTACCCAACGACAACTTAGCAATAATAATAGCACATAGAAACAGATCCGATTCAATGAAGAGAATTCTAGAAAAATATGAATGATTTACAATAATGCATTTTATATTTAGCACATAAGGTTTGCTTTGCTAACAACGAAAAGTGAGCAAATAAGCAGTGAGTTATAATCAAAGAACAAATGTTTTTTAAACCAGAGAAATGGATAAAGAAAAACATAATTTAAATATTATTCAACCTCTGACAGACCTAGAAGGCTATACTTGAATAAAGCAAGTCGAAATAACTAAAATGGACGTCTAACACAGCCTTTATTTACATAACATAAGCATTATGTACCGTTGCTATTAATGTAGTTGTCTTATGGTGGGATAAATCACACAAACCGAAAATGAGAAGTACGTATTTACTCCCTGGCACAAGCAGGATGTGACTCACGGTCAGTTTTAAGCTGAGTACAGGTTCTAATTCCGATTTTTTTCTTTTCCTGGACAGGTTATCAAATCGAGACAAAAGAAGCGGACCATATTACCTTTAGGTCCTCTTTTTTATCTCGATTAAGAAAGGGCATGTTTTTTATTTACACCGTCAATATCCGGTTGTTTGTTATGGGTTAGGTTTAGGGGTTAGGTTTGTGTTACGGTTAGGGTTAGGGTTAGGGTTAGGGGTTAGTTTTATAATTGTTTAAAAAATCTAAAGATCGTCTGTTAAAACAACCGGATATTGACGGTGTAAATAAAAAAAGATGTCCTTTCTTAATCGAGATCAAAAATGGGTGCCTAAAGGTCATATGGTCCAAAGAACCTAATCAGTTCTACTATTTTCCCATAGCTAAGGGGAGAACTGATATTCATGGCTTTCCCAAAGGCCATTAGCACAAATTGAAACGCATCGGAAGTCGGTGCGTGGAATCGGTCGAATATTGGTCCATATTTGCCATATGAGCTGAGGCTGTTGGGGTTAACACTTTCATTTCTATTGTTAAAACGGAGACTGGCAGTTTACTGTCAGTATCCATTTTAACAATTGAATAATTGTTAAAGTGTCAATTACACCCCTTACAATTCTTTACATTTTACGAGGAAAGGTTGTTTTTAAAAGTCATTACTTGTAATGTTTATATATTTTTTTAAATAATTAGAACAGAGGTATTAATCTATGAATTTTTGTTTGTTTGAATATTTTTGTTTGTTTGTTTATTTTTTTACTATTTTTTTATATGAGCCCCAAAACTGGCGGGATTTCGTTGAAGTTATTGGGACAAATTCATGAAAATCCAGACGATAATTTTAGGTTCCAGCTAAAAACGTGATTTTGTCCTAGTAGCTTCTGGATTCTTCAAAAAAGAAAAGATTTGTAAGAACAACCGCTCCCTACAACGAATGATTTTAAAATAATGCCTCGATGACATTAGCATAATCATTGAAATTAGTTATTGCTTATTACAATGATTTTCTTAATGTCGTCGAGACTTTTTCGATTTTTTGTTTTATTTATTATATTCAAGCGAGTTTATGAAATCTACCCAGCCTTAATTGTGTATGAAATATATGTATGCTTATTTGGCATCCATAGTGTAAAGTTTTCGTTGTTGGAAATGGACGCAGTGACATGAGTTAAAATCCTGGATGAGACTGGTTGCATTTCACATAGTACAAACACCATTCAGAAAGGTATACACTCAACTATTTTCCCTCCAGCTAGAGTATACTGTGCCCGTTAAGCTTGCTATGTAAACCGGTTTAAGTCAAGGAAATCTTTGAATTTAAATCTGTTTAAATCCGCGTAAAAATTGACATTGTGTTACGTCCTGACCGTGCGAAGTAGTTGGTAAATGCATACACTCTTGGAACCTAACATCACAAATTGCAGTGGAAGTTATAAAAAGCTTAATTCGTCACAACTTTTTTTTACTGTAATTCGTATTATTTATACGCACTTAATTCTAAACAGAGAGTACTCGATCACCTTTGAAACAAGGAATTTCAAGGAAATATTCACGGAGAATATGAAGACATTATAAAAATGAAGCACCGATTAGTGGAATAGACCAATTCGAATCTACTGGAATATTGTGTTGAATTGGCTGTCGGTCTCACTTCAAACATTTTAATTTAGCAAGGAATTAAGAATATCAAATGTTAACCATGAAACGATCCTCGGTATATCTTCATTCAAAATAAAAAACTAATTTTAAAAAATCTGTAAAGAGGGATATCGAGTGTAATGACCGAGGAGTGCAGTCTATGTTAATAGTCTCTCTCTCTTTCTCTCTCTTATATATATATATATATATATATATATATATATATATATATATATATATATAATTTATATATATAAACACTCTTATATTTATGTGTGTGTGTGTATGTTTTTCGCTATCTCTCCGTTTAATTTTTAGATTACTGCCTATCTCTATTGAATTCCAGCTATGGATTAAATAATACCACTACTGTCCTTCAACAAGGATAGATATGGCATTAAATACCCCACGAAGAATTGCTTGTTTTTTTTTTTTTTTTTCATTTGCAATTAATAAATAAATGTTCTTATTGTTATTAAACAAAGAAACCAACCAATCTCTTTTGGAATTGTATCTCTGTCTTTTTATTTCTCTTTTAAATTTATGAGTTTCTCTCTCTCTCTCTCTCTCTCTCTCTCTCTCTCTCTCTCTCTCTCTCTCTCTCTCTCTCACACATACACACACACACACACACACACACACACACATACACACTCTCTCTCTCTCTCGCACACGCACTCTCTCTCTCTCTCTCTCTCTCTCTCTCTCTCTCTCTCTCTCTCGCTCACACACACAACACACGTACACAAGCAACACATACTCACACATGCACACACACAAACACACACGCGCGCATACAGACACATTTACAAACACAATCACACGCAGACAAACACATGCAGACAAACACATGCACCCACACTTAGATGCACACACATAAGCATGCACATACACACACAATTTTTCTGTCTCGTTGTTTCTATAATATCCACTCTTGCTCCGTCTTGTTAATTCTTCCTTTCTTACTCTCACTGTTTTACTCTGCCTCTTCATTGCCCCTTTTGTATTTTCTATCTATTCATTTTTCTTTCTTGGTCTCTTCTCTAATATTTATATCTCCCTCTCCCTCTCCTCTCCCTCTCCCTCTCTCTCTCACACCTTTTCTTTAGATCTCCATTCCTCTTTTTCTCTCCCTACTATTTTTATTTTTATTCTTCTCTCTACTTTTTCTCCTTTCTTTCCCACGCCTTTTCTCCTTCTCTCTCTTTATGTCCTTACTTTTTCCTCTCACTCCTTTTCTCTATCTCTTTTAATTTAGGCGGATAGTAATTTATGTGTGTGTTTGTGTGTGTGTGTGTGTGTGTGTGTGTGTGTGATAGAGAGAGAGAAAGAGAGAGAGAGAGAGAGAGAAAGAGAGAGAGATCTTTGATAAGAAAGTTTTTCAGAGATAGAGAGATATTGGATAGAGAGACAGATTAGAATTACTTGGTGAGAAGATCCTATTTCTTTCTTGCTTCTTGTGTGCTTATATATATACTAGCTAAAGTACCCGGTCCATGACCGGACTAAAATGAAATTTGGATCACCAGGGAGTGAGAGAGAAAGTGGAAGACAGTAGTTAGAGAGGGGGTAAGAGGAAAATAATTCTTGAAACTAAAATCATTGAGAATTTGTATATTTCAGGATTTGTATTTTCTGTTTTATAGTTTAAAATTATTTCATATTATTATACAACAAATTGAAAGTATTCGTTTGTATATTTGTTTGTTATTGTTTTAAATTTTTTGTACATGACAACAATTCACATTTAGTTCTTAATTGCATGTTGAGTTTAAAAAGAAGCTGAGAATCGAAATTTAAATTCTTCGTATTGCAATATCTATTTTTGCTAAAACCTAAGATAGTATTATAGGGACCACCAATTGATCAGTTTAGGCCATCTTGAATAAAACGGAAATATTTTGTTATTATTTATAATTAATTGATTTTTCATAGAATTAAAAAAAACTCTTATCGTAACTTGTTTTTAGCTACGTTAATTTTCAGTTGATTTAACAGTGCAAAAATGAAAACATTGTTTTTCAATCATAATTTTCATTATTTCCGTAAGCTGAAAAAAAGTTAAAGAATCATCAGGAGTTTATTTAATGTTTTTTCTTTCAAATGGAAAAAAATTTTTCAAGAAAATATTAATTTTTCTGCAAGTTTCATAGTGTTAAATATAGGGGGGGGGGGTAAATTTCACAGGGTAAAATTGGTGGTACCTAGTATTTTAAAAACATTGTTTAAAAACGTTTTGGTGGACCTGATTATCTGGACTCCCCCCCCCATCTATTTTTTTCCCTTCAGTTGATTATTATCGATTACACACCAATCTATCAGATTGAAAAAAAAAAAATTCTTAAAAGTTCTTTATTATTTGAGTATTCACGGGTGCTCATTTCCTCGTATAAGTTTATAGTAAATTGATCCCCCATATCGGAACCGCTTGAACGGAACCCAAATTATTTATTTATTTTCCCATTAAACTACCCCCCCCTAACCCTAGCCCCCCCCCCTCCTAGTTAAAATTAAGTTTTATTACAAAATTTATATTAATTACAAAACATCAATTTTCATAAAAGTTCAAATGTCACCTATGAAATCTCTATTTAAACATGCCAATTTTTCAGAACTGAAAAGTTGCACTATAAACTCAGCAATGTTTATTGACTTCACAATAAAGAGTAAAATCATAAAACTTAAAATTCAATTTGTAAGGCAAATTCTGAGGAATATTTTAAATTGTATTTTGAATAATAATTTAAATGTTGGTTGTTGGTTGTTAGTTGTTTTTTTTTATCAACTTTTCGGGTAATTTACTAACGAATCATGTCATTTTGATAAACAAAGCGCTTACAATTTTTCGCACTTACATATAATTTTTTTTTTAAATGTTCCAATAACTGGATATTGTCAGATA
>CM042139.1:65620584-65650584 GCA_023376005.1 Doryteuthis pealeii
GTGAGAGAGGGGGATGATATTTTGCATGTGTGTAATTGGGGATGCAAATTATTGGCAATATCTTATCAGAAATTCCTTGGTTCCTCAATAAACCAAGTGAACCAATGCTGATAAATTGAACAAGGGAATTGTATTATGTCAAGTTTCAATTTCCTTTGAACATTTTAAACATCACTAAAATATGTAGATTTGCGATACCATATATGAATAAATCCACAGCTCAAAAAATGTTTTTAGTTTTCATGTATTTCATCCTGTATTTAATTAGTTCTTGTTTTTTTTTAAGTGTTGCTGTATTAGCTCTATATTTCTCCTTTTTACAGATAATACTCTTCTTATATTATAATTTCATTCCAATGTGCTGTCAGATTCCATCGTTCAAATCTTCAAGGTTCCAGCTAAAATATATCTTCTCAGTAACAAAACTTCGACGTCAAGATAACTAAAAAATATTTGATATTCTTCTGAACTTATCTTCACGGATCTCGTACAAAAGATATCCCATGATGATAACGGACATTTGCTGACCAGTCAGACAAATCGACTCGTTATTTTCACACCTTTAGGTTTGGCAACTTTTGGAATCCACATTTCAAGTCTATAATAACCTGCTCCAAGCCATTGGCATTTATTGGTATAAGATGTAAGCAAAATCGCCACTTCTATTTATGGACTTTACCAAGCAAGAGCAGAAGTTTCCGGTATAAATTGACCAATGGAATGACAGGATAAAAAGCATGTAAGATGATTTGCACTGTGCTTAAGATTATTTAGTGGACGAACCTTCTACTAGAAAGACATCCTTTGATTAACCCCAGAAAGAGTACAGACTATGGATTACTTTCAGAAAGACTGTAGACTTTAACCAGGATTATTTGCAAAACAACAACAACAATAATAATAATAATAACAACAACAACAACAACAAACATAACCCCCACATTGGATTCAATATTACACGAATAGGAAAAGCGTGGTTGGCCACAAACAAATTATCAGTAATATGGAAGTCCGATCTCGCCGACAAGTTGAAGCAACGATTCTTCCAGGCTGTGGTTATATCAGTGCTGCTGTATGGCTGCACTACTTGGACCCTAACAAGGTGCGTTGAGAATAAGCTGGATGGGAGATGCACATGAATGCTGCGTGCAGTCTTAAACGAATCGTGGAAGCAGCACACCATCAGGAAACAGCTTTATGGCCAACTGCCCCCCCCCCCATCTCACAAACCATTTGGGAGAGACGGACAAGGCATGCAGGGCACTGCTGGAGAAGCAAGGACGAGCTCATTAGCGACGTTCTCCTGGGGAAGCCAACACACGGACATGCTAGTGTGAGCCGCCAATCAACGACCTACATTGACTAGCTATGCAAAGATGCTGGATGCTGCGCAGAGGACCTCCCTGGGAAAATGAATGATAGGGAAGTTTGGCGAGAGATTGTCATGGATATCCGTGCTAATTGTGCGACACGATGATGATGATGATGATTCTAACAATTGCCAACTGAACATATTAACACCAGTAAAATTGCCGCACATTAATTCCACATCAACATTCAACGCAAGGCACAAAAGCCAAATATGAATGCGTAGACATAAACAACAGAGTATGCATTTAAACAACTAAATAAATATGCATAGTTTCATTTTAAAAAATAATTAATTTCTCCACTTATGCACACAAAACACAGATGGACATAGAAATAGAGAGGGAGAAATACTGAAGTTGAAATATACGTTTACAAAAGACTCTTTTTTGTGGCGTTGCAGAGTAGAAGAAAAAAAGTGGACAGTGATAAAGATGAAAAAGAGATGAAAAAATAAAGACATCAAGAAAGGAAAGGTCAGACATGTTCTCACAGAAATATTCCACCCATTTTTATTATTGCGGCAACTTCCTTCTGGACGAGTCTCAAAAACAGAAAGACGTGAAGAGGTATTCTTCGAGTCGATAAAATGAAGATCTTTTGTTTGTCAAATCGTAGCCCATATGAAGGGGGCTGTTTCGATAGTCCTGAAATTCAGGTAATTACATGTTATTGGTAAAATTAGTGATTAATTACATGCTCTTGGCTGTAAGGGGCCAATCAACGCACTGTAGATTGGCGCTCAATTTAACTCCTTTTAAAATCACTTGTAATGCCAACCATCCCTGCATCAAAAGGTTTTATCTAGTCACTCCGAGAACCAAGAGGAACTTCAGCAGATACGTCTGGCCGCAACGCCATTAAATTTGCAACTCTTGTATTTTTTAAATATATTTTTGTATTTTCATATTGTTTGTTGCGTTCTTTTCATTAGAATTTGAACGCGTATCTGTTAATATGGGAAATATATGGGGCCCAACAATATAGACCATATTGTCACTCTAACTCTCGTGTGCGACTTTTTTACACACCTACCACGTGAGTTTTCATGATGAACCATTTATTTGCACTCACACAGTTGGGCACCTGGTTCGCTAGTATTGAGAATCAGCCACTTCATTACACACTTTTTCCACAAATAAATTCAGACGCAATTCAACACGGAAAATCACAAATCCAAAACAAATTGTGTCGAAGTTTTCAAATAGTTTGAATACATGAAAGTTCAATCAGTAAATGCACTTCGTAGATTGTATCAGTTATTTATAGACTAACTTGTGAAAATTAAATGTTATGTTTGTTGATTTAAAATAAGAATTCTTTTCTTCATTCATGTACTACGTGACTATGTGTTAATGCTTTGAACCAGAATAACAACTCTTCCCCGTTTTGTTCTTAGAAGCGTGAGTTCGTCACAAAGATACCGCTTGAACAATCCTAAGGCGACTTTTGTAGAGAATGCACTCTCCAAAATAAAGAAAAAAATCATCATTGAATTTATAAAAGTTTTTAAAAGCTTTAATAAAAAGAAATTAGTTATTTATTTTTCATACCAATATAAAAGGTGTGACTAACCATCAAAGCATTATCCGTGTCAGTACTAATGTATGGTTTCCCCACTTTGATACACATAAGAAAGGTATGGGCTGCTATAGAAAGATTATCGATCATATGGAAATCTGAATTCTGAATTCTGATAAGATAAAGCAAGAATTCTTCCAAACTGTAGCCGTATCAGTTCTACTGTATGACTGCTCCACTTGGACTCTACCGATTAAAAAAAGATTAATGGGAACTACACAAGGATGATGTGTGCTGTTTTGAACAAATCCTAAAAGACGCACCCTACAGAACAGCAGTTGTATGGAAACGTGTCTCCCATCTTTCTAAGTAGAACGAGCAACACATGCTGGCGAAGTAAGATCGAACGCATAAGCGATGTTCTATTCTGGACTTTTACACTTTTTCACTACTATTCGAACATTGTAAGTATGAACGTCTAATGAACACGATTCCCTAACCTCGATGCACAAACCAACTCTTGACGAATTCGCAAACCGTTAAAATTAATCAATGAATACATTATCAGAGTGGCAATCACACGCACACGCACATGCATACACACATATATATGCATGTCCAAATATATATATATATATATATATATATATATATATATATATATATACGAGGGTGGGTAAAAAAGTAATGCCATTTTGTTTAGGATAGTTATAATTAACAACACAGGAACATGTATGATACATCAAAATGAAACTGGTCATCTGTATCACATCCCTACTACTCCACATTTCTCGCAGTTTAGTTTCTCTAAATAGCAATGTTCCACCTTCGAATGAGAGCATGTATCCCTGCCCCGTAAAATTCTGTTGACTGTTCTTTGAACCACTTCTTTACTACAGGTTTCCCTTCCACGTCAATGGAATAATGTTTGCCTCTCAAACCCTCTTTCGTGTAGCCGAAGAGATGATAGTCTGAAGGCACTTAATCTGGTGAGTAGGGAGGATGTGGTAAAGTTGTCCACTCGAATAAGGCGATTTTCTCCCTTGTCCTGATGCTTGTGTGTGGTAGAGCATTGTCATGCAGAAGGAGGACATTGTCGATTGGCAAGTTGGGCCTTAGTCGTTGGGTTCTTGCTCTGAGCCTCGTTAGGGTCTCAATGTAGGCCTTAGTTTTCTTACACAAACTTCACATGAAATAAAGAAATGGTGTTACCTTTTGACTATATATGATATATATATATATATATATATATATATATATATATATATATATATATATATATATATGACCAGTGTGGAAGGCTATGTATGAGCAAGGCTGGCCTGATCAGTCACCAATTTGTGCATCGGCGGGATGGACTAATAAAATACCCTGTGCTCGATAGAATTACCTGTAAATATGGGAAGATGTGCAAGACTTTGGCAGGACTAAAGAGCCACTTTTGTGCAGCTCATTGTTGAACTTTTGGAAGCTCACCATTATATTCTTTGAACTGTTGAAACTTTTTTTCTTTTTTTTTATCAAGCAATGGCAATACTTGAACACATTTGCTGACATCATATATATATATATAATATATATATTATATATATATATATATATATATATATATATATATAGAGAGAGAGAGAGAGAGAGAGGAGAGAGAGAGAGAGAGAGAGTGAGTGAGATAGATAGATAGTTAGATAGATAGATAGATAGAGAGAGAGAGAGAGAGAGAGAGAGAGAGAGAGAGAGAGGGGGAGAGAAAACAGACAGATAGGCATAGATTTGTAAAGAGAGCTACAAATGTTTTCGAACTAAAGAATGTTCAGTTTTATTTAAATCTATTGGCAAATAGATAAAATAATGTCAGCATCCGTAAATTAATGTGAATATCTATTTTAGATTTCCCTTTTATTTTAAGACAGTTAACTTGGAGCATCTTTATATGTATATTTTTCCGAATGCAAATTGAGATAAATTGATATAAATGCATAACTTCGGCAATGTCGCACTTAATCTAAGTCTGTTCTCGATTTATTGTTATTTTTTTTTCAACTTAAATTACGTTGAATCGAAAACGTCACAGTAAAAATAAATACGCCATGTTATTAATCAAAATTTCTATGGCGATCAGCATTCTCCCGCATTTTATCATTTCGTTTTCTTTTAATTTAAGAAAAAAAGATTCTCCCGTTTATCCAAAAGATCGTGTGTGTAAACAGAACGTGAAAAATTCAAAAGTAATAATTTATTGTCTCTCAAAGACATTACATATATTTTCTGGCATAGGTTTTCTGAAATATTTCAAAATGTGATTCATTTTGTTTTCTTTGAAAAGGCAAACATTTTGTTTTGTTTAATAGATTTGCTCTTGTTTAGACATAATTCCATTAACTTTGATAATGAATGAAATTGATGTTTGTCAAATCAAAGCTCGTGTCATATATATGTATGCAATATATAAAGAGTTACACACACACACACACACACACACACACATATATATATATATATATATATATATATATATATATATATATATATACATGTATGCAGGTAGACTCACATGCACACATACAAATACATAGATAGACATATATATAAATATGTATATATATATATATAATATATAATATGTGCGTGTGTGTGTGTGTGTGTGTGTGTGTGAAGAGATGGAAGTCAATCCGACGGTATGTAATTTATTAAGAAAATTGAAAAAAAAAACACAGGTTTAAATAAGTTGAGTGGTTAGTTTATTGGCCGAACCTGCAGTGTTTCGATCTATTAATTAGATCATCTTCAGGGCATTTGTTGGTATATGGAAGGTGATAAAAAATATTATCACAGAATAACGAGAAAAGCAAGTGATAGTCGTTGTTTATCACCTTCCATATACCAGCAAATGCCCTGAATATGATCTTATTAATAGATCGAAACACTGCAGCGTCGGCTAATAAACTTACCACTCAACTTATTTAAACCTGTGTTTTTTCAATTTTCTTAATATACTACACACACACACACACACACACACACATATATATATATATATATATATATATATATATATATATATGATGCTACATATCCCCGTGGCTGTATACATATTATGTAGTAGTGTACTCATCTTTTCTGTAGCAGATTTTTATCCTGGGCTGAGTAAGAATCTATTTGTGTAACAGCTTTTCTTACTTGGGCTGAGTATCTATCTTCTTTGATATTTCTGGCTGTCTTTTTAATATTCTGGTTAAAACGTCGTGTGTTGTTTGTTTGTTTGTTATTAATAACACAAGATGTTTATTTTGTGAATCCACATGAATATTATTTGCGTCTTGATCCGGATCACTCAAGCGTGCTTGTGTGAGAATCTAGCCAACCGCTATTGCATCTTCATACTTCGACGGCAGGCTCGAAACCAAGAACTAAACTCACTTCTCCCACGATTGCCTGAAAAACAGGAAGGAGAGGTCACAATAAGGTGAAGAGACATCACTCACAAATCTCTGCAATCATTGTATTTTTCCGTTAACTTGAATTCAAATAATTTACACTAACCGTGCATAATTGATATGATACCTATTAATCATGCAACATACCTATCATTCATCCATTTCAAATTCATAGCTACTTATAAATTTCTTTTCATAAACTTCTTAATTTCGAAGATCTACCGTGTCTAGTAAATTTTCCCAAATTACTTCTAGACTATTTCTCTCCACGTACTTGCTCAGTCCACACATGCATATACAAAAAATACAATTCCAATTAATTTTTCTTTTTACAAAACATCACAGGGACATCTGAAATTTCTTGACTAACCAACATATATTGGTCCCACATCCTCGCCACGGCACCATATTATCAGGAGCATGTTGTTATCTCACTTATCTTTACATACCAGTAGCTATATACATCTTACCTGGTAGTGTACTTATTTTTCTGTAAGATATATATATAATATATATATATATATATATATATATCTTACAGATATATATTATATATATATATATATATATTATATATATTATTATTATTATTATTATTATTATTATTATTATTATTATTATTATTATTATTATTATTATACTAAAGCTGAGATTATTAACTTTAATTTCCTAAAGGATTTTTTTCTATTTATGTTATGGACACAATATTTATAGTTAGATATTCCTTGGTTTTAGGACTACTCAATGGTTGAAAAAAATCAGTTTAATTGGTTTTAATTAGCCGTAACTAGCAATTAATCAACAACAGACCGATCCCTGTCTAACATTATACATAACTCTCTTATTCCCCTCTATATGCCAGTTAAGGGATGTGGAAGAGCTCACAGCATGTAATAGTTTTATTACTAAAAAATCAGCAGTTACTCCTCCACCCTTCTAACTTTCGGTAGATTCGCCCCTTCCCTTTCTCCAGACCACAGAAAATAACTTTTGTTTTGTTTTAAAAAAACAAAACAAAAGTTCTTTTTAAGCTCAACTAAAATTGAAATCATGCTTTAAAATAGATTTTTAAAATTACTTTAATTATTAATTTATAGAGTCAAATTCGGAATACATGTGTGATTTAACATGATTATTAAACTTACTTTTAAAATATTTCATGTTGGGTAAAAAAAAAAATAGTTATATATTTAAATATTATGGAATTCAAATGAGCAAACATTGACTACCTCCACCGTTTAAGTGAAAGTTCTCTTCGGGCTTTTAACTAAAACAAACTAGACTGACTTCTGATTTAGGTCGGAAAATTAAAACGGAAAGTTTTTTGCTGGTACCAAATGACAGTTTAATTGCAGTCTATGAATTAACATTTTGCGAATTTGGTTACGGTTTTAGGGGATTAAGGTTGTTTTTAATTACGTATTGCTTAAAAAAATAAACAAAAAAAACCCAAATTATTATTTATTTAATGTTGAAAAATATTTTTTTAAACTAAGTTTAATTGAAATTATACATTGCAATACTAACACAAACAACTGTCTCAATAATAGATTCAATAATTAATTTCAATGGTTAATTAAGTGTATAATAATTTGGGTTTTTTGCTGTTTATTCATTAAAGCAATACGTAATTAAAAACAACCTTAATCCCCTAAAACCGTAACTAAATTCGCAAAATGTTAATTCATAGTATGTAGGGCTGATTTCTGATTTAGGTTGGAAAATTAAAACGGAAAATTTTTTGCTGGTACCCAATGACAGTTTAACTACAGTCTATGAATTATAGACATATATACATATATGTATATAGATATATATACATATATGTGTGTGTGTGTGTGTGTATGTATGTATTTGTGTGCATATGTATACATGTGTGTCTGTATATTCACGATAGAGAGAGAGAGGGAGAGAGAGAGAGAGGGGGGGTGAGTGAGTGAGAGAAAAGTAAATATATAAAGAGAATGGAAGATATTTATTTTGTGTAACTGCGCTCGATATTTTTATACAATATTTGCAACTTAAATTTATGCGTGTGCATAAACATATGTTTGTATTAATCTTTGTCTGTCCCGTGGAAATTAAAAATCGACTTATTTTCTCGAATCAACAGCTTTTGTTTCACCTTTAATCCGTAACTCTAATCTTCTATTTAGACAGATCAACTTTTGGAATATTTTGTTAAAGCGATATTCCCAATACGGTATATTCTAATATTTTATCTTCAAATGTTAAAATTCTTTTTTTTTTTTAATAACTTTCCTTATTTCCAACAGCAACAACAATAACAATAACAACAACAACAACTGCAAGAAGAAGAAAATAAAGAAGAGAAAAGCAAGGGGGGAAAGAAGAAGACGGTCACCAATACTTGGAAGAAGAAGAACAACAACAACAACAGCAACAACAACAACAACGAAAATAACGACAGCAACAACAACAACAGTAGTAGAAGAAAAGATAAACAAGATGAACAAGAACAACTCTAACAACAAAAAGAACAGCAATAACAACAAAGAAAAGAAAGAAAAACAACAAGGAAAACAAATAGAACAACAGAAAACAATAATAAAGAAAAGAACAAAAGAAGAAGAACAACAACAATAACAACAACAAAAAGCAGCAGAAATATGATAAAAGTACAAACAATCTAGAAGAGAAAAAAAAAAAACGCTATTTTCGGTATTTTCAAGCAGTTATTTTTCACTTAAACAAAAAAACAAAAAGCAGATCGTACATAACTTATTTACAGAAAACAATGACCTTAGGGACTTTTAGCACATTGATATTTTTTAAATCACCGATTAGAATACTTGAATATTTATTGTGCATGACCTTGTGTCGCTGTGTGTTTTGTTTGTAAGGACGTCAAATATCAATTTGTATTAGGTTGTATCATTGGGTACATTCTTAAAACCAGGAAATCATTTTTAAACCATTTGTTTATATATATATATATATATATATATATATATATATATATATATATTATATACTAGCAGCGGCTAGAAGAAAAGCAGGAGAAAAAACGTGGTTTAATAATCGTTTGCAGATCTATTACTATTGAATAGCGAGTTCGATCCTCACAGGATGACACATAAAAATCACCACGTAAAAAAGATCTTATTTTAATACGGCCTGGTGAGAGGTCAGTGAATTTCATTTTCGTAATAGTAGAGGGAATGACATCGCATATTGATATAGTAAGAACTTTTAATTCAAGGATTAACTATATTTTTAAAATAAAATATAAATGACGCGATTTGCCAAATTTCAAATTTATATTTCAAATCAAAAAAAAAAAAATTAAATAAAGTAATCAATTTAATGTAAAACGATAAATAATCTCTTAAAAAAACTTTATTAATTCAAAGCGTAGCCGATCGAATATCAAATTATTATAGTTTACAATACTATAAATTTGATAACAATTTGATAAAAATAATATACTATACTAAGTATAGTGTATTATTTTTTAAATCGAAAAGTGCGCTGACTTGAAAATATTTCGAAGAGAAAAGAAAATTAAATGCAAAAAAAATAGGATGAAACATACTTTTTCAAATAGAATTTTGAATATGCTTAAAAGTTAAATATCAAATTACAGTTCTGATTTTGGTACAAATACAGAATAATGTGCTATAGATAATATCATAAAAATCGTATTTACAAATAAATAACATTAGATTACGGAAACTCCCGACTTACTCGAGTGTCTCAAATTTTTCTGGTATTTCCGTGAAATGTAATAGGTAATCTAATGGTATTATATATTGCGCACTATTCTGCATTAGTATCATGATTTTATTTGTATTTCTAATATTAGAATAAATACATTAACATGATTATTTTCTAAACAATGGCTAAAAATGAAAAATAAAAGAGGTTTTGTTTACATTACATTGACGAATATCGACAGTACATGAATATGTAAATTTTAATTTTTAAATAAAAAAGAGGGCACAGGCATGAAACCTCCTTGGAAAATTAGTTTCTCCAATTTAAAATATTAAATGCCAAAAAACAAAAATCTAAAAATCACACCTCTTATTAGAAAGAATGTTGTATTTGTTTAAACGTTAAATATCAACTCACCGTAATGTCAAATGTGTAATTAAGAGAATAATTCTTAAACTGTCCATAAAAATTGTATAATAAAAAATAGATGAAATAAACGATTGTTTATCCTGTACAGTGAAATATTTACTACAACTTTGAATCAGTAAAAATGTAGAATTAATATGAAAAAAATGAAAAGAAAAAATTGATTGAGCTTCCATTTGTTTAGTTTTTAGCAAGAAACGCAGAAAATGTCCGAGTAGAATTTTAACGTTATTTTATAATACTATTTAATTTTTAAATGTATTCGATAGTATAAATCAAATCTTCATCATTTTTGCTCAAAAACAAAGCCCTGGTGATATTTAATGTGTATATATATATATATATATATATATATATATATATATATATATATATATATATATATATATATTTACTTTGTCGTTAATTGTTTTATTTTCGAAGTTTTCTCCGGACATAGATTCACACAACTGCCGTATATATATATATATATATATATATATATATATATATATATATATATATATTATATATATTATATATATATATATATATATATATATATATATCTTATCCTTTCTCCAGTTTTCGAAGTCCGGGACGGACACTATTGGGAAGGCAGTCACACAGTATCTCTAATTGTATAAAACGTCCAAGGTTGACTCAATTGAAAATGAGAAACTCCTTAAATCACTCTATCCTCCCAAAAATACAAACCTCACAAAATACAACAAAAATGCCTAGAAATAATATTCCACCAATACCTACCCCCTTCCATCACTCAACATACAAAAAATATATAAATTCAATTAGTGACGACTCTTCAATATAAGAATTATCCAATCCGGTGTAACAATCATTTTAAGATAGCACTAAAATACATGTAGTTAAATCATAATAACATCTATTAGTTTTGCTTTTTGTAAATAATTTTCCAAATTACATTCTAATCAAAATCCATTATCTTTAAGTTTTTTCAATATTAGCTACCATATTTTCTGAACCGAAAGCCAGCAACTGACTAGTTGCTATCTAAATATTGAATTAATACACAATTGGTCAAGACGAAATCGGTAAGTCAACCATGTTTCCTTAGTATTAAACCATTCAAATTATTAGTTGCAGCAACCTCTCATTCTTCAAGAAAACCTAGCACATTTATTTTCTATAACCTTGACAATTTCCATTAAGTTCAATTTTTTTAAATATTAGCTACCATGTTTTCTGAACCGGAACGCAGCTACTGATTAGTTGCTATCTAAATATTGAATTAATGCACAATTGGTCCAGACGAAATCAGTAAGTCAACCGAATTTCCTTAGTATTAATCCATTCGAATTATTAGTTACACCAACCTTTCTTGTTTAAAAAAGACAGTACATTTATTTTTTATAACCTTCACACACACACACACACACACACACACACACACACACTCATGTATGTGTGTATGAATGTGTGTGTGGGTGCATGCGTGTATGTGTGTTTGTGAATTAATAAGCATCTACCTATATAGGTCCGTCCTGACGTGGTACTTGTTATTATCATAAGTAATCCCTGCTGTGTATATTCAATTACATTGTCTCCCCGTTTCATTTTTAAAATTCCCAAATTCTCAGTATGAACAACAAAAAAGATTTCTGTATTTTTCAAATGTTAATATCCTCAGGCCATGTTATTCCACATCACCTTGGGATATATGTCAGCTGCAAATTAGCTATATACGTGGGTTTATAGATTTATTCTGGAAGCAATCTCAGACCGAAATCTTCCCGAACCAAAACTCAACTTTATGTCTTTATCCCAAGAGAAGCGAATGTTTAGTTTTCCATCCCAGTCAAATTAATTCTGTTGAGTTACTTTCCCGCCATAACTCTCAAAATGATCACCACAATAGTAGAAAATGAAATAAGATGCCATGTTGGTGACATATGCCAGTCTGCTGTAAAATATTGCGAAAACCCCAAGATTTTAGTTATAAGTTATGTAATAGCGGAAATGAACTAGAATTTAGGATGACGTGTGAAAGGCTGACATGTTGGTTTCTGATTGGTCAAAGAGTGTCAACTGTGACAAAAGTGAAAGAGAGAATTAAAATTTTGGGTAGTCTGGCTGAGGATTTTGGACGAGACGCAATGCGGTGTGTCTGTTCGGGACCCAAATCTCAAACTTGGGTTAATGGAAAGAAATGAGCTAAGGAAAAATAAGAATGACTTGTGTTCGTTATCAGGAGCTGCCAATGGACGCAATGAGAACCCAAGTAAAACATAAGTTTTTCCAGACCCTTTGAAGAACGGAGAGAAGCCAGTCCGCACAAATACAGATACAGAATAGCAGACACCTAACCAGATCCAATCCAGAGATTAGTAGAACAGTATAAGTATAGAAATTACATATTCCTTCATTAGACGCCACGGCACATATCAAAAGTAATGACCATGCACACATTCTCCTCCACATAGATCTCACCACGTCACAAATACAATTCGATTATTAATGATTATTACCTACCTACACACATTTAAATTGATCCCACTACGTAGACTGCTTCAGAGCACAATCATCATCATCATCATCATCATCATCAAGGCGTGCCAACAGTACGGATTCCTTTGACTCTCTCTCTCTCTCTCTCTCTCTCTCTCTCTCTCTCTCTCTCTCTCTCTCTCTCTCTCTCTCTCTTGCCATCTGTTCCTGACGGTCATCGCTCGTGACATGTCATCTAGTCGGCATCCAGTATCCATAAATAGCGGATGAATATAAGTTTGCGCGCGTCGACTATCAATGGTGTGTCCATGTGTAGGAGTCCATAGAAGAACGCCACAAGAGTTCTTACTTATTCTGTCCATTTTATATTAACATTGAATTGTGATTTTTCCGATAGATGCAGATCACATTTCATCCTTATAATTTATTTTTTAAAAGTTGATTTATGTAAATATGAAACAGCATTATAATACTTAACATTAGGATATTAACACGATTACAACACTAAAACGCTAGTTTCTCTTCTTCTACATTGGTTGCCGTATCAAGACTAAAGAGCCCAGTTTGCACTACTATTTACCATTAGATGAGTTTTCATAGTTTCTTAAACGGAATTTAACAGGTTTGTATTCAGATTTTTCCTTTTCCTAGACTGGTTGCCAAACCAAGATTCAAAAGCCCAGTCCCCCCTACTATCTACCCATAGCTGGAGGGAGAATAGTTGGGTGAATACCTTTCCCAAGGTTATTAATGGTATGTAAACAGACTTGTCCATAATTTGAAATCGGGTCGCCCAGTCCATTTGCTAAGACGATATCCATTACCCCACAAGCCTCGATGTAATGATCTTATATATATTATAGAAATTAAAGACAATTTACTTTTGATAGAATATTATATTCCTAAATGTAGAAAGAAATTCTCATTTAATAAAATAAAAAGCCTTTTTATTCATTTGTAAAATATGTCGTTTTTTACAATAAGTATAATCTTATGTATTGAAATACGTAAAATATATTTTCTCAGCAACATATTGAAAACATACACCGTTTGATTCTATTTATACTCTGTTATCGATTCACTCATTTCACACTTGCATTCATTCATTCATAAATATTTACATAAATATGCGCAATGATTTTGTATCAAACAATTACGTTACTTTGTAGAAATCTCATATATTATGAATGGTTATGGATATACGTGTGAGAATGCTGTTCCTCGTATGTATTATGTATTCTGTAAAAGTATTCTTGCTTGTTCAGTCTTTTAGGTAATACTATGTGACACGGCTCCAGCGCATCTAACAAATTAGAATAAAGAATTAGGTTTCTAGGTGCACCTACTTGAATCCAGGTTTCTGTGACAATCTGATATACGATTGTATATTGAGAATAATTCATTATAGAAGCGCGTCGCGTGTTCATTGTTATGTTTGTATATCAACACATATATCTTTGTAGGTGCAAAAGACGTACATTTGTGAATTGTGCGTTGTATATTTGTGTGAGTTCAGAAGCTACATATTGGTAGCAGCACTGGTGATTTTCTACCGATGATTGTATCATTTTATTGCGTTACGTAATTGAAGTCATATGGATGGATATATAAACCTCTATGTTTATTCCGCCCTGTCGGTTGGGCGTTAGAATGCACCGACTGCACCTCTGCAGAGTGGTAAGACTCCCCCAATGGGGCCACCTGTTGGCCGTGGGTGGAGACCCATGATGCTTAAGGATAGAGCCCAGGTGGATGAGCATTTCATGACAAGCAATACTCCACGTTGGCCCTATCTTGGGCTAGACGGGCGGTCGGAGAGGCCCCCTACGATCAATCGGCTGGTCACGTCAAGCCCTAGCACCTATATGATTTTCCCAACCCTATTGCCCTTATGGCAAGCCCCAACCCCTTTTTATCATATGGGTGCTAGAAGGCGGTGGCTGCGGGTCTACATGTCCTGGGAATGACGTTAAACTCTATCTGATGGTGAGGTTCCAGTTTTGGAGGTCTGGGGAATGTGGAGCACCCCTTCATCACCATTTCTCCCTGGTCCACTCTGACTCGGAGTGGTAGTACATGTTAAGGTCCCATATATGGGTTAAATAGAAAAATGTATTTATAAAAAAATTGTATTATCCATTAAGAATTGATTTATTTCAAAACTTTATCGGCATTAAATGACCCACTGAGGTTGATATGCCGTAAAACAAAACAAAACCAAAAATCTATGTTTATCAACATATTCACCATTGTGCAAATTAATTGAAACAACCGGTTTACTTTCCTTTATTTCACCATGCGGTCAGTGTTAGACCCACTGTAGTGACAGGGTGTAATCGTTTTCTATTTTTCCTCAGATTATGTCATTTGAAGTGGTGTGTAGTACTATGAATTTATTTTATGATTAAATTCGTATAGCCTTGAAAAATATAGCGTCATCTGCGATTGCATCAGTTTTCTAATAAGCACAGAAAATATTGTCTAGACTGTCGATTACTTATCCTACGGCCATTGTTTTCGATAGATGTTACTCCAAGGTAACGTACGAAAATTGTAACGCTATGCGAACACACTGGCAAGCCTTTATGAGAGTTCCAGGATATTATGATAATAACGGAATTATTAATTTTGCTTCAATTAATTTGCACAAGAGTGTAAATACATATTATTTTGTGATATCATTTATACGTCTTTTTCATCGAATGTCCATCACGATGTAATGGACTCTTCCGATCGTTCATCCTAACGGCTGTGACTAGAGAATACTCCACTGCATACTACTGTATGGCAGATTGGCAATACTCCCGCAACAGAGCAACCTGTTGCCCGTGCGTGGTGACCCGTAATATCGGTGAAATATAGACTGTTGGCTGAGCGGTCCGTCGCCCTGAGATTAAAGTGTTCTGTTACATACAGCACTCTATTTCGGCCCTTACCAGGACTAGAAGTGCGATTAGAGAGGCCCGAACCGATCAACCGGTTTACCATATCAAGTCCTAGCCCCTATATGATTGTCCCGACCCTATTCTACAAATGGTTCTTATTACAACCACACAACCCTTTTTATTATATCGATGCTAAAAGGCGATGGCTGGAGGTCAACCTTTAGTTTATTAATAGTTAATGAATTTATTTCTCCCAGTTTATAAAACCAAATCAAAAATATTTCCATACAAGCTATTTGCTTACAAATCATATATACAAAACAAGATTTGGCATTAAATAGCCCACAACGGTTGGTATGCCATTAAATCCAACCAATCTTTTCATGGCAGAGCAAAAAAAAATAAAGGAAATGTATATTAATATTAAGAATATTATTAAGAATTATTTCTAATTAACTACATGATTGAGTTTGTTAATTCAAAGTAAAATTATTAACATTATTGAAACGAAACATGTACATAGAAAATTACAAACATTGTGGTCATTAAAAGTTTGTTTCGACGCTTTTCCTTACCGTTGTCCTTTCCTTGTTACTTTTTCATTCCTGTTTCCAACGTTTATTCTTTCATTCTTTCAACGCTTAATTTTAATTCTTTAAAAGTTGATTATTTCATAATTTCAACGTTACTTATTCCATTCTTACTTTTTTATTCTGTTATTCTATAAACGTTTATTCTTGAATTCTTTCAACTTTTATTCCTTCATTCTTTAAACATTTTTCCTTCAATCCTTTAACGTTTATTCTTTCATTCTTTTACGCTTATCATTTTATTCTTTTTTCTATTCATTCAACGGTTATTATTTCAGGCCTTCAAAGTCAATTCTTTCATTCGTTCAATATTTATTCTTTCATTCTTTCAACGTTTAATCTTTCATTATTTATACGTTGATTTTTTTCCTTCTTCAAACGTTTATTCTTTCTTTATTTGAATGTTTATTTTGTTATTCTGTAAAACTAAAAAAGTAAAGTCGTCGGGGCGGCCTAAAATCGGTATCAGCCAGTCAGCGAGGGAGTCCATCCCATTTTCAATAGCGCTAGACCAAGGAGATTGTTTGGGCGTCTGGGGTGGAGCGCCAAACCTACCATCAGCTCCTTACTTTACCGCACATATCCCTGTGCTACTCATAAGCTGAGTTGGCGAGGACCGGTATCGAACTAGGAACCTTGTGGTTTCTAGCCGAACGCTCTACCGACTGCTTTCAACGTTTATTCTTTCCATCTTTCAACTTTTGTTCTTTCATTCTTTAAACCTTATTTCTTCATTTTTTAAACATTTATTATTTTATTCTTTACGCTGATTTTTTATTTAATCTTTTAAAGTTTATTCTTTCATTATTTCATTACTTATTTTTTAAATTCTTTCAACGTTTAATCTTTCATTCATTCAACGTTTATTCTGTTATTATTTAAGGTATATTGTCCTTTCTTTTCACGTTTATTCTTTTATTCTTTCAACGTTTATTCTTTAATTCCTTTAACTTTTATTCCTTCATAATTTGAACATTTTATTCCTTCAACGTTTATTCTTTCATTTTTTAAACATTTATACTTCCATTCTTCTTTCACTAGTTATCATTTTCTTCTTCATTTTAAACAGATTATTCCAATGTAGGCAATTTCTATAAAGCAGACAATTGTAAACATTATTATATCTTTTATTCCGAAAATTCTAAACAAAAAAATATATATATAATTAAATAGAATAACAAAAGATTCAGAATGAAACCCCATTATTTAGGTTTAGTTGGAAAATCTAATCGAAATTCAAACTTATTTTATTTCCCAAGGATGCAATTTTACGATTCTGATGACGTGTGATTTGTCAGTTAACTCCCAATGGTTATATAATTTCCACCTTATTTGTATCAGATAAAATCTGATCAAGTTCTCGAATATATGTACGCCTCTCTCTCTCTCTCTCTCTCTCTCTCTCTCTCTCTCTCTCTCTCTCTCTCTCTCTCTCTCTCTCTGTGGGGGGGGGGTGACTTCTTACACACCAAAATGTCGGAAACTAACAAGCAATTTTTCTAGTGTAAATTTTAAGAGACATTTTATCACTATCGGAATAACTTCATTTTCCTTTCTGCCGTGTAAAAATACAAAATCTCTGGGAGAAAATTGTCTTATGTCGGAGAAAATAGAATTTGATTATATTAAAAAGAAAACATATCTCAAATGACAGAAAAAACCCAGATGTGATAATTTAAATTGTATTCGTCTCCAGAATAATATTTGCCTTACAGACACACGCGTATATCTATATCTATATCTATATCTATATCTATATCTATATATATATATATATATATATGTCCGTCTTTTTACATTATTCATTCATCTTTAGTTTTTGTTTGGTTTAAGTTAATATAGCTTTTTAAATTGACTATTATTGAAGAATTGAAGATTTATTTAATTCTAACCACACGTAACTAATACTGTATTGTTTCCATTGATTCAAGATGTACATATGTTTCTGTTTCATCATGGAAGTAAACAAAATATAAAAGTAGGTATTAAAATTCTATGTTTCAAGCGAATTCTTAAAATATATTTTATTATATAATTCCAGTCAATAGTTGTATTTTTATTTCAGACACTAAAATGTATAATAGCGTGATACTTGTGAAATATATTAAGAACAAAATGTATATGTGGCTAGCAATGTAGAATATATTATAATTTCTTAATATCGCTTTATTTTATCTGCATTCTACATCTTTGTCGTTTTCATCACAACGGTTCAGTTGTTCTGACCGTTATCATTTTTCCCATCTGAGTTTCTTAGACGAGATTCTTTTTTTATTTTTTTTTATTGTTTTATTCTCATTATTCATTCTTTCTATGTACAAATTTCAAATAGATTTCTTTTGGTGATTTTCACTTAACCTGCTTGTTGGGTAAGCGGCCATTTGCAATAAGATCTTTGCGCATGGGCGCGTTCTGTTCCATAATATTGACATTGCTTATGTATATTCATAAGAAGTTGTGTACCTGAGCGCCAGACGATAATGTTGAGAACAGTAAACGTTTAGAAGCGAAACAGAGCGAGGGTGACATTTGATTGGAGCGCATAGGAGGAACCTTCGTCAGGTAAAGTAATAAATTGAACATCGCCGTCGTTGAAGGAACTAGATTTCGGTGTGTAGAAGAAAAACGAATTTAGTATGCCTTTGTAAGTTAGAGGACATGACAAACACGTCTTGTTTTCGTAACTAACGTAAGACGTTTGTTAATTCGTCTACTAACTGACATAGTACAACGTATTGATCTACTTCTACTCAATAGTCAGTCCTTGGTATGATATTAAACTGCATCTATTGGTGAGGTTCCAGTTCTGAAGCTCTGGGGAGTGTGGAGTACCCTTGCATTGCCATTACTCCCATGTCCACTCTGTTAGCGTCTCATTGATGGATTGGATATATAAAAAAATGAGGAATGAATAAAGCAAAAGCGTCTCCGGCATAACATAACCCGAGGGATGACATGCCGTAACCAACCAACCAACCAACCAACCAACCAACTACTGTTGCATAGCGCCTTCTTTACCGGCACTAGATAGGTATATGTTATATACTGGTCTTTTCACGATACCAAATCATATAACGTTATATACCTTTCTTACTTCTTACTCTGTCGTCTATTCTTCTGGCCGGCTTTGCTTCTGATCGTCTATCATCTATCATGGTATGGTATATCTTCTAAGGTCTCGTCTGGTCTTCTATAGAGGATTCCGGGTCTGGTTTCTGTTGGGGACCACTTCTTATCAGAAGCCTTGTGTCATTGTTAGTTTTTAGTAATAAACACAAGACTTCGATTTATGTTGATGTTACTTTATTTCAAATCCCCACCCAGACAATCTGCGCAGATAAGGCTTACATGTTGCTAGCTCGGCTTCTAAGTTCTAACTGACTAACTGAGTTGCTTACTCCTTAAACCAGAAGGGGGCTTTCTATCGGGGTTCCGTTTCTCACGGTCTATCCCCAGAAAGCAAGGTCAGAGTGAGGTCAAACGCTGTCACTCACTCTCAAGGCCATCAGCTGTACTGATCGCCATAATGATTTCTACAATACCTTAAAAATGTATTAGGGATCCAATAATTATGTAACACTACCAGTAAAAGCAAAACCTGAAATGACATAAAAATAACTACCATATCCAACAGAGAATGAATAAAACAAAAAAGTCTTCGACATAAAATTACCCAAAGATTGACAAGCCGTAATATCCAACCAACCGACCGACCAACCAACCAACCTTCCATATTCGGCTGTGTTCACTATACCTATATACGCCTAGTCTTAGACTGAGATAAAAAATGTAGTATCTGCTTCGGGTAGGATGCTGAGCATTGACCCCATTACACCATATAGGACTATTGGAATAGTTTTACGTATTTGTAGCATTGGTTTTGAAGACTGGACATTTTATGTCTTTGTCCTCACGTGCAGATGTTACATATATTTTAATTGATTAGGTGTCCGATCGAGGTGTAATTGTTAGCAAGTTAGTCTCGCAGATCTTTTATTGATAATAACTTGTTCGATCTTCACTGGAAGACCCATTAGGGTAGATTGATTTTTAATTTTTTTTTTAAATATCAAATTTTCCCAAACAGCGAAAGTTGTATGTTGATATAATGAATACTGATGCAAAAAAACTAGATAGGAAATATCATCAAAGATCATCAATTAAAAAGAACCAAAAATACACGGTTTCGCAACATTTGGCCCAGAAAATGGTTAGAAAATTTAGCAATTTCAATATCTAAAACAGAAAAGGTAGTCATTTTATTTTACTAAGATGAAACGAATAAGACATTATAACTGGAGTTCAAATTATAAGTATCCTCCCATCATCATTACCGACACCTCCGATATGCTGCTTTTTACCTCATTAATTAAGCTGTAACAGGGATAACATTTCAAAAGATTGAAATCTATTTCCTCAAACGAAGGCAAACTTTTGAAGAAAATATTTTGTGTGGTTATTCTTTATGTTAGTTTGCAACTTTCGGCACATGGGAGACGTTACAATTCCAAAATCAACCTACACTAATACCCCATACTTGCCACCTTTGGTCACATCCTAACCGTGTCGAATGGGTGGGCAAGATACTTACCTGATAAATACGTAAATATCGAGTTTGTTCTTGAACTAAGTATTGCGGAGTATTGTTTGCTTCATCGCATGAGAGTTGTCACTAGAAAGAATGCACATTATATTGCCTATAACGTTTTATTGAAACAAAACTATTCTAGAATCTGATTTTTTTTATCAGTAGTGATTTAATCAGAGATTTGTCTACCGAAAATGATTTTGTTGATGAATGATGATATTGTAAATTGGCATTCTTGAAATTTCTAGCATATACGAATGAGTTCTTAAAAACAAAAACAAATGTACCACGTAATAAAAAGTAAGAAACAATAAATCGAAGAGGCGTATCATAAAACGGGAGAATGAAAGAGATCAAAGAAGAAAGAAAATCCAGAGAAATGCAAAGAAAGAAATGATACGAAAAGAGTGTTCAGAAAATGAAACGAAAGAAGAAGAAGAAGAAGAAGAAGAAGAAGAAGAAGAAGAAAGAAGAAGAAGAAGAAGAAGAAGAAGAAGAAAGAGACAAAAGAAGAGAAAAGAACAGAAAATAGAAAGAGAAGGTAATGATGAATAGAAAGAAGTGAATGAGAAAAGAATAAGAAAGGATCGAGAGAAAGAGCTATTATTATATTTCAAAACCAGCAAGTCCTGATTATATAGAAAATCAGAATTATTATCCAGATGCCCTCATAAAAATAATTTTACCGGCTTATTTACCACACTATCATAGTTGGGCATCACATTGTAGTCTAATGGATTGCAAGCAAGTCTCACAGATCCATTACTACTGAATAGCGAATTAATTCTCGCTGGATACCCCATAGTTGCAACCTTGTTTCACATGCTTCCCGTGGCTATCAGATTGGATAAATACCTAAGACAGCAGCATAGAACAATTGTATAAGGTGTTTTTATAATTATTATTATTATTATTATTATTATTATTATTATTATTATTATATTGTTTCAACTTTCGCACAAAGTATCAATAGAGCAATTGACTCCTATTCCTCGACAGGAATATGATATCTGCTTTCTTTCCTCATACTTTTCTTAACTTTGGGCAGGATGACGAGGATCATGAAAGTGGAGAAACAAATATTTCTTTATTTGTCTGTTTCTTTGTTGTTGTTTTTTTAGATGAGGCTTGGTAATTTGTATCATTTAGATATTTCTAACTGTTGCATTAATCTTTATTATCATATAGACAACGTTTCGGCGTATGTACTCTCCGGTCTTTTTCAAGTGTTTATTGTCATTAAGACAAATGTCATTAAGACAAATGACACAACTGATATGGGTTGAGTTAATACAGTTCTAAGTGACAATCTCTTGGAGGTGGTTTAAATCTTTTGAGGCATATTCACTATGAATTTTAAAACAAATTGTAGAATTTCAAATCTATCCATCCCAAATTAACCCGTTGCCATTGGCACCGTCGATATTACTGTCATTGTCATCTTCAAAACCAATCCTGTGTGTTCAGCAGTTTCTTTGTCGGATTCTTGTGGACTTCATGGCACATGTGATTAATTTTCCAAAATTCAGAGAAGCTATTTTATCATTGGCGATAATGCAAGGGAAAAATGGTGCGTTTGAACAAAGTTGTAAAAGCTGGTTATTAATTGGCTTTTAATTGAGAAGTCTCTCTTGAGTCAGTCATACTGGACAGTGAGATCACAAGTTTATAATCATCAGGGAATAATAACGCTTCACACAATTCTTTGTAACTTGATGGGAAAAAGAGAGAATGAAAGAGATCAAAGAAGGAAGAGAATCCAGAGAAATGCAAAGAAAGAAATAATACGAAAAGAGTGTTCAGAAAATGAAACGAAAGAAGAAGAAGAAGAAGAAGAAGAAGAAGAAGAAGAAGAAGAAGAAGAAGAAGAAGAAAGAAGAAGAAAGAGACTAAAGAAGAGAAAAGAACAAAGAAAAGAGAAAAAGAAGGTAATGATGAATAGAAAGAAGTGAAGGAGAAAAGAACAAGAAAGGATCGAGAGAAAGAGAACAAAAAAGAAAAGAAAAGGTAAGTAAAAGCAAAAAGAAAGAAAGGCTGATAGAACGGAATAAGCAAACATAAAAAAGATAGAAACAAGCATAAGAAATAGAAAACTTATAGAGAGAGGGAGATAGATAAATAGATAAGAGAGAAAGAGGGGGAGAGAGAAAGTCGATGAAAGAAAGAAAGAAAGAAGAAGCAAACAGTGAAAAACAGATGCAAACAAAAAGATATAGAAATGTGAAGGAGAGGGTGGTAGAAGGAGAGAAAGAGAGATACAGACAGACAGGGAGAAATGGACAAACAGTCAGAAAGAAAGAAAGAAAGATAGAAAGAAAGAAACAAGCAATCAAACAAACAGAAAACAGTTAGGAAGAAGCTAAAAGAAATAAACTTAGAGAGAGGGAGGGGGAGAGAGTGAGAAAGAAAGTGGCAGAAAGTAAGAGAGAGAAGGAGAGATAGAGAGACATAGAGACACAGAGAGTCAGAAAAAACAGACATACAAAAAGAATAAAAGAAGAAAGAAGCAAACAGAACAAAAGATAGAAAGAAGCGAAAGGAAATAGAAAACTTAGAGAGAGAGGGAGATAGAAGGAAAGATAAAGGTACACCGAGATAGAGATACATAGAGGAACAGAGAGAGAGAGAGAGAGAGAGAGAGAGAGAGAGAGAGAGAGAGAGAGAGAGAGAGAGGGAGATGGAGAGACACAGAGAGGGTCAGGAAAAGACAGACATACAAAAAGATTAAAAAAAGAAAGTAGCAAACAGGAAAAAGAAGCGAAAAGAAATTGAAAACGTAAAGCGAGGGAGATAGAAGGAAAGATAAGATAAATATTCAGAGATATAGAGATACACTGAGAGACAGTGAGTGTGAGAGACAGACAGACAGACAGACAGACAGACAAATAAAAAGAAAGAAAGAAAGAACGAAAGAAAGAAAGAAAGAAAGAAAGAAAGAAACCAACAAACAAATAAATAACCAAATAAATAAACAGAAGGAAAACATATAGAAACAAGCTAAACGAAATAGAAAACTGAAAAAACAAACAAATAAACTCACACTGAAGCTAAGAAAAAAAAAAGAAGAAAACTGATGATAATGAAAGAAAAATAAGAAATACCTGTCGGAGAATAAAAGAATTTCAATAAAATTCAACAAAAATCAAAGACATGTAAAAAAAAAAAAAGAAAGAAAAAGACGTGGGATTATCTCTTTCTCATAAAAAACAACAAAAATCTTTTTACTGTTGGCGAAAAAACAGTTGTTAAACACAATATTCTAAGGCATGATGCCCATCCTACGATTTGTCGATATAGACTTGCAGTTCACATTAAAATTACTTGCAAATAATGTGCCCACCGGTAATAAGCATTTAGGTATTAATATAGTCAAATTTTATAGTGAATTAGAAACTCTAATGAAATTAAATAAGAACACAAAAAAGAGGATTGCATTTAATACGTTTGAGAATAAACCAATAACATTAGAAATCAATAACCCCAAATAATTATTTATTAAACAGAGGTTTGTTTAAACCGGTATGCAAATTATCCACACCATATACTTTGTAAACATTTATTTTTTAAAGAAATATAACACACATTGTAGGATTTTAAACATATTAATAATATGGACTGTTTTGAGGCACATTTATCTCATCTTGACCTTAATAGAGACATTGTTAGTAAATAAGATGCTAATTAAGATCAGATAATGATTACTTAATAACCATTCAGAATATAACGTAAATAACTAAGGGAATTGTGACGCTGGTGGTGACTTAGTTTCGGTTACTGACAGACAGACACATAATCTCCATTGTAATAAGATAACGAAAACTTTGAAAAGTTAGTAAAATCACCTCTAATAATTCAAACCCAATGATAGAAAGCCATACAAGACCAAATTGTAAACAAACTCTCGTAAATCAAGAACAACTGATATTGTTCTATTCAGGTACTTGTAAAATATCTGATAGTTTACACGTTGAATAAGAACACACACAAACTAGGTGAGGCAACGTTAAAATGGCCGGAGTGTAATTGCGTTTTCCTTGTCCTAAAAATTCCTATGATTTATGGACAACATGCATAATAGCCATTTCTTGCAAAGCGTGATAATTGCTCATAATTTTTATACACCTTCAGCAAGAAATACAAAAAAAAAAGGGACAACAACCACGAAACACAGGAGGGAAGCAGCTTCGAACACACTCATTTATTATTACCGTGCGCGTAACAGAATCCTCCTTTCCTATAACGATTACGGTCCATAAATCGTGACTGAAAACTGGATATAATTGCGCCATGTGATAAAGCACCCTGTTTTATTTCATGGTGTATTTTGTTTGAATTCTTTTATTATGATAGAAGTTAGAGCTGTCTTTTTTTTTCTTTTTTTTTTTTTTTTGCTTGACAATTGTGTTTTATTGTGTCACCGGTCTTGCGTTTCAGATTGTTTACAAGAGTCAGTTCCTACACAAGATAACTGGAATGGCGTCGATTCGAAACATTTTATATAATCTCATGTCTTTTTTTACACAGTTGATTTCGTACTACATGCATTAGAGGTTGGAATCAAACTAAGATGGTGGGTTTCAATTTTACGGCATGTCAACACTTGTTGGGTTATTTTATACCGAAGACGTTGTTTTTTATTCAATATTTTCTTTTTAAAATTGTTGTAATAAGACGTAATTAAATTTCGACAGGTGACGTGACTTCTTATTGCGAAAGTATATCATTTCTATACTTATCTGGATTAGTGGTATCTGGTATTTCTCATATTTTCTATTCAGGATCGGATTAGCTGGGTCTGTTTTTCTGTTCTTAAAGTTTTAAAATTATTTGGGATCTTCTTGGGATGTACTTGCGTCCGTTTTAAAACGGACCTTTTGTCGGATCCTGTAAGTACGGAGGGGTTGAGTAAATACAGCAAGAGTCTCCAATACGAGATATTTTCTTAATCACCCTATATATTTCGTAATGAAATAGGAGTTTATTTTAAAAACTTATCAGCACAAATATTCAATGTGAATAGTCAATATCTGTTAAATCAGTGTATCTGCTCAATCAGCGAAAACATTCTATGAGCCTGTTTACTACATTAAATGAGAGACCATTTAAGCAACAGCACGTACCGTAAACAATCTGATATCAAAATGAGTCGATTCAGCATTAAATGATCCAGAAGGGTTGATGTACCGTAAAACAAAACAACCAACCAACCATTAAAAAAATCATAAAGTTTCCACTGATCAGTCTTTCGTTGGCGTAGCTTTTTTCGTCATGATAAAATCGCACGATTCATGTTTCTGTGATTAATGATATTGGAATGAAAATACGATAGTCATTCAATAAATAAGGTGAATTTTGCCAAAGGTGTTGGCAATAGAAAGCACTGTTTCCAACTGCACCATTTTTTAGGGGAGAAACAGTGAAGGATTCTTCCATGTCCTTGAAGACAGTAAGCATAACCTTCTTTATTGACCGCTGCAACCGGACATATTTTCTTTACTTCTTTTAATATTCTTGATCTATCTGATTTAGAATGTGTGTGGGCAGCGTATCATATGCAGTCGTTTTCTTTTTTAGGGGTATTATTCTACAAAAATCATATCGTTTCAGTATAGAATATAATGGCAAATATCTCTTAATTAGAAAGAATGAAATGGTGATTTGACTTACGAGTTTAATTCATTCCATTCGAAACTAAATTTCCTCGTATATCAAATACATTTTCCCCATTTAAGTGAACTGAAATAGTATTAATCCGTTCTAACGCCCCATAAACCACCCTATTTTTGTTACGTTTTTTTAAATAAGAAAATAGCATTGTATTGTATAAAAACATAACGAAATAGAATGTAATGAATTATATGATGTAATATGTTTTAGGGTTTATTTTTGTTATAGATAATATTTTGCTTTGGCGTAATAAATTTGGGAATGTAAATGTTTTTAGAGAACATATTAACATAAGCGTATTTGAAGCTCGCTCGTACTTCACATTTTAGCTCTCAACACAAAGGAAAAAATCGACCGATTGACAACTCCTAAGATGGTGGGAGGGGCTCGTAAGTCAAAGTACTACTAAATTATTTTTCTCGTTATTTACTACCCATGAAATACTTGTTGGATTCATAGGCAACACAAAGCAAATATGTGTTCAATGTTTTAACTGTTCATATTTTCTTTTGAAAACTAGTAAATTCATCTTTAAAATATTCAGTTTTTATTAATTTTTTAAAGTTTCGAAAAAGACTAAAATCCCATGTCACCATGTGTTTTAAAATTATCAAATTATCTTCAAAATTTAAAAAAGGAAAAGAAAAAAAGAATAAATAATGGAAATCCCATGATCTTTGAGGAGAAGAAATTATTTGAATAAGAGAATGAATACTGTATAAACCTGAAGTGTGAAATGTAATTATTAATCACTTGAAAAATATGACTGAGCTTGAAATCAGGCCACACTGAATTGAACATCCATTCTTACATAATTTTCTTGTACACAAGAGAATTCCCGATTTAGAGAGCGAACCAAAATGATCGAACTCGTGTTGGCATCGAGATAAAACGGATGTAAACAGAACGACTATCAGAATCGATTTGCGATGAGGCGTTTTGATTTCCTGGCAAATATTTGCTATTGCCTCTCTAGTTCCCGCTGAGAAATCGGCAATTTCTGAGTTTTATGCGGGAAATCAAGTCCTCAAACAGATACTCACAATCTGAATTACTCGGAAGCATTGGCATCAGGGTTTATAACTGCATAAGCATCTTAAGAGAGTATGAATGTTGAGAGTTTTGAGAATCTATGTCTTGTATTTGTCGCATACCCCACTTGTATGGCCTGGGCACAAGGCCTCGTTTTAACGTGGGCCCACCCACAAGCCGAAGCTCATGGGTGGGAAAGAACAAAAATTGCGTCGTTGCCTGGAGGAATAGCCCTCTGGGATCGACGCTATTATTAAACTCTCGACAAGTCCAGCGGCCGAAGCTCGCTGGACCCCCGGCGCCAACCGGAAAACCGAATGTGCAATGAGTTCATAAAAAAGATGTCTTGTATGTGTGAGTGTGCGTTTATACGTGGGTGAGTCAAAAACTAACGCCATTTACTTTATATCATGTGAAGTTTTTCTTTCATAAAACTAAGGTCTACATTGAGACCCTAACGAGGCTCAGAAAAAGATTCCGATGAGTAAGACCCAATTTGCCAATAGACAATGTGCTCCTTCTGCATGACAATATTTGACCACACACAAGTATCAGAACAAGGGAGAAAATCGCCTCACTCGAGTGGACAACTTTACCGCTTCCTCCATATTCACCAGATTTAGCGCCTTCAAACTATTATCTATTCAGCCCTATGAAATAGGGTTTGAGAGGGCAAACATTATTCCAGTGACGAAGAAGTAAATCTTGCAGTGAAGAAGTGGCTCAAAGAACAGTCGACAGAATTTTTAAGGGTCAGGGATATATGCTCTCTTTTGAAGGTGGAACATTGTTATTGAGAGAAGCGGTAACTATGTGGAGAAGTAATTATATATATATATATATATAATATATATATATATATATATGCGGCGGCAACAAAGCACCGGTACATCAACATCTGCCGGGACAGCCTTCACATGCGACATCAGTGGTCGAGGCTGTTTTTCGAACATTGGACTTCACTGTCACAAAAAGGCATTGTAACCTCAGGGTCTTAAGGATAATATAGTCTTCCGTTACTGCAACGCCGATAATGATAATATATATATATATATATATATATATATATATATATATATATATATATATATATATATATATCGTGTATTCTAGAGATGCATATCTATACCTGTATAGATATGTAGGACATTTTTGTTTTAGATGATATAATTTGTCGACATCAAATGTATAGACAGTTGGCATATTTTTGTAGGTATCTTGGATATCTGGACAATGATATCTTCGGGCTTCTTCTTTTTTTCTCATGTATCTATTAAAGTATTTATTCGCAGTAAGTAAGCTTGTCAATACGTAATCAGTAAAGTATCTTTGTTACCTCCATCTATAGGTCAGATCGATGGTAGCGTATGGTTTATCTATCTGTTCGCAAATGTGCCACTTTGTTACTTCTTAGTAAAAACTAGAAATGCTAAAGAAAAACATGACTATGTTAAACCTTAAAAATCTTGATGATAATCAGTTTTGGTGGTGGATACAATAGAGTTAAACACAGACATTTCACATCACATACTTCTTTCGGGAGGTAACTCATTCTATAGTTCGATAAAATTAAATACGGCAAAAACGAAACAAAAACGTTCGAAATGTATAAGCCTGATCACAATGTTATAAACAACCCAGACGTTCAAAAAACAAACAAATTGTCTAACTGCAAAGACGTAAAAAGCTTGTACCCACCAGTTAGGTTTAATCAACTTTTAGTAGCGATTTTAAAAAAAGCTATTCTAGCAACTGTCCGAATATAACTGACATACTTATATTTGGTTATTTTTCTCCGTATGTTGGAGGTGAAAATATCCTGCTGAACCAAAAACAATCTAGTTCTTTTACGATGGGAAAAACTTTTGCCAAGATCAAAAGTAAAACACGCAGAGTAAAAGATGGCTTGCATACAGTCCAAAGGACACTCATTGTGTCATGAAGACTAAATTTACCCAAACTGTGATGGTTTTCGGATATGTGTCCTCTGAAGGTGATGTAATGCTTCCGCAGTTTTTCAGAGAGGGTATGAGGTTGAATTCAGATGCCTACGTGGAGTTGCTAAATACTGTAGTCAAGCCCTGGATAACAAGGGTAGCCAATGGTAGGCCATATGTATTACTGCAGGATTCGGCCCCCTGCCACACCTCTGGGAAAAGTCAAAAATAGTTGTCGGCGAATTTGTACGACTACACCAGTCCCAATGTTTGGCCTCCGAACTCCCCAGATCTTAACCCCATGGATTATTATGTACGGGGCGCTGTTGAGAAAGACACCAATCGCCCTGCTCGTACTACAAAAACCCAGTTAATCGACAGAATTAAGGTAGTTTTTGAGACCCTTCC
>CM042139.1:65653084-65665584 GCA_023376005.1 Doryteuthis pealeii
CCTTTATATCTACATCACACTCATAAATCTGTAAGAAATGTTTAATTTCTTTAAATAAAAAAGCACGAGGATTTCTTTATTTCTTGTAGAACATTATACAATCAAAACGGATACTATTAGACACTATTCAATATCAAACTCTACAGCATGTATCCAAAAATACTACTATGTAATGATTTACAAATAATTACACTCCTTTATTCTTGCTTACAATACTGTGGAGTTTGGTTCTGGGTGTATTAAGAGTCAGATTAAATATCGTGATAATCAAGACCACAACGCTGTTAAGATCGGGTAGAATACTTTGAAAAGTCCTGGCGACCTGAGAAGACTTGCTAACACTTAGTACACAGTGACATCCATCAGTTAGAAGTAGTGTGAGTAATTCACATAGATTACAAATTATTATTATTATTATTGATAATAATAATAATAATAATAATAATAATAATAATAATAATAATAATAATAATAATAATAATAATAATAATAATAACTTATGAACTCTTAAGAGAATTACAAATACTTGGGCATACTGGAAGCAGACACTATGAAAAACAGATGAAAGAAAGAGTAAGAACAGAGTATCTCAGAAGAAAAGAAAACTTCTAGAATGAAAGATCTGCAGCAGAAATCTCGTCAAGGGAATACTCTCCTCTATATGATACTCTGGGTCATTCTTAAAATGGACTAGGGGGTTCTCTGACAGCTGGAGCAAAGAACACGGACAAAAAGCTGTACATGGCTAAGAAAGAGAAACCTCAAAAGAGAAAACAAACTCCTTATGATAGCAGCACAAATTAATGACATATCGACTAATTATATCAAAGCAAAAATAGATAAGACCCAACAGAATATAGCAAGTGTCCGATGGGGGGAGACAGAGACTCTATTACATAATAAGCAAATGCAACAAACAAACAGAAAGTGGGTACAGGTCTAGGTACGACTGAGTGGAAATAGGTGATCCAATGGAAATTGTGCAAGAAATTAAATTTTGACCATTCTACCAAATGGTATATGCACAAACCAGAATCCATCCTAGATAATGAGAGGCCTAAAATGTTGTGGGTTTTTGAGATAAAAACGGGTCACCTAACCCCAACTTTTACTAAAGAAATGAACTGAAAACATGTAGAATACGAAGGTGATAGTGATACTAATTGTAGTTGGTGCCCTTAGAAGGGTCCCCAAAGAAAGAAGACAGGAGGAATTGGAAATTGGAGGAAGAAACATGATCATCTAGGTCACTCAATCTAATGATCTAGCTGAAACTAATTTATTAAATTAGTGAAATAGATCACTAATTAGGACCGAGTCTATTCTAGTAGTTACCACCCCAAGCGAAGTTTTAACAGGTTTGAATTCAGAGTTTTCTGTCTCCTAGACTGCTTGCCTAACCAAGGTTAAAGAACACAGTCTGCCCTACTATTTATCCATAGCTGGATAGAGAGTAGTTGGATTCATACCTTTCCCAAGGGTATACTCGCTATGTGAACTGTAGCTTCGTCCAGGATTTGAACTTAGTCCATTTCCGACGTCTCAAACCATTACACCACGTGCCCCCACCAACCAATGCTTTCACCATGATTTTACCGTACGTCAACTGAGACGAATTTATAATTTATCAACCTTTGCTTAGCTATGTCACACAAGCCTCCGGTTCCATACAATACTTGCTGGCGTAAATCAAATTGTCAGTTATTTTCTAATATTTTCACGAAGTACAGTACATAAGTTAATGAACCTGATAACAAATATATTGCCGTAGAGTACAATTGGTAAGCCAGGCCATTGCACTTATATTGAATTCTCTCCTCTTAGCTACCTACCACACACATCTGGATGAGTTCCAGGATAAATTCATCCAACTTAATCTAAGTAAAACCCCATTGGGCAACCCACTGTCGAACAATGGTTAGCAGGCTAGTTTTATAGAGTCATTATGATCATTGTCAGTGCGATAAACATAGGGTCTCCTATTTTATTGGCCTTCTGCCAAAATAATATAAGATAATTTTGTAAGTATATAAACGTTACTTTCCTTTGAAGTAATACTTAGGAAGGTAGTGTTATGGTATACTTTTATTGTGTGCATTCTAATTCCGTGACATATTGAATTACTCAAAGTTTTTATTTTTTTATTTTATTAATTGTAGATGTGACACATTTCTATCTCTTTATTTATATTTTTTGTTTTCAACTGATTTTCATCAGTCTGACTCAATATCCATTGGTTAACTTGGATTGTCCCAAATCATTTTTAAAAAAACAGTTAGTTCAACATTCTAGCTCGTGCGCATTCAGAATTCCAGCTCTACTTCCTAGAAGCAATATACATAACCAGAGCTCTGCTAACAGAAGGAATTCGTCTACCATTTGCAGCTCGGCGGCGGTTCTGGCATGAGGCTCCCTGATCCAGAGTAATCACAATAATTTTTTACCCACTCCATATTATGACATTCTTGCGTTCTCTATGGTAGTTTTTCTTCCTGTGGTAATCCCCTGATGAGACTCAGGTGAAAACAAAAGTTTTTGTCAAAGATGAATCCGTTGATGATTACAATTCTAAAAATGTGTGCCCATAAAATATTGTTCTCTTTATTACCTCTTCACAAAGAGCAAACATGGTATTTATAATTTCTGAATATCGATTGTAATTTCTGTGTTGAAAGTGGGTCTAATTATTTGATATAAAGACAAGTCACACAGACAAAATTTCAACAAATCCTGAAAGAAGCACCCTACTCAAAAGCAGCTGTATAACCACTTAACCCCATTAACACAAACCCTCCAGGAAAGTAAGGTTCTCCCGAAGATTCTTACATATAAACACACCAGTGTTGAGTGGCCAGCAAAAACTTACACTCACCAGGTCTATGCGGACATTTGAAGCCATATAAAGTGATAGCTGATAGCGAAGGATGACAAGAGAGATGCAAGGGGATATGTTGTGTGCATATATCATCAATTTAGGTGTTCTATATTTTTCCTCGTTTTCCTTTATTAATTTAGTTTAGTACAAGATTAAAAACATTGAGCAATGAGTGAGAACCGAAGATGCTAACGATCATAACATAGTCGTACAATACATCTTGTGGATACGTACAAGGTGGTCGTCAGTGATGCACTATCTTCATCGCCGATTACGGGTTTTTGTGTATCATACCGGCTCCGATAGCAACCTTAACTTGAATCCAGCATCTTCAAGCTGCCACCCTGTAAGCTATATGCTACTAGCATTGACATTTTGCTTTGAATAAACTACATAAGAATTCGACCTCTTAAATATGGAAACCAGAGTCAGTGTGAGCCAATGAAAATGTCTAGTACCCCCTAACACAAATATCTAATGGAATCATCTGTTCCTCCCAGTTTCAGTCTAATTTACTCTTTACGGATTCTGCTTGCGGTAAGTTCGCCCCCTTCTATGAATTTAATTGATACTATCCATTCATACAAAATTATTTTCATAGTCTAGTTTTCCTTCAATACTTCTGTAATATGAAATTGTTTTATATTCATGTATTTGGAAGCTTAAAATAATTTGACTTAAAATTATATATATATATATATATATATATATATATATATATATATACAGAGAGAGAGAGAGAGAGAGAGAGAGAGAGAGAGAGAGAGAGAGAGAGAGAGAGAAGATGGATAGATAGATATATAGATAGATAGTAAGAAACACTGGTAATGATATCCAACTAGGTTTTTTTCCATATTTCCCGTTCCTTTCCCTTTAAAATAATATTTTTGAGCTTCATAACATCTCTCCTTACTTTTGCCTTGATTGTGGTTAATATATACCCAATAAATATTTAAAAACGGATATGCTAATTCATAAATAAATACACCCCCTGAATATTTATTTACATACATAAAGTTGGATTTATTTCCATTTATATATATATATATATATATATATGTGTGTGTGTGTGTGTGTGTGTGTGTGTGTGTGTAGCATTTCCTTTAAGTTTAAAATAACAGAAAATTAACTTCCCCCTACATCACCAGAATATTTCCTATTCCCTGTTGAATAAGTAGTTTTATATATCAATATTAATATAACATATATCTGTATGGAAACAAATGAAGATTGTTAATTAGAAATAATTACTTGAAACCATATAATTATTATTATTTAATGTGAATACTTGAAACCGTGTAACATAATTATTTATGTTAGATAGAAATATTTGTTATCATACAACTGGCTACAAAAATCTTAAGAAACATCTGCACAAAAAATATGAATATAAATATACAATGGCCGCAATTTCATAACATAGTGTATTTCTAAAGTCCAGTTCCTCGTCATCGCGGCAGCGCCATGTAAACTTGGTAGTGTCAGAGCTATGCCATCAGGAACTTAAGTTCCTGTTAGGGACACCCAGGTCTGATACCCAGTAGTATTAGGGCTACAACCCAGACAAAAATCTCTGGCAAAATCCAAAGGGCGTCTCCATCATCATCATCATCAAGAATCTTTTTTGGCTTTTGGCGTACTTCTCACAGCACATATGGAAAATCTGCAGCAAGCAAGAGCATCTCCTTCCGCTGACGGGTACATGGGTACCGCTTGTGAATTTCCTATTCCCTTGTTATTCCTTCCATGAATTCACCACAGGTGAATTCGTTGGTTGGAGCCATCTCAACCACAGAAACAGAAACAAGAATAAATTAACCGCAAACAGACTGACATGCTGTTAGAAATAATAAACCAATTTTTTTAGATCCGAACACCGCGAAAAGTATACATTGTTAGCTTCCCTTTAACATAAATAATGTGATCACTATTCCTACTCTCTCTATCTTCGTAAAATAATGCTGCAATTTATCAGTGGTATGTTGGGTCAACTAAATAGATTGTACTGAGGCTTTCGGTAAGGATCGATCTGACTAGACTAATAAATCTGTCTGCAATATGTGTTTACGGAATATTTCACTCCGATAAGCAACCTTTTCTAATTCTAAGGTACATTTTAGTTCTCTGTTTTGTACAGGAAATCCTTCAGACGAACTATAGTAATTTCATCGCATATATCTGGCTTAAAGACAGTTTCGTCTGTCAGTCAGTTTTTGTGTGTCTATATCTGTCAGTGTCTCTCTGTCTCAATCAATCAATCAATCAATCAATCTATATATCTATCTATCTATGGCTAAATCTCATTAGTATTAGATCAGATTTAGCTTAGTCGGTAGAGCGTTCGCCTGTGAACTACAAGGTTCCTGGTTCGATACCGGCCCTGGCCGACACAGCATATAAGTAGCACGGGGATCTGTGCGGCAAAATGAAGAACTGATGGTAGGTGTGCCGCTCCATCTCAGAAAACAAAACAATCTCCTTTGACTAATGCCAGTGAAAAGAGGATAGACTCCATCGCTGTCTAGCTCATACCGACTTTAGGCCACCACCACGACTTTACTTCCTTATAAATATATATATATATATATTACACACTTTATAATTTATATATATATATATATATATATATGTATTTCTTTATATTTTTACTCTTTTACATCCTTTTATAATATATATATATATATATATATATATATATATGCATATATATATATATATATATATATATATATATATATATATATATATATATTTAAAAGGGTGTAAAAGAGTCAAAATATACAGAAATCCATATATATATATATATATATATATATATATATATATATATATTATAAAAAAAGAAGGTCCGCAAAATGAATTTTTTTCTCAGAAAAAATATTTTAATTCTTTTTGTTTTACATATGCACCACGTGTTTCAGATCTTCTGGTATCTTCTTCAGGCTTTGATTGATAATATGAAAATGAATTTCTACATGCATGTGTATATATATACATACACATGAGTATTTCACCTCCTCTCCCTCTTTTTGTGGGAGTGGAATGGAATTTCATTTTTAACATTAGTCTTTTAAACAGGTGTTTTTGTTTTTTGGGTGGCTTGGTAATAAATTCATTAGCTGAATTTTTATAGCTTTTTTTATAACTTTTTTTATTTTTATTACTTTTCTATTTGGGTTGTCTTGACAAAGTTCATCAGATGTTCATTTGATATATCAGGTGTGTGTGTGTTTGTAATTTGTTTTTTGTTCTGAAGACATTCTATGTTTTTCTACTTAAATTTATACTTTTTGGGTGTGTGTATGTGTGTGCCTACGTATATGTGCCTATGTTTACTTTTTGTGTGTGTGTGTGTGTGTGTGTGTGTGTGCGCGCGTGTGTATGCACATGGTTGTATTCGGTGTGTATATGTGTACATATATATATACATACTTAAGAGTTGAATTTTGAATTAAGAATTAAATTTAAGTCTATTCATAACTATATTTCTATCTATTTATCTATCTATCTATCTTACTTTGTTTATAACTATCTATCTATCCATCTATCTCAATCTGTTTATATCTATCTATCTATCTATTTCAGTCTGTTCATATCTATCTATCTATTTCATTCAATTGATATTTATCTATCTATCTGTTTTAGTAAGTTGATATCTATCTATCTATCTCTCTCTATATATATATACATATACATGCATATATACATACACACATACATACATATATATACATATATATATATAATATATATAATTATATAATATATATATATAGTATTTATATATGTATGATAATGATGTATATGTATATATATATATATAGTATGATAGATAGATATCAATATACTAAATGTATATATATATATATATATATATATATATATTATATATATATATATATACACACACACACAAACACACACACCATATATACATATACACATACATACATGCATATATCCCAGTATGTCTGTGAGCATTATCTATCTATCTATCCCAATTTTTTTTTTAGCATCTATCTATCTATCTATCTATCCCAATTTTTTTTTTAATGATATAGCAATCTATCTGTCTATCTATTTCATTGTCTTTATATCTATCTATCTATCTATCTATCTCAGTCTGTTCATATTTATCAATCTGTTTATCTATATATCCCTCTGTATTTGTTCATATCTATCTATATATGGATCTATGAATCTATCTATCTATTTCAATGTGTTTATATCTATCTATCTATCTCTGTTTTTTTTCATATGTGTCTATCTATATACTATCTATCTATCTATCTTATTCTGTTCATATATATCTATCTTATTCTTTTCATTTTTATCTATCTACCCCAGTCTGTTCCTATGTATGTAATATATGTATGTATGTATGTATGTATGTATGTATCTTGGACTGTTCTATATTTCATATTATATAATTTGTATATTTTGTTTTGTGGTTTACATGTTTGTGTAGTAAAGTTGTTTTTATTGTTGTGTATATGTATTTGCTTGGTTAGGTTCAGTTTGTGTGTTTTGGGTGCTTATTTGTGTTCCTACATATGTGTTTTACACATACACATAGGTTGTGGATTCTATTTAGTAGATCATATTTGCTCATGGAGTAGTGTTATTGTGTGTGTGTGGTTAAATCCGATTTAATTCGGGTTTGTATTTATCTATGAAATGTTTTTCTTTAATTGGGAGTAGAGTATAGTCATCAGTTTGATATATCGGCATCACTTTAAATTTTCCTTGATTACATTCGTGGATATGTTTCGATACGTATAGGTTTCTATTGTTAGCTAATTTAATGTTGCTTTTGTGTAGTGAGATTCTTTTGTTCAGTGATGATGTGCATCCAATGTATATTTTCTTGCAGTTTGTGCATTCTATTATGTAAACTACATTTTTTGAGGTACAGTCAAGATTTCTATTTATTTTGAAAGTTGTGGGGGGTTTTTGAATGTGTAGGTTGTTCCTTCTATTATTATGTTGCATACCCCACATCTTCTGTTTCCGCATTTTGAGACACCCTGTGTAGTTTGTGTCCAAATTTGACAAAAGTGTTAAAACACACATAATATTTATTTTATGTTATTTTTTTTTTCAACTAGTTTCGTTCTTAGGTCATCGGCAGGTGAAATTTCCTTGTGATAGATTATTTTTAGAAAGTTTTAAAAAGTTTTCTAAGTGTTTGAAAAGCCACTACAATCCCAGCAGAGAAATGTATTATACGTGGCGAGTCCATCTGTTCATTGAAAAACTTCTTTTAGTTAAAGTCGTTTGAAATGTTCTTATATATATGTGAGGAAGTTTTTTTTTGAGAAGTTGTATATATATATATATATATATATATATATATATATATATATGTGTGTGTGTGTGTCTGTGTGTCTGTGTGTGTGTGTATAAAACACACATATATATCCGCATATATATATATATATATATATGTATATAAGTATATATCTATACATACACATATATTTGTGTGTGTGTGTTTGTGTGTGTGTGTGTGTGTTTTCGGTTGTAGGCAACATACTGATGAATTTCCTATTAGTGTTATTTGTTTGAAGTGGATGGTCAGTGTTTGTTTTTTTAGGGGTTACTGACTCCACATTTATTATCACCACATCTTTATTGCAAGAGCAGGAATGGATGAATTTTTAAAATCTTTTTAATCCATTTGTATTCATGCTTTTCGTTTACAGATTTAATGTAATGTCTTTTCCAATCTTTTCAAGGATTGTAAATTTTGCATCACTGTTAAAATCATGATTATTTGACCGGAAATGTTGTTCTACCGGTATTAATTTCCTGTGATCCATGGATGTTATCATGAGTCAATAATTATTTAGCTGGAAATAAAATTCCCATTCTGATTATATATATATATATATATATATATATATATATATATATATATATATATAAACAAGGTTTGTTTAGAATGGCTTTTGCCGATAATTTTTTGGGAGAATAAGTGCTTAATTGGAGTCGTACCTAATTTTGAAAATTAATCAATTAATATGAATTAGGCGGGAATACCTATTAAATGTATGGCTAACAAATCGAGAAAAATCAATCTCTGTATGTACATTTCGGCCTATTAGGCCTCATCAGCAGAGCTATAGATCGGAAGACCGCCCTGTGCGTGATTTGAAACCGGACCGTCAAGCTGACAGGCCGATCCCATAACCCCAACACCAAACGAACTCTTAGATTTTATGATTTGTTTACACTTATCACACCGTCGTGTAATAAAGTCACTAGAAGAGGAATGTTAACCTACTCTAAACAAATCATAAAATCTAAGAAGTTCGTTTGGTGTTGGGGTTATGGGATCGGCCTGTCAGCTTGACGGTCCGGTTTCAAATCACGCACAGGGCGGTCTTCCGATCTATAGCTCTGCTGATGAGGCCTAATAGGCCGAAATGTACATATACAGAGATTGATTTTTCTTGATTTGTTTAGCCATACATTTAATAGGTATTCCGCCTAATTCATTATTAATTGATTAATTTTCAAAATTAGGTACGACTCCAATTAAGCACTTATTCTCCAAAAAATTATCGGCAAAAAGCCATTCTAACAAACCTTGTTTACAACTTATCACACGTCGTGTAATAAAGTCACTAGAAGAGGAATGTTAACCTACTCTAAACAAATCATAAAAATCTAAGAAGTTCGTTTGGTGTTGGGGTTATGGGATCGGCCTGTCAGCTTGACGGTCCGGTTTCAAATCACGCACAGGGCGGTCTTCCGATCTATAGCTCTGCTGATGAGGCCTAATAGGCCGAAATGTACATACAGAGATTGATTTTTCTCGATTTGTTTAGCCATACATTTAATAGGTATTCCCGCCTAATTCATTATTAATTGATTAATTTTCAAAATTAGGTACGACTCCAATTAAGCACTTATATATATATATATATATATATATATATATATATATATATTTATATATTATTTCATTTACATCCTTATTATATTATTTCCACATTTCGTTACATTGTATCTCCTTATCTAATCTTTCTTTTTTGCATTGTTTTTTATCGATGTGTTTCTTTTTACCCCCCCCCTTTCTTCTCTCTTCTCTCTCTCTCTCTCTCTCTCTCTCTCTCTCTCTCTCTCTCTCTCTTAATCCATTACTATTTTCTTCTTTTACAGCCTATATAATTTTGTATCATTTCCACAGTTCGGTAAATTGTATCTTATTATTTAGCCATCTTTCTTTCTCTCTGTCAACGTGTCTCTTAATGCCTCTCTCTCCCTCTCTCCCTCTTTCCCCCTCTCGCTCTCTCTCTCACTCTCTCTTTATATATATATATATATATATCCAGTCATTGGTTTCTCATTCATCTTTCTTTCTTAGTTCTCCACATGCTGAGATGGGTGTAATAATCAGTGCCAAAATCCCATCTCAGTGCGCTAAAAGCCGCAACAAAACGCGGTAATAATGATTTTTATCTAAACAGGAGAAGTAACATGAGAACCACTTTCTTTATCACACTCGTTGATGGAGGTCTGTCGTTTAGCCCATATGCTGGGCGCCACCGAAATCTCTAGATATAAAAGCGTGTGCAGGGGAAAGAGTTATGCAAGTAAGCCCTAACGCAGAAAGAAAGTGTTAGGTACGCCCTGAACCATCACCACGCTCCCATTTATTATATGTTCGGGGCGAGAAGCTTTGAATAAACAATAACTTTTACATATACGCCGTTCATTATCTGCTATATTCTATGCTTCCCAGTTTCGATGTCTGTAATGTCTTCTTTAGATAATTTTTCTCTTCTTTTTTTGTTTGGGTTCTTTAACTCAGCATATGAGTAGCGGTAAAGTGAGGAGCTGATGGTAGGTGTGGCGCTCCACCTCAGATGCTAAATACACAATCTCCTTGGTCTAGCGCTAGTGAAAAGGGGATAGACTCCCTCGCTGTCTGGTTGATACTGACTTGAGACTACCTATTGTCATTCACAAATATTCTCATTCACATATATTGTCATACTGTTTCACCGTTTAACAGCTCATCAGTGTGACTAGACAAGGCAGGCTGCTTCAGGCTTGGTTTGAAATCCGACCGAATTGCCATCAGTCAGAAATATTGCCACCGCACCATCTACATATCCACCTTTTAGAAATTTGACTGTTATATAAATACTAGAGCACTAGGGAGTGCTCTATCCGTTTTAAGGGAGCTCTCTCTCTCTCTCTCTCTCTCTCTCTTTCTCTCACTCTCTCACTCTCTCTCTCTCTATGTATATATATATATATATATATATATATATATATATGAGGTGTCATTGAGGAGTCCAGTATGCTTCTTTGTTGATGGTTTATTTTGTTTCTTATTTTCTCTGTCTATATTTCTATTTAATTTCTTCGATTTCTTTATTTCTTAATTCTTGTTTCTTTCTCTTCATTGGACACCTTCTTTAATTCCAATTCTTACTTTTGCTTCATTTTTTCTTTATTTTTCTTTTTTTCTTTTATCTCTTTATTTTCTTCTTTTTTCATATTTTTCTTTTCCTTTTTTTTTGTTTGATTTTCTCGACCAATGTCATTTTTAATTTCTTTATTTTCTTCTGGATGCATATTTCACCTTTTCTTTCCTTCGTTCTTTCTTTCGTTTTACTTTCTTTCTATCTCTCTTTTTTTTTCTTTTTCTTTTTTGTTGAGATAGATTACTAATTAGGACTGACCCTATTCTAGTAGTAACCACATCAAGCGAAGTTTAACAGGTTTTAATTCAGTTCTTCCTTCTCCTAGACTGTTTACCAAGCCAACGTTAAAGAGCCCAGTCTGTCCTACTATTTACCCATAGCTGAGGGGCGAGCAGTTTGATTCATACCTTTCCCAAGGATATTAGCAATATGTGAACTAGCTTCGTCCAGGATTTGATCTCGGGTCGACCAGTCTATTTCCTACGACTGTAACCATTACAGTACGCGCCTCCAACTTCTGTCTTTCTTTCTGTCTGTATTCTTTCTTTCTTTTTTTCCTTTATTAAGATTTCTATCTACCACTTTGCTATTTTTTTCCCTTCCTTCCTTCCTTTCTTCTGTTCTTCCTTCTTTTATTTTTTTCTCAATTTTTACTTTAGCTATTTTATGTTAAATTATCTTCTCCTGCATTTAACTCATTCTTTCTTTGTCACTTTGAAATATATATTTTGCTTTCTTTTTTTACCTCTTTGTCTAAATTGACTTTTTTTTCTTCTTTATGTCGAATCTGTTGATTTCCTCATTGACTTAATTTATTTTTCTGGACAGTTAAAATCTAAGTTTAATTGGTGCGACAGATGTGTCCAAAAGCTTCTTTACATTTTAGCAAATGTTTCTTGCTTTGTAGGCTGTTTCCAACTTCTAAGCACAGTTATGCATCAATTAATAATGGAGACTAGGTCTCAATTTGTCTGTGACTGAAACTACGTCACTGCATACATCACATTACCAAAAAACGTCATAACATAGAATAAATACACTCAAAATGTGAGCCTGCAACGTTAGACGATCTTCATAGTTTTTTAAAAATAAATTTTAATAAATACGTGCCTGGTATTATATATTTATATATAGTTTTTTATTTTAATATATATTTAAAGTTATCAGAACCAAGTGTCCATTTC
>CM042139.1:65670584-65673084 GCA_023376005.1 Doryteuthis pealeii
ATTGCTAACATGGTGTCAATTAGATTACTGTCTGCTAGACCGACTTCAACTCATTTTGATATTTTTTTCATTTTCCATGAATTAATTACATCCATATATTTTTGACGACAAATACACCTACATACTGTTTCATAAAATTGATGTCATATCCTATAAAGAAAAAGATCGAAAAGATAGAAAAATAAAATAAACATTTACATAATTCATAAAACTGATCAATTACTTATCTATTGTAGCGTAATTATTGCGGAATTCAGGAATTGAATAGTAGAACGGTAGTCGGATTTCTGGAGAGGGAGAAGAAAAAGAGATAAGAACAGAGGTTGGAGTTTGAACTCAACTGACCGACCAATGACCCCGGAAATAGATTTAGAAACATAAACGGAAGTTCTGGGTTTTGACCTGAAACGGATGTGACGCCGGTACGAAAAACGGAAGAGGAGAAAGATCTTTTCTTTTTCGGCCAGGCTTCGTTGGAAGAAGACGTAGCTCCCGGTTCCCCGTATGGGTTTGGGGATATTAGTACAGAACATGAAACTATGTTGGAAGATAGAATAATGTGACCATATACTCTCTCTCTCTCTCTCTCTCTCTCTCTCTCTCTCTCTCTCTCTCTCTCTCTCTCTCTCTCTCTTCTCTCTCTCTGAAAAAGAACCCACGAGTGTAAAAGAAATAAACAGCCCCGTGTGACTATACAACCTGCGTGTGTTGTTTCTGAACTAAGGACGACTACTACTACTAACGAAAACTACTACTACAACTAGAACTTGGCTCTCTGTGACATATATCGTTCTGGTACACTATATCGGTAGTATAAGCGCCGATATAAAGCTTCCTACGTACCCAGAGAAAGTTTCAATATTTTACAGGGTGTGATCAAAATGTACCTAAACTAATTTTTTATTATTTTTCAATTTCGAAATTTAAAAGGTGAACGAAGAGCACATCTGAGAATCTTATATTATAAAGTAATGATGCTAAGCATCAATTTGAATTTGAAATGATGCCGGTTTCAGAACTTTTTGAACGAAATTGATGTCAACTAAACGCTGACGTATATATATATATATATATATATATATATATATTTCCACACGAGCAGGGTGCGACACAAGGTCAGTTCCTTAAGCGGAGTTTAACAGGTTCCAATTCAAAGTTTTCCTTCTCCTAGACTGGTTACCTAGCCAAGGTTATAGAGCCCAGTCTGCCCTATTATTTACTCATAGCTCGAGGGAGAGTAGTTTGATGCATACCTTTCCCAAGGGTATTAGAGCAATGTAAAATTCAAAGAGCCCCGTCCATGATTTGAACTCGAGTCGACGAATCCATTTCCTACGCCGGATTGTATATGCATAACAACCTACATACTCACTTGTAACCACATTTTCTTGAAAAGAGAAATACGATAGCACAGGTTCAGGATATCTAAAAAGATAGACTGAATTATTCTAACGGCATTTTGACTTATCTAGGTTTGAATATCGTTAAAATAATTCCGTTTATTAGTTGTCTATTTAACAATAAAGATGAGGACAATAGTTCGAGATATCCAAATAATACGAAAAGAGACTCCGTGCTAATCTCTTCAATCGAACCATTTTGCCTACGATGTAATACGCAACCAAAAAGAGGGCTCCACGAATACGGAAGAAGACAAACTGATTACGACATAGAGGCCAATAAAAGGATCAATGCTTGGAATATCGTGGTTTGAGCACATCCACAACGAGGTAATTCGGGATTTAGTAATTTTAGTATTTATATTTGTAAGGAATATCGAAAATATTTAAGTTTATTATTGATATGCAGTAAATCCTAGAGGTTCGCTTGATTATGATATTTCTAAACGTTCACCAATCAAATAACAAATTCTTGAGAATTTACCTCTTTATCCCCTCCCAATGTCACAACCTGTTGGCCGTGCGTGGTGAACCATGATCCTTAAGGATGGAACCCTGGTGGCTGTGCAGTTCATGACATGCAACACTCAACGTTGGTCCTTACTTAGGCTAGACGGTTGGTCGGAGAGGCCCCCTCCGACCAATCGGCTGGTCACGTCACCTATATGATTATCCCAACCCTTTTGCCCTCATGGCAAGCCTCGACCCTTTTTATCAAATATGTGTTAGAAGGCGGTGACTGAGGGTTTTATTGTCCTGGGAATGACGTTAACTTCAATCTAATGGTGAGGTTCCAGCTCTGGAGCTCTGAAAAATGTGGTGTACCCCTTCATCATCATTACTCTGACCAGGAGGGGTAGTAACTATTAGTATCCCATCTATGAGTTAAATAGAATAAATTGTTTTTTAAAAAATGAGTTTAAAAAGGAGTACCCATCAATAATGAATAAAACAAATCGTCTTGGACATAATATAACCCAACAAGGTTTGACATGCCGTAAAATCCAACCAACCAACCAACCAACCAACGAACCTTTTCATTATTGTTGTTTAAGCCTTAAGAAATATACCATTTTTATTTAACAATCCAATTCAATCAA
>CM042139.1:65678084-65685584 GCA_023376005.1 Doryteuthis pealeii
TTATATCGCCTGATGATCGTGTATGCGTTAAACTGCTATGTGTGTTATATAAATTCTGCAAATATAGCTCCATCTCTGGTATTGAACACTGTTACCGTGGAACCTACATTACACCAATTTACCTGTAAGTTATACCCTTTGTTTATTGATATTAATTAATACTAATCAGTGTGTACTTTGCATAGGAGAACATTTGCAGTTTTTACATTGCTATTTGCACTTCTGCAAACGTAAAAGAAGTTGAATTTCAGTATTCATTAAAAAAAACCTGTCCATACCGCATTACACAAATTAAATTTCATTACCCAAGTCGAAAGTTTAATTAACTTAACTAGCAAAAATATCCGCAATATTTTTTAATGCAATAAAATATAATATTGAATTAGAAAGATTACTGAAACTAAATCCGAATGCATTTAGAATTATTACAGTTTTTAAAATGTTATTTTAAATGATTTCCACATGCAATTATGACTAGAATTGTTTTTGATAAGTTTGTAAATAAAAAAAAAAAATCAATCGCAACCATTGATTAATTATTAAACCCGGTTTTGTTAAAACCAGTAAGAAAATTATGCACACCACATACTATGTAAATCTTAATTTATTTGTGGTATATAACTGACACTTCAGGATTTTAAACGTATTAATAACATGAGCTGTTTTCAGGCAAATCCTGCTCGGCTATACTTTAATAGAAACGTTGTTAGTAAATAGGATGCTATTTAAGATTAGATAATGGTCATTTAATAATCTTTGTGAATATAACTTAAATAACTTAGGAAAATTGTTGAAGTATATTGTGGTATAAGCTGTGCTTAATGACCAATACTTATATTTATAGACTGTTCCAAAAACAGCCGTGACTGAATCGGCCAATCAAAAACTCCTAAACATGTATTTAATTTACTATTTGAAAGACAGACCAGCAGACAAGAATAATACAACTCTCTACTTCAAGACAGGATAAACTCTGACACAACACCTACTTTTAGGACGGATAAGTGGACAAGGATTAAAACTGATACTACATCTTTCTACTTTAAGAAAGGATCAAACTTTATGCCACAAGGGATCTCCACTGTAAGACTGCTTACACATACAGCCCTAGAATTGCCACACATGTCGTAATTTTGGTTAGAGATAGACTAAAACATAATCTCCGCTGTGATAATTGAGGAGGAAAATGTTTTAGTTTTGTACAAAGAAAATAAAAAGGCAGTGAACTAAACCATCGCTTTCAACTCCATTACACACACACACACATATATATATATATATATATATATATATATATATATATATATATATATATATTACATCGCGTATATAATGGCTAGAAAGAGATATAATATGTGTTGGATTCTTCTGGTATATAAGACGTGCTGGAAACCACCACTTAAGCTTATATACTCGGCGTGGTCACGTGGATTAAATTCAGCCAATCAACAGCTCGCATACGTGGTTAGTTAACTATTTAATCGCCAATATTGGTGTTGAGAAATTTTTAGTATATAAGGTGTGTGCTAGATCCTCGCACATACTTATAGACTAGGCGAGATCATATGATCTATTTCTTGGCCAATCACTGGAAGTAGTCTGAGGCTGATACAATACTTAACCGACCCTACTGGTCATAATTACTGTAACATTCATGGACGACGGACATAGGATTAAATCACTTGACATTTACAAATACGCAGGATAGGACGTATTCGCTTACCAAAGGATTCCATAACACAGGACTTTCGTTAAGCCCTTTTTAACTGGCCAAGGATGGCACTTAAAAACATTACAATTGAAAGCCGTTCAGTTGTCCGTTATTCGACATTGGTGAACAGACCTGCAACCAACGACTTTGCTCAACACAAGGATTTTACCCAACACTATTGAATAACCAAAGGATCATTCCCATCACCAAGGGACACCAAGGAACAACCAAAGGATCATACCTAACACTAAGGGACACCAAGGAACAACAAAAGGTTTCTTCACTAAAGATCGCCCTCTGCTTAACACAAGGGATCTCCACTGTAAAGTGCTCTCACTTAAAGCCTAAAAATGGCCACACAAATCGTAACACTATGAGGGGATGATGAATGGAGGGTAGAGTTGGTTCTTACATTTCTCTGCTTACTTAAATCGTCGGCCATTTCCTCAGGGCTTATTCTGTGGTTTGATTTCTTCTTTCTGTTTGGGTTCTTCAGGAAGAAAAAATTGCTGACCCCTAGAAATGAATAAAGGTATTATTAGGTACCCATGAGCGTCTTCGGTAGTCTGATTAGAGTCAATACGAAAATTCTTTCAAATAAAAGCATTCGTTTTAATAAAGTAAAGTGGAGTGGCCTATTGTCGGTATCAGCTGAAGAGCGAGGAGCCTATCCCCCTTTCACTCGTGCTAAACCAGAATGATTGTTTTTGGCGTCACCAGTTTACCGCACAGATCCAAGCTGTACTACTCATGCGCTGAGTTAGCTAGGGCCGGTATCGAACCGGGAATCTGGTGGTTATGCGGTGGATGCTCTACCGACTGAGCTAAAATAAAAGGATATTATTGCATTATGAATTAATGCGTTTAGTTAATATAGTCTTGACAGTAGGTCTGACTGAGTCCCTTGTGTAGATTAGAAAATTTGCCCTCTCACAAAAATATAGAAACCTCTACGGAAATTCTATTAAAAACAAAGTATTGATAAACCGTCGTAACTTGCAAACAATAAATTTTACAGCATTAAAATAAGAAACTTTATTCTTAGGAAAGAATAATGATTCAACAAAAATCTTATATAATAATATATATATTAATACCTGTTTCCTTAATCATCATGCAGCACCCTCTGGTTAAAATGAGACCGTCCAAATTCTTCAAGATGAAATTCAAAAATTTAAATCCTGATTATCTGGTGTTGTTTATCTGCCGAATTCTTATTTCTAGTGAGTGTTGTCACCTCAGCTAAATAATGAACGATTCCTTTTTTATCATAAAGAAAGAAAGGGATGAAAAAGCACAGGCTACACAGAAAAATATAAGAAAGAAAGAAAAAAAAGTTGGGGAAAGATAGAGAGAGGTGGTTAGAGCGCGGGAGCGATAACGCTAATCAGTTTCAATCGAACATAAGGAAAAGAAGAAACGAAGGAAATAAAGAAAAAAAATAAGAGTGAGATAGTTAAATCAAGATTAGTATACATTTTACATATTGAACAATAGCCCTTCAGTAAATATATCAAACATTGTAATAATTGCATTATCATACTGTGGTGTATCCACGGGTCATGTTAGTTTAAAATTATTTGTGTTAATGTTAAGGGTGAATTATTTTGTATTCGAAAAGGTTTTACAATAATAATTTGCATTAAGATAGCTATATATGAGTTACACCTCGATTTTAAAAACCTACCTAAATCAGATGTTTATCTAATTTTAATAGAAAGACGCCCGAGAGTGCGGAGACAATCATTGACAAGTTAATGAAGTAACAATTGAATTAAAATTTGATAAACGGGTCATATGTATTGCCAAGCTTTCATCAGTTTAAAAGACCATGAAAATACTATCAAAGAGAATCAACTTTTAAATCCAAAATAAGTCAATCGGGTAAGATCATCAAGATTCATTATATTCACAAGCAAAATAAAAAGACGGCCTCCGGGCGATGTAAAATATTTTTTTGAAAGATATTGCCTGAGGGGATGGGGGCTGAAAATTCAATGTCATAGAGTGTGTACCATAAGTATGTAAAATTGTTAAATTTATTAAAGGAGTAAAAAAAAGAAAGAAAGAAAGTCAATTTGAAATGGAAACAGTTCCGATAACTTTAAATATTATATTAGAAATAAAACAATCTATATATAAATATATAACGCCAGGCATCTATCTATTGAATCAATGAGGATTGTCTAACGTTGCATGCTCACATTTTGAGTATATCTATTCTATGTTATGACGTTGGATTATGTGTTGGATAATGTGACGTAAGCAGTGACGCAGTTTTTGTTACAGACAAAAACCGGAAGCGAATCTCCATTATTGATTGATAGACTTTTTACTATTTTATATTATGTAGCATACTACAACTTACCTTATTCTTCGGAACCTGTGTCCAATGACTTCGGCCTTTAAACAGATAGGATATTAATATCAGTATGATCCCAGGAGACTATTCTCCCAGGCAACACCTGCCCTCTTGATTTAAAGGGACATTGCTTAGTGTCTGAGGGGCCTCAAAAGAGGAATGCCGCAATTTTTAGCACTGGTCACACATGAGCTTCGGTTCGTGGGTGGCTCTCCACATTAATCGATCTTTGTGTTCAACTGACATGGTGGGATTTCATTAAATAACTGCTACAACTGAACCAGAGGAAAACACACAAAAGCAGCCATCAACTTGTTTAATAGTATCACAGATAAAACAAACTATGTTTTCGTCCCTTTTGATCTCAAATATTTATACCCCTCAATTAGAGAGGAAATGCTAGCTTCAGTCATAAATACGGCGAAATATGATGCCACCATATAGGACGAACTCATAAAAAAATCATAAGTCTTTCTTCTTTGTTTTTTTTTTTTTGTTTGTTTGTTTTTTTTCACTAAGAATTTGTTTGGTTATAAATAGAGGATTTTTATACCGTATGTATGTTAATAACAGAGGTGACGGATTAATGGTCCTTAGGGAATGCCGGAATGAAAAGATTGACAACACGAGGAAGAAAATTAGATTTTCGCAAGGAATTAGGTTTCGACATCGAAATGAAAACTAAATTAAAAAGAGGTTAATGTTCTGAATGTTCCTTTTTAACCTTGAGAACGGAACCCTTTTCCCTTACCGAGAGAAAGGTATCATATTAACATATCCTTTGAACACATACCTGCTTTATTTAATGGCATATTTTAAGCACCTACCTGCTATGTTTAAACACATCTTTTAAACACCTTCATGCTTTATCTAAATACATATTTTAAACACATACCTGCTATGTTTAAACACATCTTTTAAACACCTATTTGCTTTATTTAAAGACATTTTAAGTCTAAAACCTGCTATGTCTAAACATATCTTTTAAACATCCACTTGCTATGTTTTCACTTGCTATGTTTAAAAAACATATTTTAAACACCTTTTTTAAACTCCCACCTGCTTTATTTAAAGACTTTTTTTTAAATACCTGCTACCTTTAAACATATTATTTAAACACCTTCCGAGTTTTAAACATATATTTTAAACACCTGCTAGGTTTAAACATATATTTTAAACACCTATCTATTATGAAATAAAAATAGCCTCTAAAATATTTCAGAATTTGTATAAATCTAGGATTGCACTTCGCTGAAATATTTTGATGAGGCTTGATAATTTGTATTATTTGGATTCTCGGACTGTTGACCTTATCTTTATTGTTATTTACACAACGTTTCGGTCGATGTGCCCTCCGACCTTTTTCATATGTTTCCAGGATTCCATTATTACAAATTGGCAAATAAAGCATTGTATCAACGACGCTTAAAAGGAAACAAGAAGAAACGCTTTTCCAAAACTAAACGGTCACTTATATCTCCAATATACATAATCAAATTCATTGAACTTCTAATCTCAATATTTATTTTAAGTTCAAACCGGCTTCGGGGAGGGCAGTGAGGTTTAGAAATGCTAACTCGTGTTGGTCACATTTATTTATTGTCTATTTGCATTAAAAGTCACATATTACAACTTGGCCTTTGACGTAGACCACGTTGGTTTTTACACCTGTACTAGGTGAATAACTGCTGCAAAACCTACAGGAGGCAACTAGTAGGATTGACCTCTATGTAAACTAATAGAAAACAGAGTTCATGTTTTGTAAACAAGGCGTAGATATCTATACCTTGGATGAGAGAACTTTGAAATTAGTTGGTCTCTTTGTTTAAAGGCATATCAATCTGCGTAGATTCTTTAATGACACCCATCGTTGGAAATGAACTGTAGTAGTAATATTTAACCTATAGCAGAAGGGACGACAGAAATCAACCCTTTCCTAAGGGTATTAGTCCGAAATTGAATGTAATAGTACGACTGGAGTTCGAACCTACTTTCTACGATGTTACAGTCCACCACATAAGCCACGGGAACTCTATGACTTTGATATTAGGGGACCAGTGCACATACCTAAGTAAAACCACATCTGCAGAAAGCTATGTCAATATACCCATAAAAATGAGTAAATATCTGGGAATTCTGGGTTATTTAACTTCCGTGTGTCAATCGGTCTAGTAGAATGAAAACTCTGAATTCAAACCTGGCAAACAACGCTTAAAATAAAACCTTGTGCCACATCCTACTCGTGTGCAGAGTATATTCACATATTTCAGTCTAATACAAAATTTTATAGACAATTATATGGTTTAAAGTAATTCAAGTAATTATATATTTTCAATAATTAATAATATTTTTACTTTCATGCACTCACACATGGTTTGATATATCAGAATCTATCTATCTATCTGTCTCTCTATCTATTTGTCTCTCTATCTGTCTATACACATACATACATGCATGCCTATATATATATAATTTTTTTTTCAACTTACACACACACACACACACATATATATATATATATATATATATATATATATATATATATATGTGTGTGTGTGTGTGTGTGTGTGTGTGTGTGTTGAAAATATTTTTGATATCTTAAATATCAAACATCTTGCCCTGACGACGGCCATTCTTCTGTATGCTTAAAAAAACTTACATTTTTCTATTATTATTACTAGCAAATATATGCACCCTCCGGGTGCAAGTATTTAAGTTTTAATGTAATAAAATATTATATCAAATTATAAAGGCTAATTAAACTAAATAAGAATGTAGATAAAAAGATTTGAAACAGAGGGCAGGTATAATCGATAAATAGAACAACTGAAACTTACTCTTCCATCACTCTCGTCTTTCATTGTTATTTTTTCTAATCTAAGTATTTAGTTAAAAGAGGAAGTAAAGAATAAAATGACAGTTATTTTATCTTGTTAATGGATTTCATTTAAGATTCATTGAAGAGACTTTTGCTTATATTCATTGAAATAAAACCAAACAGTTAGAAATCAATAATACTAAGCACATATTTATTAAAATCAAATTTTTAATATCAATATGTAAATTAGCCTTCCCGTTCACATTGTAAACCACTATTTTGTTGTATATATAAATATAATTGTATGTTGTTAGTATGTAGATATGGTCAACAGTGGCTTCGGCCTCTGGACCATTGCTATAATTAACAGCGTCGATCCCAGGGGGCCATCCCCCCAGGCAACACCTGCCCCCTCGATTTAAAGGGGCAGGGCTGGGTTTATTGCCCAGTGCCTGAGGCGCCCTCCTTGAGGGGGAATGCCGACGGGATCGACGCAATTTTTCACCTGCCACTCCATTAGCTTCGGTTTGTGGGTGGTCCCACGTTAATAGGGACTTTGTGCCTGACCCGTACAAGTGGGGTACGCGGTAAATATCATGTAGATATGGT
>CM042139.1:65690584-65700584 GCA_023376005.1 Doryteuthis pealeii
CTAGAGAAATAATTTGTTGAAATAAAATAAACCAAGCAATAGAAAAAATGATCCAAATATTCGATATTGGAATACATGTCACACGTCATTTGATAATCAGCCGATATTAATTTTAGGCTGACGTGTGCAAAAGCGACGAGAGAAATAAAATAGATGCTTAAAATATGTAGACAATTATAAAAAAAGGCCTAGTGATGAAAGGTCAGACAGTCCGAGAGACGGACAGAGACCAATTGGCAGGACACACGTGACTCAAGCCGGTAACTTTCACAGTCTTCCTTCCTTTCTTTCTTTCTTTCTTCCTTCGTTCCTTCCTTGTGTAGTGTACAATATATATTCAAAGAAGTCAGTAGCTTTTAAAACATCGTGGAAAATATTAACCTGTAGATCGTTTATTTCATGGTTAGACGAAGCTTGAAGAAGTTGCTAAAATATCCGAAACACGTTTTGAAGTAAAATATAAAGTCATTTTGAAAAACAAAATTCATTTTGCGGATTTTACTTTTAATAAAATATATTTCTCCCTTTGTACACTGTAAATAGCCTCGTTCAAGATTCAAACTCGGTTCGCCGAATCCATTTCCTTCAACGACATCCATTACGGATGCTCTATCTACTATCTGCGCATATATATATATATATATATATTCACTTGTCAAGATTATTTTCTATAATTATTGAATTTTATGCGATACATGCATTATAATTGCCTTCAAGCAAAATATAAATAATAATTTATTCAACAATGCTTCTATAAAAAAAAAAACATCCCAAAAAAATATTATTCACTTCGCCGAAGAGCTTACGGCCGGGTTTGTTTACTACTCAATAAACGTCCACTTACCTACTACCGATACCTACTTACCGATAGCTATTACACATAATAGCTATCGTTGAAGGAAATTGATTCGGCGAACGGAGTTTAAATCTTGAAAGAGGCTATATATATATATATATATATATATATATATAATATATATATATATATATGAAGGATCAAGTGCTAGCCATGTGGAAGATTCTCAGTGACCAAGTACATAATAATTTTGCACATTTATCCGACTCTGAGCCGAAACTCCGAATCAAGGTACTATATATATATATATATATATATATATATATATATATATATATATATATTATATATATATATATATATATATATATATAGGTCCCAAGCCACAGTGTCACGCCTGCTTGCAATTGGGGTTTATGTTACCTTCAACAGGAAACTATCAAATAAAAAAGATATTATTTTATATATTTTTCTAAGATTCATAACTAAATAGATAAAAACAGAGGGAGAGAGGAAGACAAACACTGAAACCAGGTTAGAAAGACAGATAGACAGTAAGAAACACTGAATGAATGTAAGAGGTTTCGTAAGGGTTATCAGTGTAGACAACGGAATTAACGAACCAATTTCAAAATAAATCTGAGACTGCCTGGATTCATTTAGAAATAATTAAGTTAAAATCAGAATGCTTTCTTCTAGCATTCCGGACAATGATAACATATCTCGCATAAAGATAGCGTGGCTCTGACTCGCCACGATGGCTCTAGTTCGCCACGGTGCCTTAAGGAAAAGAAGAGTGCGTGACCACTAAAAAGAATCTTACCTAGATGTAACTTATACCCCGGAAATACTAATTGTAAAAAAGAAAGTAATTAACTGTAAACACATGTGTACATATCCTAAATGCTTAAGTTGTGATACAAAAACAGTGTCGAACGTTGATTTATAAAGGGTGCAACTATGTGCATAACCTAATCTTCCATCATTCCTTTTCCTAGATATAAGAATATGCACAATTGTATATATATATATATATATATATATATATATATATATATATATATATATATGAGTATGAAAAGGTGGAATGAAAACATCACACAATGCTGTTAAAGAGAAAACAATTTATAATATAATCATAGCTGATACTCATCAATTATTTGGTGTTTGGGTCGGAGAAGAATGTCAAATTGGATTTGACATTCTTCTCCGACCCAAACACCACGGAGTGAATGAGCTCTGATGATGATTTTTGTAAAATCGAAATATTGATCAGTATCAGCTATGATTATATTATAAATTGTTTTCTCTTTAACAGCATTGTGTAATGTTTTCATTCCACCTTTTCATACTCATACTGTCGGATTCATTTCCTTTCTTTTAACTTATATATATATATATATATATATATATATATATATATATATATATATATATATATATATATATTTCTGCTGCTTTATTTCCAACGGCTTTTAATACAGTAAGTACATTACATTTTTTCAACAAAAGATTTTTCCAGTTAAATCGAATTAAAAAAACATCGTATGTCACCCCGCCGAAAGAAAAAATACAAAAAATAAGGGAATTAACCGAATTTAATGAAATTTTTATATATTAATGAATATAAGATATAATGCACTAGTTATTTTATTTAAAAATCTTTACATTTTTTAGGTCAGTTAACTTTGAATGACGTATCTTTGAGAATCTGTGTTACGCCTCAAAGATACGTGGTTCAAAGTTAACTGACCTGAACAAAATTTAAACGTTTTTGAATAATATATCTGGTGCATTATATCTTTTATTCATTAATATATCAACACTGAAAATTCCATTAAATTCGGTTAATTCCCTAATTTTTTGTATTTTTCTTCTTTTTTTTTTAGTGTGTATATTAATAAATAAGTATTTCATATATATATATAAACATATATATATATATATATATATATATATATATATGCATGTTGAATTAAACAAAAGACACATCTCCTGTTTAACAATTTTATTTTTGATCTTTTCAAGTTTTCTGAACAACTTTTTAATATTTGGGTGGAATTCGTGGATTAGTCCACCAAAGTTCAGGTACCGAGTACTTTCGGCACTTCAAAGTGCCATACTCAGAGGTGATGTGTTCCAGTTTTTTCAAATTATATTAATGTGGAGGCTGGAAGGAGAAGAATTGATGGGAAAGTGATTTAGGCATTTTAAAATGTGTGTACTGGTTTGTATTGTTTTATGTGTAGAGCTTCTAGTATTTGGAGTTTTTGTTTATTTTTTTTTTGTGCAGAATGTGTGTATTTTCCGTTAGAATATTTCGGTAATTAGAGTGGGGGCATGAATTTAATTTTAGGTGTTGTGAAATGGAGCTATTATCTGTTAAATGGAGAATTAAACGACGTGACAATGTGTTTGAGGTGAAACCGATGTAGGTATTTTCCTTTTCTGGGAGACTGCAATTTCCTAAGGGACATTTAAATCTTTATACTACATTGATCTCATTAAGCCGACTTGTCTGAGGAGAGGAACTGCTGCGAACAACGAGGTTAGTTGTTTTTAATTTTGTATACTAAATAATCAATTTTACCTTATTATCAGGCGTGGTTGCAGTAACATTATTCCGAATTATTTTTTAGTGCTATTTCATCATGTTTCTAATTCCTGTGCATCTTGTTGCGATAGTAAATGTTATTTTAAGAAGTATTTGATGTAGTATGTTTTTCTTTGCGGCTAGCGTCTATTTTTTGGATGGTCTGTTTGATTTGTTCGTCAATGACGTGATTAAGAAATCCGTTATTAACCAGCGTCTGTTTGATGTTTTTGAGTTCGGAGTAGAATATCGGCTTTGAGGACGAAATGAGCTTTGCGCGATATATTAGTTTTTTTATAGCTTTTTTGTACCTTTCAGAGCACTCACTATTAAAATTTAAAGTAGTTGAGTTAACAGTTGCGGTTTTTTATATGGATATGTTGTAAAAGTGTTATTGTTAGTGTCGAACGGGAATTGATTTTTATTTCATATATGAAATTAAGGACAGACTTATTTTTGGAATGCTTGTTGGAGTTCAATTAGTTCATTTGTGTTGTTGACAAGGACAAGAATATCATCAACATAACGAACATAGATAGAGGGCTTTTTTATAATATTAAATATTTTATTTTCATGGTTGGTCATATAGAAATTACTAAAAGTCGGACCCAAAACAGAACCCATCGAAATACCGTCTTGTTGTACATATAAATTACCTAGATGGTCATAAAATGGGACCTCAGTTGTGCAGTAGAGGTGAATTTTTTTACGGATGTTGGGATTAATTTTAAGAGGTGGATATGAACGATTTTTGTAAATATTTTCAATGATGATGTCTATAGTTTCTTTTAAAAAAATTTTTTTTTTTAACTCCAAATACTAGAAGCTCTATACATAAAACAATACAAATCATCCTTAAACAAAATCAATTTCCAATGCAATACACACATTTAAAAATGCCTATAGCACTTTCCCATCAATTATTCTCCTTCCAGCCTCCACATTAATATAATTTGAAAAAAAAACTGGAACACATCAACCCTGATGATGGCACTTCGAAAGTACTCGGGCCTGAATTTTGGTGGACTAATCCACGAATTCCAACCAAATATTAAAAAGTTGACCAGAAAACTTGAAAAGGTCAAAAATAAAATTGTTAAACAGGAGATGTGTCATTTGTTTAATTCAACATGCATAAATGAAAAAAAATGCTGCCCAAATACACACACACACACACACACATTCACACACACACACACACACACACACACACACACACACACACACACATATATATATATATATATATATATATATATATATATATATATATATATATATAATACTTATTTATTAATACACACACTCACAAATATATATATATATTTGAAGGTATCTAATTTGGGTAGCACAATATATGTTTTAAATGCATTTTCATGTGCGTAGGATCATATATACGTCATTACTGAGATATTTGAACCGTGCTTACTTAGATAACGTTTAATTTTAGAAAAAAAGAAATATAAATAAGGTTCTATTTTTAAATTCACAGATGTTAATTATGTAAAAAAGTTTATTTACATAGATCTGCAATAGATATACATCAAGGTGCCTGTTAAATATGTAATTGGGTGACCACTTCTAACAGTGGGTTATATAAGACCTCTATTCCAGATTAAGTAAAGCTTAATCAATAACATGAACACGGACTGTAATTCTGTATCGATACTGGCCACAATGACTAATCGATAACTACAAAACCTCTTTACGTATTACGTCATACATACGTTATCCTGATGTGGCCATTTCTGCAAGAGGTAGAAAACAGAAGCCTTTTTTCCAATCAAATTTATGTAAAACTAGAAAGGGCCACCCAAAATCGCCAGGGTAGAGGGGGAATTCTTTTCAAGTTAGTCCCGCGGATCCATTAATACTCAATCGTGAGTTGGATCCTCGTGGTATGCCCCATTAAGTTCTAAGTCAAGAAGGTAATCAAAAGATCCTTCTTCTCGATTTTAAGAATAGTTAGAATTTATTAAATCTAGCGACTCAGACATTTATTATAGGAACTAGCAAAAAACCATCACCCCCGGGCGGTGTAAAAATAAAATTTGAAAGATATTGCCTGAGGAGGAATTAAATAAATAAAATAAAACGTTTGATATTTTTAAGAAATTAATTACTTACTTAAAAAAAGCATCATATTCACTCAAATCTACTGAGATTTTTTTTTAAGACAGTAAGGATCTCCAAAACGTTTCTGAAAATTTCTGAATTAATTATTCAGACTTTATAGAAAAATTTAATAATCGTACGAGTAAAATATATTCCCTCTGGATTTCATAAAATGAAATAAGGTGGAGGGGATCGACAGAGTATAAAATATTTCCCCTAATATGTTTTAGGAAAAACATATTTTAAACATAAATCCATCTAAAGGTGAATAAGAAAATTTGACGCTTAATTGATTTTTCATAGAGTTCTTTGTTTCGGTTACAGACAAAAATATACCGAATCTCCATTATTAATAAATTCGGTATCGTTTGGTTTATTAGTTTAACGGCATATGAAGTCCTTCTGGGATGGAGCGATGGAGCGATGGTTGGATTTTATGACATATCAACCCTTGGGCTATTTTATGCTGGAGACATTTTGTTTTAGTTATTCCTATTGGTTATTCAATTATTTTTATTCAACTTAAACCCATTTTTAAATTTATTTTTAATCTATAGATCGGATCCTAACATATACTATCACTCCAGGTCAGAGTGGACCTGAGAGTAATGGCAATGAAGGTGTGCACCACACTCCCCAGAATTGAAGAATTGGTACTTCACTAATAGATGCAGTTTAGCGTCATGCCCAGAAAACTAAGAACCCCCCAGCCACCGCCTTCTAGCACATGTATAATAAAAAGGTTTGGGGGGTTGCTATAAGGGCAATAAGGTCAGGATAACTATATGGCTGCCAGGGCTTGTTGTAACAAGGCAATGTATTGGAGGGGGCATCACCAATCGTACTTCTTGTAGGATATTGAATTCCGAAATTTGATTCATTTTCAAATGCATAATTGCAATCCTAACTGTTTTGATTGCTCCATTGCATTTTTAATTGCACATTTTGTCATCTGTTTGCTCAGTTATTCAATATCAATTATTTCACTGGAACAATGTTTGCCTCTCAAACCCTCTTTCATGGAGCCCAAGACAGGCAAACATTATTCCAGTGATGAGGAAGTGAAATCTGTAGTGAAGAAGTGTCTCAAAGAACAGTCAACAGAATGTTACGGGACAGTGATATATTTGAATGTGGAACATCGCTATTGAGAGAAACTGGGACTATGTGGAGGAGTAGGGATGTGATTCACAGAGGGCCAGCTTCATTTTTTATGTATGATACATGTTCATGTGTTTGTAATTATATCTGTCCTAAAAATGGCATTACCTTTTGACTTACCCTTGTATTTGACGCATTGATGCGGCTCTAACAGATACCCGCACTCTGGGTAAGATTAAAACCGAGAGTAATAGCAATGAAAGTGTACTCTAAACTTAACAGTTATCCAGAATTGGAACCTAACCATCAGGTGCAGTATAGTGTCCTATGCCTCGCCGACAACCCGCAGGGATCTTTGACTTTTTAAATAAAATGATAGTAGGTATTTTGTGAGTTATGGGTTATATTGCATGTGTGGTGCAACTAAGAGAGTTTTTTCTTGTTTTTGTGGAGGTTATTTCACATATGCAGGGGATACATTCAGTGTATTCTAAGGCCCACAGAGAGAGTAGGCTAGTTTACTGATAATATAACAGTAGAGATAAAGTTAAAGTACGATGATGAGAGAGAGAAAGAGAGAGAGAGAGAGAGAGAGAGAGAGAGAGAGAGAGGAAGAGAGAGAGAGTCCAAAAACAAAGAGAGAGAGAAAGATATACCAAATCAACGTAGAAGAGATTGTCTACTAATAAAAACTATTAATAATGGTGTATTTTTGTCTGTAACCAAAACTATGTCACAGCTTACGTCACAATTTTCTTGTGTTATATACCCTGAAATTTTAAGTAAACAATTTTAAAAATTGTTTTTTATTTTATTTTTTACTCTCGCCCTTTTTGTTCACTAACAAGAAATTTTATTTGCGGGGCACAGAACTAAGTTTCCATTTCAAATTGTTTTATTTTTTTACTCCTTTGATAAATTTAATGATTGTGCTTTACTTATGATACAAACCCTCTGACATTGAATGTTTAACTTCCACCCGCTCAGGCAATATTTTTCAAAAATGAATTCTACACCGCTCGGAGGGTGAGTTTTGTTGCTAGTGTTATCAATATTCATTAAATCAAAAGAAGAGTAAATATTTCACAATATTGTTAAACTGTCTTCAGATTTCTGTAGAGAATCTGAAGCATTTTTTAATATATCTGTACAAAATAAAACACATTCTCCTGTTTATCAATGATTTTTACTAATTTACACTGATAGATACGATCAGAGACATCCAAATTTATACTAAAATCAAATCGAACACTTGATGAATATCTGAGTTCGTCATATGAAAGAATATAATCATAGTTACATTAACGCGCTGAAGACTTCGCTGCAAGCCATTGTATAGCTATGTGTTTGATGCGAAATATATATCAGTGTTCGATTTATTTATTTTTTTCGCAAACATAATGCATATTGTTGTACTTGATATCACAAGAGTTTGAATGTTTGCTTATTTCGATGGCATATCGTATTGATTGATTGATTGGTCCAGGTTCTGCGTATTCCTGTAAACAAGTCAAAGAGAAAAAGAGAATAAAATACAATACAGAAAAAAAAAAGACTAAGAAGAAAAAAAAAAGAAAACGTGAAAAGAGCTACATTTCGACAAACTTTTACTTGCAATTGTATTGCTCTCCACTTCGATGTATCGATCAGGCCAAAGAAATCTTTAAAAAAAGAACATTATTACTCGCTATATGGCTTATAAGAACAGTATCCATGTACAGGCTTTGATCTCTGGTAACAGCGCAAGAGTTTAATCAATATTAGCGTTCTCAAATGTTATCTACCTCCTCACACCAGAAGAATGTGGTTGTTGTCACGTTGGAACGGGCGACACTAGATTTCTCCAAATCTCTACCATATTCATTAATATCTCAGTGACCATAAAATTGTTCTAGTCTGAACATTGTTATGTTTAGAATTTTGCTGTGATCTGGATATTATTAGCTCTGTCGGCTGGGGTTTAGAATCGTATCGTATCTGCATTGCAGTCTCGGAAGACTATATAATTATTGTGCCCCTTAAGTTACAGTGCCTCCTGTGACTGTGAAGTCCAATGTTTGAAAAACAGCTTCGACCACAGATGTCGCATGTGAAGGCTGTCCCTGTAGGTGCTAATGTGCTGGTGCTTTGTTGCCGCCGCTTTCTTCTAGGCCTCTTGGTTTCATGGTGTTGCGCCAGGGTGACTTCAGACATGAATAGGCTTTAGAATACACCGACTGTAACTCTACAGAAAGGTAAGACCCCCAAATTGCTCCACCATTTGGCCGTGGGTGGCAACCAGTTATACTCAAGGATGGAACTCTGGTAGCTGAGCAGTCCATGACAGGAAACACTCCACTTCGGTCCTAACTTTGGCATGACGGGCGGTCGGAAAGGCCCCCTCCGATCAATCGGCTCGTCACATCAAGCCCTAGCACCTATAGGATTGTCACCATCCTATTTCCCTTATGACAATCCCCACCCTTTTTAGCATATATGTGCTAGAAGGCGGTGTCTGAAGGTTTTCATGTCCAGGAAATGACGTCAAACACTATCTGATATTGAGTTTAAAGTTCTAGAGGTCGGGAGAATATGGAGCTCCCCTTTATCCCCATTACTCCCAGGTCCACTCTGACTTGTAGTGGTAATATCTGCTAGGGTCCAATCTATGGGTTAAATAGAAAAATGTGTTTTAAAACAAATTGAGTACCCATCAAGAATAAATAAAACAAAAACGTCTTCGGCATAAAATTACCCAATCGGTTGACAAGTCGTAAAACCCAATCAACTAACCAGCTAGAAATTATTTCTCCATTCTACAAAACACACTTCACTGCAAATAAAAATGGATGTTCACCAGCAAGTAGTTTCTGTAGCAATAGGATTGTTCGAATGAGAATTATCTTTCCGGGATTGTCTGTATTAATTTACATCTCCCTCTTACATCTGCAGTCAACTTATTTTAAGACTAGAAGTAGCTACCCAGCATCATCTGGTTAGAAGAGGGACAAGAAAACATGGCATAATGGTTAGCAAGTTAGTCTCGCAGATCCATCATTATTATATATATTTTAATTTTTAGATATCTTCGTGAATATAAATCAATTTTTCGTAATTTTTGCACAAAAAGCAAAAACCGGTGATATTTAATGTGCATATATATTTGTCGTTAGATGTTGTATTTCTTGTAGTTTCACCGGCCACCCATACATACATACATAGATACATACATACGCACCAACTGCCCTTTACATATGTATAGATAGATTAGCCAAACAGAGTCAGATATTTCCAAACAATATACAGGGTTAGTATTAGCTGGGTTATTCGGACTATTGTCCTCATCTTTATTGTTATTTGTTCAACGTTTCGGCCGATATACCCTCCAGCCTTCTTCAGCCGAAACGTTGTACAAA
>CM042139.1:65708084-65730584 GCA_023376005.1 Doryteuthis pealeii
ATCAAATATTAATTTCTTTATCATTATTATCTTTAGTCATATGATTATTTTAAAGGATATAAACTGATATCTGTCTTACGGTTTAGAGGCTGTGGTCTCCATACCTCTGAGTTAAATTATTGTTCCCAGGTGGTCGTCCCCCAGGATACACCTATTTTCTTGTCATAAAGGGACAGTGCTGGGTTTATTGCCCGGTGCTTGAGGCGCCTCATAAAAGGAAACCTGACATGAAACACATATTTTTGCACTGCTGTCGCTTGAGATTATGTTTGTGTGTGGCTTCCCACGTTATAAAATACTGGTGGAATGTTTAGGTAAATACTAACTGGTATGAAATTCATGCTACGAAGGCTTTTATGTCTAAAATAACAGGTAATTATAAAATAAAGCTAGTTTCTCTTGTAAAAAAAACATGACTACAATTTTGTTGGTATATTATTGTGTTTTTTTTAATCTTCCAAATACCCTCTCTCTCTGTCTCTGTCTCTGTCTGTCTGTCTGTCTGTCTGTGTGTGTCTCTCTCTGTCTCTGTCTCTCTCTCTCTGTCTCTCTCTGTCTCTCTCTTTCGTGGAATTGTTCATGGTCCTGGGCACTAACATCTGTTTGTCCAAAGGCAGTCTTGTTAATCATGAGATTCCTTGACAGTAAAAAAATTGCAGAATTATTTTACACATGTCCATTCGCAGCAACCTACGGTTAATTTCTGTCAATTCTGTGATAAAGTGTCTGGATCTGATAATCCATGTCAGAGTAAAGGTATTAAAGTCAATTCCAATAACAGTTAATTCGCTTGCCATATATCTGGCAGGACATGCAACGTTGAATTTCTAGTTGTGTGTGTTTGTGTCTCTGAGTCTGTGGTTGTGTTAATGTTATATACCCTACCCATGAAAATTAATGAGTATGTCCCAAACCTTATAAATACGGGAGTATTATGCTGACTGAGTAATCTTATACTACTAACAATGGTTTACCTTCTTCACGCCGATGGCGAGTATTATAATTTGTTAATTTCATAAAGATACGTGCGACTTGAACACATCTTGGAAGCAACATCCCACATTTGTCAGAAAATATGTTAGTCTCTACTGATTCATTCAGAAAGTTTTAACCAGTTTTCGCGAACGGTTTGGGTTAATACCAACAGATGCGATATTTAGTGTTATCTGTGTTGGAATATCTTGGATATATAAGCCGTGCTGCAACCCACCACTCAAATTTACGGACTAAGCGAGGTTACGTGGTTTGAATCTCAGCCATTCAATAGCCCGAATACGTGGTTGGTTAACTATTTAATCGCTAATATTGGCACCCGTCCATTTGCACTCTATCAGACATTGACGAACGGTTCTACAACACTGAGGAGCACCAAGGAACAACCAAGTGATTCTTCTCTAAGGATCGCACTCTGCTCAATAGTAACGATCTCCGCTGGACAGTGCTCTTGCTTGAAGCCTAAGGATGGCCACAAAAATCGTAACAATCTGGAAATTGACAAGATATGATTCAACATTTACAGTTTCTGATTCGTACTAATAATTCGAAATTTCTAACGTGAGTTGTATTACAATGTTATGGAAAGTTTTTCTTTTCTTTTTTACATAATCTTTCAGACTTTCTGTTTTTCTTTCATGTTTTCGCAATCTTCCTTTTGTCTACCATAATATTTTTCTTCCCCCTCTTCTTTCATTGTCACTAGTTCACATCCTTGTTTATTCTTTCAGTCTTTAATGAATATATTTCCTGCGTGAGAATATTAAAAGTAAAGACTTTTAAAGAATATAATTGTACCTGTCACTATAAAGATGTAAGGACGATGATTATATTAATTATATAGTTGTCTGTGTACCATACACACGCACACATACACACATACACCTATATATATATATATATATATATATATATATATATATATATGCAAAAATATATATACATATGTATATGCATACCTATATATAAGAGTATATATACACACATGTATATACATATATATACATATTCATTATATACATACATATGCATACACATAAATATATACACACACACACACACACACACATATATATATAATATATATATATATATATATATATAAATATACATACATTTGCGTACACACACATATATATATATACATGCATATAAATATACATATATATATACATACATATACATATATACACACAAACATATACACATATATGTATATATAAATGTGATGAATTTTGGTGAAAATTATAACATCATATATATATATATATATATATATATATATATATAAAGAAAGATAGAGAGAGAGAGAGAAAGAGAGAGATAGAGGGCTGAGACAGTGACAGAGAGAGTGAGAGATAAAGAAAGACCGATAATTAATGTATATTCATCAATGAAATATTACAGAACATTATATAGTAATATTCGGTTTATTAGCAAAAGATGGATTTAAAATTGTATAATTATAATCAAAAGCCGGTGATATATTAATGTTTTTGTTGCCATCAAAGAATCAGAAAGAGACTATCGGAAGAGAGCAGTTCTGAACAAAGACAACCATATAATTAATATAATCATCGCCATTACTTCTCTATGGTGACAAGTACAATTATATTCTTTAACATTCTCTACTTTTATTATTCTAACACCAGAAAGATATTCAGTGAAGGGAAAAAGAATGAACAAAGATGATATCTAATAACAGTGAGGCAAGAAGATAAGGAAGTGTTATTGAAGAAAGGATAATGAATAAAAGAACAGAAGAAAAAACAAGAATAGAAAAGAAAGGGAGGTAATCCTTAAAGATTTGTTGAGTCGATAAAAAAATTAAGTTGTTTAATTCGTGAAAACGAAAAACAAAAGAGCTTCTAAAAAAACGTCTGCTAATTAGCGACTAGCAAACAACTTAGAGTTTAAAGCATCTTCTTATGCTTCCTTTTCTTTTTTTTTTTTTTTTTTTTTGTCAATGGTAATTTTTTATGAAATCGATTGAGCTGTCGCCAAGATATCTTTCTGTGTTTTTGCAAAAATCATTTAGTTGGAGTTTCTTTTTAACTGTATCTTCCCGATATTGTCTATTGATCAACATTGAATGAATTTTTAATTACCAATGCATTATAACCACTAGTTTTCACTTTCAAAATGCGAATTTCGCTGCCTTGTCATCACCTAGGATAAATAATAGAATACATCTATTAATAATGGAGATTCGCTTCCGGGTTTTTTCTGTAACAAAAATTACGTCACTGCTTACGTCCAAAATCCTCATATAACATAGAATAAATTAGACAGTCCTCATTGTTTTTTAAAACAAGTTCTAATAAATACAGGACTGGTATTATATATCTATATATAGTTTGTTTTATTTTAATACATATTTAAAGTTTACATTTCAAATTGTTTTATTTTTTAATCCTTTAATGAATTCGATGATTTGATTTACTTAGGGTACAAACTCGCTGACATTGAATTCTTTACTCCCACCCCTCAGGCAATATGTTTCAAAAATCTATTTTACATCGCCCGGAGGGTGTTTTTTTAATTTTGTACTAGTCGTTATAATTGTGAGGAAAGAAATGGAAGAAACAGAACGTGCTACACGTTAGGGGGAAAAGAAAGAAAGAAAGAAGAAAGAAAGAATGAAAAAAAGAAAAGTGAGAGATAGGAAGCGATAGTACTCCTCGTCTGTTTCAATTGAATAGAAAAAAGCAAAAAAGAAAGAGATGAAAATAAAGTTAGAAAAATAAGAGAAAAAAGAAAAGAAAGAGAAAAGGAAAGAAAGAAATTCACTACAGATTATTAAACTTTTTATATTTTGCAATAGTTCTTAAGTAAACGTATATTTATTGATAATCTCTCCCTCGTTCCAGATCATGTTTCTACACAGAAAAGAGGAGAATATACTTTAATGTTTCATTAAGTTTCACTTCAGATCAAAAATTGAACGGCAGAAAGAAAGAAAGAAAGAAAGAAAGTGGGAAAGAAAGAAGAAAGAAGAAAAGTGGGAAAGGAAAGAAAAAGAAAGAAAGAAAGAAAAGAAAGGAAAGGAAAGAAGAAAGAAGAAAGAAAGAAAGAAAGAAAGAAAGAAAGAAAAGTGGGAAAGGAAAAGAAGAAAGAAAAGTGGGAAAGGAAAGAAAGAAAGAAAGAAAAGTGGAAAGGAAAAGAAAGAAAGAAAGAAAGAAAGAAAGAAAGAAGAAAAGTGGGAAAGGAAAGAAAGAAAGAAAGAAAGAAAAGTGGGAAGGAAGAAGAAAGAAAGAAGAAAGAAAAGAAAGAAAGAAAGAAGAAGAAAGAAAGAAGAAAGAAAAGTGGAAAGAAAGAAAGAAAGAAAAGAAAGAAAGAAAGAAAGAAAAGAAAGAAAGAAAGAAAGAAAGAAAGAAAAAAAAGGAAAGAAAGAGAAAGAAAGAAAGAGAAAGAAAAGAAAGAAAGAAAGAAAGAAAGAAAGAAAGAAAGAAAGAAAGAAAGAAAGAAAGAAAGGAAAGAAAGAAAGAAAGAAAGAAAGAAAAGAAAAGAAAGAAAGAAAGAAAGAAAGAAAGAAAGAAAAGTGGGAAAAAAAGAAAGAAGAAAGAAAGAAAGAAAAGAAAGAAAGAAAGTGGGAAAGGAAAGAAAGAAAGAAAGAAAGAAAGAAAGAAAAGTGGGAAAGGAAAAAAGAAAGAAAGAAAGAAAGAAAGAAGAAAGAAGGGGAAAGGAAAGAAAGAAAGAAAGAAAGAAAAGAAAAAGAAAGAAAGAAAGAAAGAAAAGAAAGGAAAAGAAAGAAAGAAGAAAGAAAGAAAGGAAAGAAAGAAAGAAAGAAAGAAAAAAGAAAAGAAAGAAAGAAAGAAAGAAAGAAAGTGAAGAAAGAAAAAGAAAAGTGGGAAAAGAAAGAAAGAAAAGTGGGGAAAGACCTATTTGTGACAAAGAACACGAGATGAGTGGCGAGCGTGAAGGCTTGCGGTATTTTCGAAGGGAGCGGGCTAGGCTTTGCCTGGGGTGTAGGACTGACCTAGAATCGAACCCGCGCACTTCAAAATGCGAAAGGACGACACATTGGCACGGGCACCGAAGTTGAGATGCCACAGTCCCGTATGTGAGCGCCAGATGCCCGGCTGGTAGCTGCAAGCATTCCGCCGGCTGGGATTGGGTTGACAGTCCCGTGTGTGGGGCACAGACGCCAGGGTGATAAGGGGGAACGGTGTATAAGTAGAAGGCAACACCCAGAAGTGGGGTGACGGCAGTAACGAGTGTTACGACTTCAGCTGCTAAGGATTGTGACGACGAAGAAGAAGAAGTCGGTGTTTTAGCCTGTGAGAAGGCGTTGGACTCGCTTCTTTTCGCCCCCACCCATCAACAAAGACCTGTTGAGTTAAATATTTATTTTTCCTCCTCTATTTTTTTCCTCTAGACTATTGTAATATACCTACTTAATATTGGGTTTATAAAAGGACAGACAGACAGAAAGACAGACAGACAGATACACGGAGTAGAAGATATGATAGGATGGGTTGAGGGCTCTTACTTATTAATACCTGCTTTTACTGCTTTTAACTCGACCGGCCGCCATGGTCTTCAGTCTTATTTCTCGGGCTTTGGTAGGCTTTTACTTCTTGTTGGATCTTCTTTGTTTCTCCGGGCTTGTTAATTCTTGTTTACATTAAATCAACATGACTTGGTTGATTTTCTGAATAAGATTTATTGTTTAAATCGAACTTAACGGACCTAAATTCCACCAACGTATGTCACCCTAACGAAAGAAAAAAATAACAAAAATCAAGGAATTAACTGAATTTAATGAAACTTTCAACGTTGATATATTAATTAATAAAATATATAAAGCACCAGTTATTTTATTAGAGAACTTTTATATTTTTTCAGGTCAGTTAACTTTGAACCACGTGTCTTTGAGGGGTAACACAGATTCTCAAAGATACGTGGTTCAAAGTTAACTGACCTGAACAAATGTAACAGTTTTTTTTTTTAATAAAATAGCTGGTGCATTATATCTTTTATTTGTTAATATATCAACACTGAACATTTCATTAAATTCGGTTAATTCCTTGATTTTTAGTATTTTTTTTCTTTCGGCGGGGTGACATACCATGGTGGAATTTAGGTCCGTTAAGTTCGATTTAACCGCATTATTAAACGACCTAGCCCATATTTATCAGTCAACAGGAGAAGCGATTCAGAGCTACCCCTGGAAGGTTCCGCGTGCGTCTGGTACCTGCTCGCATCTAAACTAAAACTAATTCTCACGCCTGTAATCACGCGTTTTCCAAGGGGTCAAGTAGAAAGGTTATTACCCGTCACTAACTATCGAGGTAACTTTCCACTAGACCCTGCAATTCTGAATCTAAAGGACCCTGATTCAAGTATTTCTAATTCATGTACGTACATAATTTATAAGCTGCCAATGAATTATGTAACGCTATTATTGTGGAGGGGTAACTTAAATTAAAGAAAACTAAGTCTTATAACAGAACATGAATAATTCGTTTGTTTCATAACGTAGGATTTATTGCAATTTACCCTAGAAATACAATAAAAATGGAGAAAAAGTAATATACATATCCAAGAGGACTGCTCTGTAGATAACAAGGAAAATAAGTGTTAAGGCTAATTACTTCTTCCTCGTGTACGAAGTGCTATCAACATTTTTTAAAAATTTGGCAAATGAAAATTATATGCACGCGCGGTTACTTACTGGGCGTAAAGTAGCGGCACAGAATTTACCTCTCGGAAGCAGGGCACGCATTGACCCAATTGAGACCATCCTATTGCAACACAAACTGCGATGACTGGGTCACACCATTCGCATGCCTGCAGACAGACTCCCGCATAAAGTACTTTATGGTGAACTTGCAGAAGGCACTCGAAGTGCAGGAGGCCCTTGAAAGCGGTTCAAAGACCATATAAGGACCACTTTGAAGAAATGTGCCATTACACCTTCAAGTCTAGAAAAGCTGGCCTCCAACAGACAAGGTTGTAGAAGCACGTGCCGCACAAGAACTGAGCGGTTCAATACTGAACTGAATAAGACTGCAGAACAACAACGTTTTAGTTGTCATGCACCACAGGATACAGATGGACATTTCCCTTGCAATGTGTGTGACCGCATCTGCAAGTCCAGAATTGGACTAATTAGCCATCAAAGAGTCTATCGACTATAACTAATTAACACATGGAACGAGGTCATCGTCGTCTTCGACAAAATGCTAAAAGGAAGGAGGTGTGTGTTTACCCATCCCCTACTGCACGGCTAGGATGTGACACAAGTTCAAGCGGAGTACATCTGGTTCGAATTCTGATTTTACCCTACCCTAATAATTCTCAGTTGGGAGGAGAAGAGATGGTATTAGCACGAACTGAATTGCACACAGATTTGAACTCGTGTCGCGCATTCCATTTCCTAAGACGATATCCATTACGCTAATGAAGTATGTATGTGTATGCGTGTTGCAAGATGGGTATATTATTGACTTTTGTGAGCTAGGACTACTAATGGAAGGGGGAAGAAGAAATAAATAAATAAGAGATGATAAAGGTTTAAAAGATAGTGATGAGCCAAAACAGGATGAACGATGGTTTGACCGTAGCGTGACCCCAAATGGAGAATTGAGTGTCAAGCGGAAGTCGGGTGTTGACCGGAACCGGAGGCTTCGGGTGTTGACCGGAAGTCACGTGGTGACGTGGAACAACGAAGAAAGGGATCGGCCTCTTTTTGCTTTCGGACGCGTAGGGGAACGGACGGGTCTCTGGACCCTAGCATGGGGTTACAGTAGTGTAACAGTTTCTCTCTCTCTTTCTCTCTGCCTTTCCTCCTCTCCGATACAGCACACGAGACGAACCTACCCTGGGAATAAAGGCTGGCAGTTGTGACGACATGTTTCTCGTGTTATAATTTCTATCAACACTATTTTAGCACTGTGAATTTGGAGGCACGTGGACGAGACTCGCTATACAATATATACGCCGCCGCCACCTGACAGATATCGTAGTAGCGCTCGGAAAAAAGGGACAACGCGACATATATCATTTTGGTACCGTGAAAATATACCACAACGGTACATGCGTGTATGCACACACATTTGTTAACAGAGAAAGCACATGTACGTTCCTGTTAATATATATAAATAAAATTTAAAAAATGGAAAAATGTCTACTTTTATAATATCTTGGGGGGGCGGTAATTGACGTTTTGAAAAAAAACAATGTCAGTCGAAGTCACTTAATTACAGTTGTGTTAAAGATTTTTCCTTACTATTCAAATATTCAATCACACTCATAAACATAGGCTGTTTCCAAAATTTACTGAATGACCCACTGGGACTATCTCCGACTATTTTCCCAACCGTCACGTAGGAGGATCTTCTCAATACATACATACATGCACACACACATACTAGAGTTAGGGAAGTCTATTTCTTATAAATTGATTGATTCTAACGGCATCTCAACCAGTCTATGGTTGTCTTCTACCTAGTGGTTCGGGAATAGCGTTTATTTTACGTTCAATTTTACCTTTTTTGAATAGTCGTTTCTCAAGATGTACTATTTGCACATGGTACTATTGAATATGAATAATTTTTAGACTGATATATTTTACTCATGGATATGACCCTAAAAGTTAGAACCTCTCGGGTACATACTTGGGAGTAATAGCTATCAAGGTGTATTCCAAACTTATAAATCTCCAGAACTAGAGTTTCACTATCGGAATCAGTTTATTGTCATAGCATTATACGTATTTTTGGCGGCGTGTTAATTCACTATATGGAATATAGTCAACGTATTATAAACCGCGGAGCCTGAGCGTATGACTTACTCAATGGGATGAGACAGTATATATATATATATATATATATATATGTATTAGTCATCCACAGACACTGTGTTTCGACGTATCATGTCTTCTGAGTGTGGCTAGACTTAGCAGACTACCTCCAGCATGGAATATAGTCAACGTATTCTAAACCGCGGAGACTGAGAAAATGTCTTACTAAATGGGATCAGACAGTATATATATATATATATATATATATATATATATATATATATATATGTGTGTGTGTGTGTGTGTGTGTGTGTGTGTGTGTGTGTGTTAGCCATCCACAGACACTGTGTTTCGACGTATCACGTCTTCTGAGTGTGGCTAGACTTAGCGGACTACCTCCAGCCGGGAGCAAAACCCAACTGATTTTTCATTAGTCCGATTCCCTACCACATCGGCCGTCAGTACCTACCAGCAAGAAGCAGAATTTCAAATAATGAATACATATATAGGTAAATATGTTCCTGTCACTTAGCTCACATGCATAAATAACAGAGCGCCTTGCTTACGGGAATACGGTGAACGTCAGTTAAATTCCATTCCAAAGAGCACTACCGGGTTTGGGAGCATATATATGTTTATAAACACACACACACACACACACACACATTATATAAGCATTCCTAGGATATTTAATATCAACACCTTTCTTGCCGGGGAATAGTAGTGATACTATTGAAACCACTGTTTGGGGATGATATGGTTCACAAGGGTATTAGCTCGGAAGTAAACGTGATAGATCGATTGGAGTTCGAACGCGTTTACTATGAGGTCGGAGTCTTGCACGCTATCCCATACGACATGAGGACCCTCCATATATATATATATATATATATATATATATATATATATATATAAATACGTGGGATAGTCAAAAAGTAATGCAATTCTGTTTAGGACAGTTATAATATGTATTATACATCAAAATGAAGCTGATCCTCTGTGGATCACATCCTTACCTTTCCACATTGTCGCCGTCTCTCTCAATAGCAATGTTCCACCTTCGAATGAGAGCATGTATTCCTGTCTCGTAAAATTATGTTGACTGTTCTTTGCGGCGCTTTTTCAGTACAGATGTCAATTCCTTGTCACTGGAATAATGCTTGCCTCTGAAACCCTCTTTCATGGGGCCGAAGAGAGACACACATTATTCGAGTGACGAGGAAGTGAAATCTGCAGTGGAGAAGTTCCTGAGTTGATAATTATTTCTGTCCTAAACAAAATTGCATTACTTTTTTAGTCACCCACTTCTTGCAGATACACCGGCACAGGCTGAGGCACTACTACATAGACTGAAGGAGGCAGCAAAAAGCATCGGCCTGCATGTGAACTCTGCTAAAACAGAGTTGATGAGCTTCAGAAAGAAAGGAGACATCTCCACGTTAGACGGTAAGCCCCTTAAGCCAGTAGAACAATTCACGTACCTGGGTAGTAATATCTCATCCACAGATAACGATATTAACGCACGAATAGGAAAGGCATGGATGGCCAAAAAAGATGCTGGCTGCAGCGAAGAACTCCCTGTGGCGATGAATGATAGGGAAGGTTGACGAGAGATTGTCATGGATATCCGTGCTGCCTGCACGACATGATGATGATGATGATATATATATGTATATATATATATATATATATATATATATATATATAATATATATATATATGTATATTGGTGCGTGTGTGTATGCATGCACCTGTGAGTGTAAGGGGTTGTACTATTTTATCCATTCATATGTCAGATATTAATCTGGAAATAGGAAGATTTAAATGCATTTTACAAAGTATGTATACCCGGGAGAATCGACAGTTCATGACGTAAGCAAGCGTCATATATATATATATATATATATATATATATATATATATATTGTCATAGGTTAATGCGTCTTACTTATAAATCCAATATAAACAATAGAACATATAAATACTTAAAAACCTGGAGTGATTCTACTCTATAAATTTTACATTCCTACTTTCCCGACTGAATCTCCTGTCTTTCTTTTTCCCCCTTTCTATCTTTCTCCTTCTTTTTCGTTTTTAATCTCTCCGTCAAACGTTTGTCTCTTTCTTTTGCGCTTTTTTTCAGGCTGTCTTCCTATCTATCTCTTTCTCTTTGTTCTTCATTTACCTCTACCATCTCGCTGAAAATAACTGTTCAATTCACTTTGAGTAGTAACGTATAGAAAAAGCGATTTTCATATTTCCATTTCTGGAGAGTTCGGATCGACAGCTTCAATCTCGGTTTCATTTGATCCGCCAAGTCGAAAGCGAGATGCTAATGATAAAAATCCAAACAATTCGTAAACAGATTTTTGGTTTGCAGACGGATACATTCGATACCACCGCTTTTGTTTGGTTTCTTTTTGTTTTCTTCTTTTTTAAAAAACTTTTTTCTTTTTCTTTTTTCTTTTCTTTTTGTTTTTTTCCCCTTTATTAACTACACGACTTACATGCTAAGTCTCATTCTTTCCTATTCTGAACAAAAAAATTAAAAACCTTACATCACAAATGTCACTGTAGAATTTATTGTACAAAACCATAGAAGGAAGAAAAAAAATCCTTAATTCCTTCTTCTTTTTTAAGTAGATAAGCATTTGCGAACCAGACGACAAAACAAAAAAATAAAATAAGAGAAAACCTTTATATTTTCCTACACATTTCCGATGCAAAATAAACGAAATCGAAAAAATGTTTTCAAATTGCTCCAAAGATTGGGCAATTTCAAAAGGAAATTACTTTCAGAATTTAGAAAGGACTTATTTTATTTTGAGAGAGATAGCCGGGGTGAAAGTAGCTTATGGTGTAATGGCTATCGTCATAGGAAATGGGCATGACATCTCGAGTTCAAATCCTGGACGAGGCTGTTTCCGTTTCACATAGCGCTAATCATCTTGAGAAAGATATGAGCTCCAATGTTATCGCGTACAACTGCCCTGCTATTTATTCATAAGTGAGGAGGGAAGTCGATTCATGCCTTTCTTAAAGTGAATTAAATCTAGCATAAGTAATTCTCTTTTCAAAAATATCACTAAATTCACGGGTAATAAAACACCAAATATCAAATCTGTCAGTCTTTATTCTGAACCACATCCTATCGGCAGGGATTGGAAAATACTGACTGTATCTTCTGTTGAGCGGTAAGACGTACCTTCAAAATAGGATAAGTTGACTGTGTTATAGTCGGATAATATACTCCCCTAAAAAGATGTCATGATATGACAATAAACGGATTCTACTGGTGAGACTACAGTTCTGGAGATCTGGGACGCGTGAAATACCCTTTTATAGCCTTTACTCCCAGGTCAACACTGACCCTGGTAGTACCTGTTAGAGTCTAATCTATGGGTCAAATATATGTGTTTACAAATTATTACTATTTGATGGAAATACTTGATACCATATAACTGTAAATTATTTGTAATAAGAGTAGCCACTTGAAGCTATAAGTTCTAATAAGTATTATGTTTTTCAAATCTGCCGTAACCGGTGATTCACTGGGGGCTGAGTGACAGCAAGTCTCCCCAGGTCTCCAGGACCCTTCTGGGTATTCTAGCCAATCTTAACTGTGCTGTAGTTTGGATGGTCTTGATTATTAATCTGATTTCCTATTCACCCAAATTCTTTTCCGGGGATTTTGTGTTCCACAGTTTCCTCAGTTCTCATCGCTTTCTTTCATTTTCACTCGCTGGTTGGCCAAGACGGCAAAATACACGAGATGACAGATAATAATAATAATAATAATAATAATAATAATAATAATAATAATAATAATATAATAATAATAATAATAATAATAATATAATAATAATAATAATAATAATATTATTATTATTATTATTATTATTATTATTATTATTATTATTATCAATATTATTATTAGTCAATTAGTTAATTAGTTAATTAATTAATTACTTGAAACCGTATAACTGTGCGCAAACAAATGACTATTCTCGTCCAGCTATGGGTAAATTATTGGGTATATTGGGCTCTTTAAACTTGGTATGGCGACCAATCTAGGAGAAGACAAAAACTGAATTAGAAATTGTCGTACTCTGCTTAAAAATTGACCTTGTATCGCATCTTGCTCGTGGTGGAGAGGTTTAGTAAATACATACATTTTTCGTTCACATGTCACATTACGAGGTAACACTCTCAAATATAAAAAGATGAACAGATGATGATTAGTTCACACAAAGAAAATAAGTCAGACACGTATTCCAAGAAAAAATACCACTCATTTTATTGGTGTTATAGTCTCCCACTAGACCAGTCTCAAATTAGAAAGACGTTAAATGGTAAGTCAAGAACTTTCTTTTTTAACTCGGGAACCTTCCAGAGTTCGAGAAGGCTCTAGGTTCCCGAGTTTGGGAAGTCTTTCGAGTCCGATAAGAAATACCTGAAAAAGGCTGGAGGGTAAATCGGCCGAAACGTTATACAGATAATAATAAAGATGAGGACAATAGTCTGAATAATCCAAATCTTACAAATTATCAAACCTCATCTAAAAAATTCAGAGAAATAAATTGAATCTAGATGGAAAAATGTTGTCTGAGCCTCTTCACCTTGTGTAACGGTCGGCGAGTTATGCTACAAAGCACTTGTCTAGTCCTCTAGATGTCACTCAGTGTCTGCATAGAGTTGATTAATGTAAGAATTAGCTTGTCAGACAATACTGGTGTGGCCATGTGTGGGATTAAATAGAAGAACGTCGCTTATGGATTCGTTCTTGCTTCTGAAGCAGTGCCCAACTTGTCTTGCTCGACTTTTTTTTTTGGGGGGGGTGATTTGCAAGATGGAATATAAATGTTCGTACAGCTATTGTTTTTCGGAAGCTGCTTCCAGAATTTGTTCAAAATATCACGCATCGTGTTTGTGTAGTTCTCATCTAGCCTTTTCTCCGGGCGTTTTGTTAAAGTCCAAGGGGAGTAACCATATAATTGTAATGTGAAGGCTATAGCTTGGAAAAAATCCACATTTTATTTTATTAGAGGGATCAGGTTTCTATATAGTTGTTAACCTGTCAATAGCAATTCATTCTTTATCTATGCGTATGTTGACATATCTTTTAGTAGATGAGATATTACTATTAAAGTATAGGAACATGTCTACATATTTCAGTGGTGGCTCACTATTTAATGAGGAGATGGCACCATCTTGATTTAAACTGAGTTCACGTTGAGACCAATGGCTCTTTCTGTCTACTCCAGGCTATGAAGCAGAGATTCTACTTCAGTAGGTAGATTGGTAACAAGACCTAGATAAAATCGTAGTTCTTTTTTTCGGGTGGAAGGAGCAAAATTGTGAAACTATTAACTAGATCCATTTTAGGTTAACAGGAGTCTACTGGAAAGATGATATTTGGAAAAAAAAATTCGTATTCTGTAATGGTTGACGAGCAAAGCCAACATACTAGCGCGACCTGATGATGATGATGATAATGATGATGATGATGATGATGAAGTAAGAATTTAAATAACTATTTAAATTCTTACTTCATCATTATCATCATCATCATCATCATTTGACAACAACACGAGCTCGTTTGTCAATTTCAGTCTTGCTGCCAATGTTCTTTTTGCTTATGAACGGCTTCTTCTGTGGACAACTTGCATGAAGTCCTATTTCTTGCAAGCGTCTAGACATATTTTGTCAGGACTCATATCTATTTAGAATATCAACTGGTATTTGTCAGTAAATGTCATTCGGATTAGATTATCTTTCTGCACTCAAATACACCGGAAGTGTTTGTTGATAATCATGAAATTGTCACGATGAAAGTGATAATGTCGCCTGTCGACATTTCACCAAGTGCACTGCGCTTAATTTCAAACGTCTATCGTGAAATGCCACAAAATGTTTGAAATGATCGGTGATAACCCAATGATAATTGGCAGGTATATTTCACTTTGGTCAGTGTTCATCTGTGCGAACGTAATATGAGATATGGCTGCCAGGACTTTATAATTATCAACGTTTCTTTTAAGAGAGGATGAGAGAGTAAAAAATAGACGTCAGATCCATTTACTTTTTTCGCCCACTTATCAAGTAGGTGTGTATATCCTTTCGGTAAGACCCATTATAATGATTTACGAATTCACATATAAGAGATACTTCCTATCCGATTTCCGGCCAACTGTAGTTCGAAACCAATAATTAATTCAAGCTTGAAAAGAGAGGCAAGTATAGAGACAGACCATTATTCGCTGCAGTGGTTACGAGAATTGAGCAGTTCTATGGATGACCCATCGTAAAATATTTCCTTATATTGTATTACGTTTGTGATGAGTATTTGGCATATGACAAAAATATATTATATTTTACCATCGAGAAGAGAGAAATAAATCTTTGTACGAGACAATTACGACTCCTGGAATAGATTATTAATTTCGCGTATCATAGTAGACAAAACTGACTCAATAGCAGATATTTCATAGTTTAATGCAAATTTTCAGTCGCCTATTATATATTGATATGATAATTCCATTATAATTGCCAAGCTAAGCCAACTTTAAAGTGTTATGAAACGTTCTCATATTTTGGTTGATTTGTAATAATTTATATATATATATATATATATATACATATATATATATATATATATATATATATATATATATATATATATATATATATATATATACACGCACACACATATATATAAGTAGTGTTTAAGGAAAATTTCGCTGAAAACAAATGTAAAAAAAATAAACGTGTCACAATTTTGACTGTTGCAAAAAGAAAAACAAGCCCAATGAGTCGAGATAATATCTACTGGAAAATACAAAATATGTACATGAAGAGACAATTTAGGGAACCCAATCAGCGACGGGATTAAATAACTAGATTTCACTGAAATGATCTTCGGGATCATTCTGACAGAAATTAGTTGGAACAAACGGATATATCTATACAGAATATCAGGGAGAAATTTGGATAAATGAGGGGGTAGAATCCGGATACTCTGTATTCTGTAGGAATGAAAAAGGTATAATTCATTAGGGTTTTGCTGAAACAAAGACCAAAGTTATTGTGCATTTACTGTTGCATACTTCCAACTTTTTCATTATCATTTCGAATCATTTCTGCACTCAAATATAAATCTACATACAGATGCATCTTACTATAAGATTGAATATCTATCTATATACATATATCTATTTACTGTATTGGATAAAAAACCAACAGTGAAAATATTGAACCATTGTTTTTATTATTGGCATGAACTTTAATGAAACTTTACACATAGAAAGTAATTATTTTCCTTGATTAGTGTTGTCAAAGATCTCTTAGTTGACGCGAAAAGAGACAATTTTCTAAAAATAACACTTTTAAAAGTACCACAAAATAGAGAAAATAGAAGTGACGACAATGATTACCAACCGGAAATATTATTATTATTAGTTTCCACACCAACGTTAGTCTATAGTCTGAGTGATAAGGCCCCCCAGGTCTCCAGGACTCTCCTGAGTATTCCAGCTGATTTCAACAATGCTGTTGTCTGGATGGTCTCAATTCTTCCTCTCATTTCAAGTCCCTCTAGTCTTTTGTCCAAGCTTTTTGGGACCATTCCAGACGGATTGGCTCTTTTGTATGGCATGTTAAAAAATAACTTTTTTACCCTATCAATCAAAATGTTTTAAATCTCTTAAATAATTTTTTACCATTTCATTCAAAACTATAGAAATCTAGTCATTTCCCAACATTTCATTCAAGATTATTAAACTCCCTTCATTTTGTACCATTTCATTCAAAATTATTAATATCTAGTCATTTTCCACTATTTCATTTAAGACTATTACGAAAAGCCGGCATTTTCTACCGTTTCATTTAAAACTATTAAAATCTACTAATTTTTTAAAATCATTTCATTCAAAACAATTAAATTCCCGTCATCTTCTACCATTTCATTTAAAACTATTAAAATCAAGTCATTTTATACCATTTCTTTTAAAACTATTAAAATCTAATCATTTTATTCCATTTCATTTAAAACTATTAAAATCTAGTCATGTTATACAATTTCATTTAAAACTATTAAAATCCCGTCATCTTCTACCATTTCATTTAAAACTATTAAAATCTAGTCATGTTATACCATTTCATTTAAAATTATCAAAATCCCGTCATCTTCTACCATTTCATTTAAAACTATTAAAATCTAGTCATTTTATAACATTTCATTTAAAACTATTAAAATCTAGTCATTTTCTAACATTTCATGATAGAAAATTATTAAAATCTAGTAATTTTCTATCATTTCATTTCAAATTGTTCAAATCTGTTAGCCAGTTGTAAGGTGGGAAACTGTTCTCATGTTGTAAATTAGGCAAATGCACATGATGATGATGATGATGATGATGAGGATGATGATGAATAAAATATTTTATGAAATGAAAAAAAAATTCCATTAACCATATTAGATGATATTAATCAATTTCTGTAGGAAATATTCACCAAAGAATGACGCACAATACATTGGCTGAGGTGTAGTTAAAACAGCAACGGTGTGTTGCCAGCCAGTATAATTAATCTTACAGCCCATCAGATAATTTGCAAATAGATGAAACCTTGTCAAATCAAAATGCGTTATAACTAGCGTGCATAGTTTGCGTGGAAAAAGTGCTTGCAAAAAGTAAAATGATACTTTTATACTCCCCTATTAAACCATTCGTTGTCTTTATGATGTCACTGCTGCACACGTCCTTATCATCATCATCAGTTCATACTGACTGATCCAACTCTCTCTCTCTCTCTCTTTCTCTTCTCTCTCTCTCTCTCTCTCTCTCTCTCTCTCTCTCTCTCTCTCTCTCTCTCTCTTTCTTCAACCGTCCCTGTCGGTCACCTTCCGAGGATCATACAGAATCAACACCAATTTATATAGTTTTTCTCTTCCTGGCATACACTTATGATTTGGTCCTTGCATCTCCAGCATGTCTTGTTTGTCTTACTCTGATTGTTTGTGTAATAGAGAGCAAGTGGACATACAGTTACTTTCTTTTTGGGGTGTTGTTTCCAAGCTTTTTTTAAGACACCACTAGTACGCAATAGCTCGCATCTTGCTATTTCGCTAAGCGCTTCTTTAGAGTCCAGGTAGACTTAGAAATGTAGCACCCATATCATCCACAACATAATAATAATAATGATAATAATAATAATAATAATAATAATAATAATAATAATAATAATAATGATAATAATAATACCCTGGGATTTCGAGATAAAGAGGGATCACCCCATCCCAGCCAGGAGACCAGACCTAGTGTTGATTAACAAATGGCATATGACAAAAATATATTATATTTTGCGGTTCCAGCAGATCACAGAGTGAAGTTGAAAGAAAATGAAAAGATGGACAAATACCTGGACCTTGCCAGAGAAAGGAAAAAGCTGTGGAATATGAGGGTGAAAGTGATACCAACTGTAGTTGGTGGACTTGGAACGGTCCCAAAAACTTGGAAAAAAGACTGGGGGACCTGGAAATCAGAGGATTAATTGAGACCATCCAGACTACTGTATTTCTGCAATCGGTTAGAATACACAGAAGAGTCCTGGAGACCTGAGGAGATTTGTTGTCACTCAGACTCCAATAAAATACCATCAGCTAACGCTGATGTGAAAAAACCAAAGGGGCTGAAAATATTAATAATAATGATATATATATATATATATATATATATATATATATATATATATATATATATATATATATATATGGATCTATTTTTCAGTCGCCTGGCAGACTTGATATAATATTTCTTTTTTATTAGTGACAGTTACTCATTCCTATTTGGATTAACAGATTAAACAAAATAATCAATATAAAAATTTCTTTTGCGAAACCTGTGAGTTACGAGGAAAGGGGTTTTCACTTCATTTTCAAAGATCGTATTATCAAAAAGTACCAAACAAATGAATCTTAAGACTTTAAAAAATTGTGCAAATAAACCCTTGCTTTTAGAAACAAATAAATATAAAGATATTGTCTTGCGAGACCAACAGCTAATGGTGCCAAACTATAAAATCAAGACAGTTACCAAAATAAAGACAATAAACTAAAAAGGCGACAGAGTATTAAAAAATGGACGTCACTGGTGAGGTTTGAAAGGGAAGCCATCTATGATACTTTGGCTTAAATCATAGTCGGTGCCAAGAAGATGGAAATGGTTGAAGTGGATGTAAAGTCGTAAAAAAAGATTAAACGTATGAAAAAAGAAAGGTTTAAAATGAAAAGGGAAATCGACCTCGTAAATCGAGCTTGGTGTGTCGTGTTGGTTATGCAAGAGATCATGTTAAGTGCAGGCATCATATCCAGAATCTGGGATGTACTTTGCAACAGAGATTCATGGAACGCGGAGTATCAAGACGTTACATTAAAATGGCGGAGGAACTGAAAGTCAAGGACAAGACGAATACATAGGAAATAAAATACATAGCAAATGCATATATATATATATATATATATATACATATATATATATATATATATATATATATATATAGAGAGAGAGAGAGAGAGAGAGAGAGAGAGAGAGTAAATATATAGAGAGAGAGGAAATAAAATACATGGGAATACATAGATAGATAGATAGATAGATAGAGAGAGAGAGAGAGAGAGAGAGAGAGAAGAGAGAGAGAGAGAGAGAGAGTAAAACAGAGAAAAAGAGACAGGAAATAAAATACATGGGAAATGCATAGATAGATAGATAGATAGAAATATAGATAGAGACAGACAGACATACAAGGAGAGATAAAGAGGGAGAGAGAGAGAGGGGGAGAAACATAGAAAGGAGAAAGAAAATACATAGGAAAAACATAGCTTGATAGAGAGAGAGAAAGAGAGAGTGAGAGAGAGAAAGAAAGAGAGATGAAGTAAATACATAGGAGATAGATAGATAGATAGATAGAGAGAGAGAGTTAGCTAGATAGATTGATAGATAATAAAAGAGTATAATCAGAGAGATATAGATGAAAGAGAGACAGTAAGCGAGATAGAAAGTGTGTGAGAAAGAGGGAGAGATTACGAATGGCAGAGAGAAATTAATAGTTTTTATAAATAGAAAGAGAAAATGAAATTTTTTAATGAGATGCATTACCCAAAAGTATATAATATATATATATATATATATATATATATATATATATATATATATAGATGGATAGATAGACAGAGAGAGACAGAGAGAGACAGAGAGTGGAGAAAGAGATAGAGGTATAAAAGAAAACAATGATAAAGAGAGTGAAAATAAAAGGTTTAATCTATAGAGAGTTAACATAATTATGTTAACTCTCTATGGATGGAATCCATCTCTTGGATGGAATCCGTAGATTAGTCCATCAAAGGTCATATCCCACGTACTTTCGGCATTTCGAAGTGCCATCATCAGGGATCATGTGTTTATGTTCCAGTTTGTGTTTTTCTTTTTTTTTCAAGTTAGTACCTAACTCTAAAAAACTGTAACATAAACACATCATGCTTTTCAAGTTAGTACCTAACTTTAAAAAACTTGAACATAAACACATCATCCCTGATGATGGCACTTCGAAGTGCCGAAAGTACTTGGGATATGACCTTTGATGGACTAATCTACTGATTCCATTCAAATGTAAAAAGTTGGCCAGAAAGCTTGAAAAGATCGTTGATAAAATTGTTAAACGGGAGACGTGCCTTTTGTTTAATTCTACGTGTATAAATTAAGAATGCTGCCCAAATACACACACAGATTTATATATATATATATATATATATATATATATATATATATATATATATATATAGAGAGAGAGAGAGAGAGAGAGAGAGAGAGAGAGAAATGGATAGGCAGATAGAGCATAAAGCCAAATATAAGGATAAAGTATGAAAGTAAATAGAGAGAGTGGAAATAAATGGTTTTAATAAACTACATTTCTAAAGATATAATGGAATAAAGAGGAAGAGAGGGAAGATATAGCAAAGACAAATATAATAAAGAGAGAAGGAAAAAAAAAAAAATTTGAGAAAAGAGCCGATAGAGAAAGAAAATAGAGTATATAAAGGATATGTTAGATTATTTATATCCTTATTTTAAATTGAAGTAGAATAGATGGTTGGATTTTACGACATGTCAAATATTCCTTTATTTTATGAGGAAGAGGTATAGTTTTATTCATTCTTGTTGGGTATTCAATTTTTTAACTCAATTTTTAAACGCAGTTTGAAAACTCATTTAAACCCATACATGGGATCTGACCAAGCGCTAGCACTCCGGTTCAGAGTGGACCTGGGAGTACTGACAATGAAGTGGTACTCTACATGCTAGAATTGAAATTTCACCTCTAGATACAATTTAACGTCATACCCAAGACCCTTAGCCACCGCCTTCTATCACATATATAATAAAAATGATTGGGGTTTTTCCAGTAGAGCAATAGGGTCGTCAAAGTCATATAGGTGCTTGGGTTTGACGTGAACAGCCGATTGATCGGGGGAGACCTTGCCGACCACCCGTCTAGCTTAAGCCACCAGGTTTCCGTCCTTAAGCATCACAGCTCTCCATTCGCGGACAACAGGTGGGCTCATTTGGGGGATTTTACTCCAATGCAGGGGTGCAGTCGGCGTATTCTAATGCTTCAGCTGACAGGAGTAATGGAAGTAGGAAGATTAATGAAAATAATTTAGATATGTTAAAATAGGTGAGCATAAAACTGCAAGTGGTTGACTTTAACGGTATGTCAACCCGTCTAGGACATTTTATGCTGAGAGGTTAGGGAATCACGTTCATTGTGCGTTCATATTTACATCTTTTTTTGTAGTTGTTTATTATGAGGGTTTTATTTTTCCTCACGTTGCTCTCAAACACGAATAACTTTTAAACAGATCTAAATAGTTAGAACCCTATCAGGTACAAAGCTCCAATTCAGTGTATGCCTGGAAGTAATGGTAATGAAGGGATACTTTACGCAACAAAGTTTAATAGCATACGCAGTAGACGTATAAACTACGAGACAGATATTAACAGATTCTAGAAGGAACTGTGGATATAACACAGCATGATAATTCAATTATTACAACGTTTTATATGTTTACTTAAGAGCTATTGCTAAATAGTTCAATATGTAAAAATGATAATAATCTTGATTTGACTCTCTCTCTCTCTCTCTCACTGTTTTTTTTCTTTCTTTTCATTTTTGTCATCTTATATTGAAACAGATTAGCGTTATCGCTTTCACGTGCCCATTCCTTGTCTCTGTCTTTCCTCTATTCTCTTTCTATTTATGTTTTCCGTGTAGCATGACCTTTTTCTTCCCTTTTCTTTCTTTATAATAAATAGGAATATTCCATTATTTAGCTGAGGTGACGACACTCATAAGAAATAAGAATTCGACGGATAAGCAACACCGGATAATCAGGTTTTACATTCTTGCATTTCCTCTTGGACGATCTCATTTTAACCAGAGGGTGTTGGAAAATGATAATGGCCGTACAATTAAGTAACATGAGTATTAATATATTAAGAGATATCATAATCTAAAATATTGCAACAATAATCAAAAATTTCAGAAAAGAGCGGTAAACAAATTGAGTAATACAAAGCGACAGAATTTATTATTATAAATTAAAGCAAGTGGGGTGACCCGATGGTGTAGATGCTACCGTGCTGGACGGAGACAAAATATGATGGGAGTTCGAACTTTTCGCTCTTATATCCCATTTTGGACTAACAATC
>CM042139.1:65733084-65755584 GCA_023376005.1 Doryteuthis pealeii
TAATATAGTTTCAGTTACAGACAGAAAAACACACAATCTCCATTATAATAAGATAAGATATACATATGTGTGTGTGTTAATATGTTCATATCTATCTATCAATCTGTCTAAATTAATTGATATCTATCTCCCTATCTATCTTTTAAAAAGAGTATAGTGTCGACAGGAAAAATCAGAAGTAGAAAGAAAATTTAGATGTGACTAGAAAAAATAAATCAATTTGAAAAAGTATAGGAAATTTCTGCAAGAAAACAAGAGTAAAAATTGAATAAAGTATAAAAACAAGAAGGAAAAGTGTGAAAATGAAAGAAATTATTGTATTAGAGAAAGACAAAATGCAGATACTTTTTGTGTGTGTGTGGGGGGGGGGAATCAATTATGGACACAGAAAAAGAAGCAAGTGTTTGATTTCTTTTAAGAAATAAAAAAAAGCGTCAAATAAAAAAATTAAGAAAAATAAGGGAATCACGTCAAGTGACTGAAAGGAGGGAAAATACTCGTGAAATTTAAGAAGCTAATTGAAAGATTTTGTTACTCGGGTGGAGATTGCAGTTAAAGCATGCAGTGATTAATGCGTCCTATTCCTCAATGAGTTTTCAAATGTGTTAGATCTAAAAATAAGATTCAGACGGCACAGTCAGGTGTACAGTTCATCGTGAATATCATCAATTAGATTTTCAACTGAAGTAGCCAGCAGGTTACTGGCCGTTTTTAAAAAAAAAGTCTTTAAAGGATTCTTGAAAAGAATATGGACGGAACGATGAATAATTGTAGAGGTACATTCAGGTCAGACATAAATAGATATCTCTTATTATAATGGAGATTGTGTGTTTTTCTGTCTGTAACCGAAACTATATTACTACTCAAGCCACAATTCCCATAATTATTTACGTCAAATGCTCCATGATTTCATTCTTTTAAACCTTCAGTTATTAATAAAAATTGTTTTACATTATTAATACTGTTGACCATATCTACGTATTAATAACATGCAATTGTATTTATATATACAACAAAATAGCGGTTTACAGTTTGAACGAGAAGGCTAATTTGCATATTGATATTTAAAATTGTATTTTAATAAATATGTGCTTGGTATTATTGATTTCTAATTGTTTGGTTTTATCTTAAGAAATATAAACAAAAATCTCGTGGATAAATCTTAAAAGAAATTTATTTACAAGAAGAAATAACTGCAATATTATCCTTTACTTCCTATTTTAACTAAATAGTTAAATTAGGAAAATTTACCAATGAAAGAGGGGAGTAATGGAAAATGATGGAATAGTTAGTTTCAAAGTTGTTCTATTTTTCGATTATACCCCCTCTGTTGCAGATTTTTTTTTTTGCATTCTTAGTCAGTTTCATTAGCCTTTCTAATTTAATATGATATTTTATTATATCAAAACTTAAATACTTGCACCCGGAGGGTGCATATATTTGCTAGTTTGTTTAATATACTTACTAAAGATTTTACATGGGAACGATTCTCACTGAATGCCTCATAATTATGTCTTTCAGCAAATGTAAGCTTAGTAAATGATAATTTTACCCAACTTTGTGAATAGAATGAGTGTCATTTCTCCTGAATTACATCAGTTGGGTGTAAAATGTCTAAAATGAAGTATTTACTGCGAACCCCGCGCGTGAGGGTCAAGCACAAGGCCCTATTAATGTGGGCCCACCCAAGAGCCGAGACTAATGGGTGGCGGGTGTAAAAAAAGCTTGGATCCCATCGGCATTCCCCTGCAGGGGGGGGCGTCTCGGGCACTGAGCAATAAACCCAGCCCTACCCTTTAAATCAAGGGGCAGGTATTGCCTGGGTGATAGCCCCCTGGAATCAACGCCAAAATGTCTAAAATGATATTTCAATTAATATATATATATATATATATATATATATATGTGTGTGTGTGTGTGTGTGTGTGTGTGTGTGTGTGTGTGTGTGTGTGTGTGTCAAAATATGTTTTCAGAGAATATTGTTATACTTGAAAATTTATTAGAATTTCTGTTAATCGGATTTTTTAGAAGTTTCTTACAACCCACAAGCCAGTAATAAACCCGGGTGCTTGGAATTGAAAACTCTGGAAAATATTAAAGTGTTCGTGTTGTTTTTTTTCCATGTCAATCTTCATCCCTACAACATATGCCTGAGTGACCACGTAGCATACCTGTTCCTGCCAGCTTCCCATTCTTATGACTATGCTATTCAATGACTGACAAACTTGCTAGCTATTTCTATTCTATTCTCTATAGTACCAGACCATATTGTATAGTTATATTTCCGAAATTTAAAGTTTATAACAAAGGATATTTTAGTGATGACAAAAAAGCACACTGGTAGGGATGCTGATAATTCTGATATGATACAGAGATTCTATTAAGTATCATGTATGAGTATTTAAAACCTCTGCAGAAATGATATGAGGCGTTGAAAATGAAATAATATAACCATTTCTAATCACAATTCTTTTCTTAAAAGTTTCACAGAATACATTAATTGCCGAGAATCGTAAGACATCGATATATTTCACATTTTTTAATTACCTGTGAGCAAATATGGAGTAAGGATTGATTTATTGATAATGAATGTAAAAACTTTACTGCGGTTCAATACTACATTATAATTAAGGAAAATATGTTATTTTTAAACAAAAATTTGATCCTCTCTTTTCAGAATGCGCATCGAAAATCAAATCCACGTAAGTCATGTTATGAAGAAAGGTTGGAATGCAAAGATTCTCGTGGCAAATTTTAGGCTATGGGTGAGAGCATTTTACAGTGGAGGTCCCTTGTGTTCCTTAGTGTAAGGTAGAATCCTTGTGTTGTGGATCAGTTTGTCCGTCTCAAATACGAGCTTTCAAGATCAGCAATTAAATAGTTAACAAACCACATATTCGAGCGTGATGATTGGTTGATTGTATTCACGCGGTCACGAAGAGTCCATAATTAAGTGGTGGGCTCCGCACACCTTGTATATGGCAAATATCCAACAGCACAGTAATTTAGCGATCTCAATGAACGTTTTGGTGAAAGAACAATCAGAAAAAAATAAGTTGAAAGATGGTTCAGGAAGTCCAAATCGGGCGATACAAATCTCGCAGATGAAAAATGAAGAGGTCACCCATCAAATTTCAACGCCCAGGCACTTTTGGCAGCCGTGGATGTGGACGAAAACTTGACAACGAAAATGTTGGCTGAAGACTTCCAGGTGGATCATTCGGCCATCGTCTGAAAAAGCTCAGAAAATATGAAATTTGGCTGGGTGGTCCACCACAAACTCTCCGATAACAACAAAGCCGAACACGTCCGAATCTTTTACCGATTTACCGTAATAATTATGCATCAATCCAATAGAATTTTAATAACGTTTTTAAAATTGGCAGCTGATTTCTCAGTAAAAATTATGAGACCGACCAAGTATCCAGGATTTGCTATTATGATTGGAATTTACTGAACGTTCGATTATATTTGAAGTCACGTGGTGTAATGGTGACCGTCGTAGGATATGTATACGGTAAGACGAGTTCAAATCCTGGATTCGGCTGTTTACCTTTCACATAGCACAAATACCCTTGGGGAATGTATGAATTCAATTATTCTCTCTCCAGTTATGGGTAAATAGTAGGACATACTGGAAAAGGAAAACTCTGAATTCAAACCCAAGGAGCTCTCTTCTCGTTAAACAAAAACTACCTTTAGAGCTCCTTCTACTACAGTCAATAAGTGCTGTAATAATACCGACAATTGTTGGAATTAATTGCTCGAAATCAAATTGTTCAAAGTCAATTTGTCGAAAAATCATTTCTCAAATTATTAATTAATCGAAAGAGATTACTTGAAAGTTTATATTCCTTCTTTAGACGATCACTAATGTGGCGTCATGCCTTTCCCAAACCCAAAGTGTTATGTGATTGCAAACTGTCTCAACCGGAGTTTGAACTCGGCTCACCTATTCCATTATCCGAGACGTTAACCGTTAAAAGATAATTACATCATGTATATTAGAGAGAAAGGGGGAGAGGGAGGTGTAAAGAAAGAGAGGGGCTAGAGGGAGGAAGGACAGGAGACATTGTGTAGTTGAGAGAGAAGGTTGAGGGAAGAAAGAGAGAAAAAGACAATAAGAAAGAAGGGGTTAGTGAAAAGAGTGAGAGTGATATTTAACCGTTAGACACTTATTACCTATTGTTTAATATCATTATCTTAAGCGTTAATCACTTGAATTTTTTAAAATCTTTATTTTTAAATTTTTTTTTTCTTTCAACATTACTTCGAGATATCTCGAACTCTCATGATGGATATAAATTCTTTATTTAAAGAAAAAGGAAAGGAAGGAGGGCAAATATTCGTACACATACATGCAAGTATATTTTGAAAGCAAAGTTGATTTTTGTTTTTGTTTACAGAATATCGTAATAGATAAAAGCTAATAATGTCCGTTTGGATTGTATATTATAGTAAATATTTCTTCCTATACAATGCTTATCGTAATGGAAATGAATACAGCAAACTGAGATCAATTCCTGGACGAGGCTGTTTGTATTTCCCATGGCGCTCATACCATCGGAAAAGCTATAATTCCATACTCTCTCCCTCAAGCTCTGGGTAAATAGTAGGACAGACTGAACGTTTTATAATTGGTATGGCAACCGGTATAGAAGTAAAAGCTCTGCATTCAAACCTGTTAAACCCACTTTAAAATTATATTTTGTTGTATCTCACTCTAGTAAAAACCTTAGTATCTTTGGTTCAGAATATTTTTAAAAAGGACTAGCTAAATAGAAAAACGGCCTCCGGGCGATGTAAGAATTATTTTTGAAACATATTGCCTGAGTGGGGTAGAGTTAAAAATTCAATTTCTGAGGGGTTTTATTATAAGTATGTAAAATCATCAAATGTATTAAAGGAGTAAAAAAAAGCAAAGCAATTTGAAATGAAACTTAGTTCCGTGCCCCTCAAATAAAATTTAGCGCGCATCTATTAATTATTAATTAAATAATTATTTTGAATATTTTACACATAAATTTTACACAAAATCGTATTTATTTATTTATTATTTATTATTATTTATTTATTTGTAAACTTATAGTTAACTTCTTGTTACTTAAAAAAAAAAGAACTTAATTTTCAGTGTATATAACATTGAGTTGTTTTTATTCTATGTAATAACGATTTTAACTAAGCATTAAATACTCATTAATAGAATTAATAGAGAATATTGTGACGTAGTTTTGGTTACAGACAGAAATATACCCAATCTCCATTATGAATAGATTGTATCTATTTAGCGGTGATAGTGTATTTCTATCTGGAGTAAAATAAAGCAAGAGTTCTGGAGAACCATAAAGTATCGAACTTTATTATGAATTATCCCAGTATATCATTTTCTGCTAATATTCCAAAGATATTTTTTCTTAACTTTTTAATTTTAATTATTCCATCCTCGCATAAAATTAGATTTTGCGCACGGTCCATTTCTTTAATTGCATGAAGAATTATCAAAAGAAATTGCTAATTCTGTGTAAGGTAAAAAAAAAAGAAGAAAAGATTAAGTTTTCTGCAACTTTCAAAAAAAAAAACTAGTTGAAGTGTACATGTCGATATTGGAGCTCTTCAATTCAAAAGAAGGAAAAAACTGATTTTTGCTGAATTTAAAGCGAACCTTTCAGTTGACAGAGCTCATATTTCAATCGCGAAATAAATATGGATTTGAGCAAAAAACGTGTTATAGAAAGCTTTTTTCCTATTTCTTCTTTTTCTTTGTATAATAGATTAAGTTAAAGTTAACTGTGGGTTATAAAGTTCGCATGCGGGCTATTATATCTATTGACAAAGCCGAATGAAAATGCTTTCAGAAGGTGGGGGTTGATGTGGTAACTAAATGAAAAGAAAGTTAAAAAAAGCAAAGAGATTTGGTAAAATCAATTTTCTTGGACCGATAGAAATCTGAGAAATATATATATATATATATATATATATATATATATATATATACACGTGTGTATGATACTTTATACATACACACACAGATACAGACGCGCAAACACACACACACACACACACACATACATATATATATATATATATATATATAACCTAAAGGAACCAGAAACTACCTACCCAGGTTTCAACTAACAGATCTTCAGGCTAATTCTGAATACACACACACACACACACACACGCACACACGTATACATATAATTGCTCCACACTAGCAGGATGTGACACAAGGTCAATTTTTAAGCGGAGTTTAACAGGTTTGAATTCAGTGTTTTACCAATTATATACTGAATCTCCAAACAAGTTTGAAGAGCCCAGTCTGTCCAAGTATTTACCCAGAGCCGGATGAAGAATAGTTGGATTCATACACTTCTTAATGGTTTTAACGTGATATAAAATGTTTACAGCCTCGACAATATTTGAAGTCATCTTGCCGTGTGTTGCAACATGGTTGGCGCTTTCGGCGAGGATCGAACTCGCGGCCTTCTGCGAGTAAAGCAGAATTACAGCACAGTTTTTTTTGTATACTGGATCATTTACATGCGATGTTTGTATACTGGGTTATTTGCATGCGATGTGCTATATTAGTACATCCAGTACATGAAAGAAGACCTTGATATAACCCCCCCCCGCCCGGTTTCGACAGGGGGTCCGGCGAGCTTCGGTCGCTGGACCGGTTTGTTTATAATAATAGCGTCGATCCCAGAGGGCCATCCCTCCAGGCATTACCTGCCCCTTTGGGGGCAGGGCTGGGTTTATTGCCCAGCGCCTGAGGCGCCCCCCTTGAGGGGGAATGCCGACGGGATCGACGCAATTTTTGTTCTTTCGCACCCATAAGCTTTGGTTTGTGGGTGGGCCCACGTTAAAACGAAGCCTTGTGCCCAGCCCATACAAGTGGGGTATGAGGCAAATACACCCCCTTGCCAGCCCGTCCTTCGGGACAGGGGTCCAGTGCGCTTCGGCCACTGGACCGGTGAGGTGTTAAATTAATAGCGTCGATCCCAGAGGGCCATCCCTCCAGGCAATACCTGCCCCCTTGACTTAAAGGGGCAGGGCTGGGTTTATTGCCCAGCGCCTGAGGCGCCCCCTTGAGGGGGAATGCCGACGGGATCGACGCAATTTTTCTACCTGCCACCCATGAGTCTCGGCTTGTGGGTGGTCCCACATGAATAGGGCCTTTGTGCCTGACCCGGTACGAGTGGGGTACTGGGAAAATACAATCACCCCCTACCAGCCCGTCCTTCGGGACAGGGGTCCAGTGCGCTTCGGCCACTGGACCGGTGAGGTGTTAAATTAATAGCTTCGATCCCAGAGGGCCATCCCTCCAGGCAATACCTGCCCCTTGACTTAAAGGGGCAGGGCAGGGTTTATTGCCCAGTGCCTGAGGCGCCCCCTTGAGGGGAATGCCGACGGGATCGACGCAATTTTTCTACCTGCCACCCATGAGTCTCGGTTTGTGGGTGGGCCCACGTTAAAACGAGGCCTTGTGCCCAGCCCATACAAGTGGGGTATGAGGCAAATACCTCATTATACAACCAGCCCTGGAGGAAGTAAAAGTTGTTTACGGTAAATTGACGTCGACTATATCAAAGACTCAAGGGTCCAGAAGACCAATAAAGACCTGTAAAAATCAAAAACACTTTGTTTATCCTAATGCTGGTACACCGTGTCCATTTCGTACGGCGGTGACCATTACACTAAGTGGTACCCTATCTATCTATCTCCTTCTCTCTTTCTACCTCTTTCTCTCCATCTTTCTCCGCCCTCTCTCTCTCTCTCTCTCTCTCTCTCTCTCTCTCTCTCTCTTCTCTCTCTCTCTCTCTCTTATTCGTGGTAACAAATTTTTAATGAATAAAATTATAATTAGATTATTATTAATGGCAAAAAACAATCTAACTAAAGAGATTTGTTTTATCTACTTAGTATGAGAAACATATTCTCTCCGATTTAATACATCAGCGTTTTTTGCTTTGAAAAAACAGTTGTTTATTTAAAATCGCAGTTGGTTTTGTGTTTCTGGATCAATAAAAATCGTTTTGTTTCGGAATCAATAAAATCACTAACTTTTTGAAAGTCAACGGATGTTATTTATTGTAACCATGAACCCTATGTACACTTTCACTGAGAAAAATAAACTTATTGCTCCCTTCAGCAAATATTTGCCAACGTCAAAATTTAACTTCCATTTTGTTGTGTTCCTTTTCTTCCTAAATCTTTCATTCATAAATCAAATCTGAAAATTTTTCAAGATTGTCTCGGTTATAATATTTACGATTTACTGAGTAGTAGTAGTAGTAGTAGTAGTAGTAGTAGTAATACTAGTAATAGTAGTAGTAGTTGTTGTTGTTGTTGTTCTTCTTCTTCTTCTTCTCCAAGTGTCCTCTTCATTTTCTTCTGTCAAATTTATTCTTCCTCTTTTTATTTTATCTTTTCTTCTTCTGCTGGGTAGTTGTTGTTGTTGTCTTCTATCACTTTTTCTTTTTCTTTTCTTTAAGTGTCCTCTTCTTCTTCTTCTTCTTCTTCTTCTTTCTTCTTCTTCTTCTTCTTCTTCTTCTTCTGTCCTTGAGGAGGGGGCCAGGTAAAGACATACTATCTGGTAATGAACAAAGGAATGCATCCCCATTACACCAAAAAGGAGATCTCGGAATCGCCAAGAACTACAAAGGCATAACCCTTACTGCAATAGCTGCTAAGATATATAACGCACTTTTTCTTAACCGCATCAGACCTGAAATAGAGAAAATCCTTAGAAAAAAACAAAACAGATTCCGCAGAAATCGGTCCACAACCTCTCAGATCCTGACTATTCCTCGAATCATAGAAGTGGTCTGAGCAAACAATCTTGAAGCAACCCTACTATTTGTAGACTTCTCCAAGGCATTTAATTCCATGCACAGAGGGAAAATGGAGCAAATACTACTAGCATACGGCCTCCCCAAAGAAACAGTTACCGACATAATGATGCTCTATCAAAACGCTAAAGTCATGGTACGCTCACCTGACGGTGATACTGATTTCTTTGACATTGTCACTGGAGTCCTACAAGGAGATACGCTAGCGCCATATATATCTATAATTGTTGGAGTTTTAGTATATAGTTATTTACTAAGCGTAGCTTAGATGCGGCACAAGGCCAGAAATATGGGGCGCCCAATGAGAATCGAACTCACTAACAATGGTTTGCGAATCTAACTTGCTAACCATTACACCACATGAGGTGCCCTATATTTAGTATATAGTTATTTACTAAGCTTAGCTTAGATATGGCACAAGGCCAGAAGTATGGGGCTCCCAATGAGAATCGAACTCACTAACAATGGTTTGCGAAGCGAGCTTGCTAACCATTACACCACGTGAGGTGCCCTATATTTAGTATATAGTTATTTACTAGCTTAGCTTAGATATGGCACAAGGCCAGAAGCATGGGGCACCAATGAGAATCGAACTCACTAACAATGGTTGCGAAGCGTGCTTGCTAACCACACGTGAGGTGCCCTATATTTAGTATATAGTTATTTACTAAGCTTAGCTTAGATATGGCACAAGGCCAGAACATGGGGCACCCAATGAGAATCGAACTCACTAACAATGGTTTGCGAAGCGTGCTTGCTAACCATTACACCACGTGAGGTGCCCTATATTTAGTATATAGTTATTTACTAAGCTGAGCTTAGATGTGGCACAAGGCCAGAAGTATGGGACACCCAGTGAGAATCGAACTCACTAACAATGGTCTGCTAATCTAGCTTGCTAACCATTACACCACGTGAGGTGCCTTAGTTATTTACTAAGCATAGCTTAGATATGGCACAAGGCCAGAAGTAGGGGGCGCCCAATGAGAATCGAACTCACTAACAATGGTCTGCAAATCTAGATTGCTAACCATTACACCACGTGAGGTGCCCTATATTTAGTATATAGTTATTTACTAAGCTTAGCTTAGATATGGCACAAGGCCAGAAGCATGGGGCACCCAATGAGAATCGAACTCACTAACAATGGTTTGCGAAGCGAGCTTGCTAACCATTACACCACGTGAGGTGCCCTATATTTAGTATATAGTTATTTACTAAGCTGAGCTTAGATATAGCACAAGGCCAGAAGTGTGGGGCGCCCAGTGAGAATCGAACTCACTAACAATGGTTTGCGAAGCGTGCTTGCTAACCATTACACCACGTGAGGTGCCCTATATTTAGTATATAGTTATTTACTAAGCTTAGCTTAGATATGGCACAAGGCCAGTATGGGCACCCAATGAGAATCGAACTCACTAACAATGGTTTGCGAAGCGTGCTTGCTAACCATTACACCACGTGAGGTGCCCTATATTTAGTATATAGTTATTTACTAAGCTGAGCTTAGATGTGGCACAAGGCCAGAAGTATGGGACACCCAGTGAGAATCGAACTCACTAACAATGGTCTGCTAATCTAGCTTGCTAACCATTACACCACGTGAGGTGCCTTAGTTATTTACTAAGCTTAGCTTAGATATGGCACAAGGCCAGAATGGGGCACCCAATGAGAATCGAACTCACTAACAATGGTTGCAAATCTAGCTTGCTAATTTACCACGTGAGGTGCCCTATTTAGTATAGTTATTTACTAAGCTTAGCTTAGATATGGCACAAGGCCAGAAGTATGGGGCACCCAATGAGAATCGAACTAACAATGGTTTGCGAAGCGAGCTTGCTAACCATTACACCACGTGAGGTGCCCTATATTTAGTATATAGTTATTTACTAAGCTTAGCTTAGATATAGCACAAGGCCAGAAGTGTGGGGCGCCCAGTGAGAATCGAACTCACTAACAATGGTTTGCGAAGCTGCTTGCTAACCATTACACCACGTGAGGTGCCCTATCTATTTATTTACTGCTTAGATATAGCACAAGGCCAGAAGTGGGGCACCCAATGAGAATCGAACTCACTAACAATGGCGATAACCATTACACCACGTGAGGTGCCCAGTTATTTACTAAGCTTAGCTTAGATATAGCACAGAAGTGTGGGGCGCCCAGTGAGAATCGAACTCACAAACAATGGTCTGCTAATCTAGCTTGCTAACCATTACACCAAATGAGGTGCCCTTAAAAAACTAAGCTTTGCTTAGATATAGCACAAGGCCAGAAGTATGGGGCACCCAATGAGAATCGAACTCACTAACAATGGTCTGCTAATCTAGCTTGCTAACCATTACACCACGTGAGGTGCCCTATATTTAGTATATAGTTATTTACTAAGCTTAGCTTAGATATAGCACAAGGCAGAAGCATGGGGCACCCAATGAGAATCGAACTCACTAACAATGGTTTGCGAAGCGAGCTTGCTAACCATTACACCACGTGAGGTGCCTATATTAGTAGTTATTTACTAAGCTTTGCTTAGATATAGCACAAGGCCAGAAGTATGGGGCCCAATGAGAATCGAACTCACTAACAATGGTCTGCTAATCTAGCTTGCTAACCATTACACCACGTGAGGTGCCCTATATTTAGTATATAGTTATTTACTAAGCTTAGCTTAGATATGGCACAAGGCCAGAAGTATGGGGCCCAATGAGAATCGAACTCACTAACAGCTTGCTAACCATTATGAGGTGCCCTTTGCTTATAGGCCAAGTATGGGGCACCCAATGAGAATCGAACTCACTAACAATGGTTGCCTAGCTTGCTAACCATTACACCACGTGAGGTGCCCTATATTTAGCTTAGATATGCAAGGCCAGAAGTATGGGGCCAATGAGAATCGAACTCACTAACAATGGTTTGCGAAGCGAGCTTGCTAACCATTACACCACGTGAGGTGCCCATATTTAGTATATAGTTATTTACTAAGCTTAGCTTAGATATGCACAAGGCCAGAAGTATGGGGCCATGAGAATCGAACTCACTAACAAGCTTGCTAACCATTACACCAGCTTTGCTTAGATATAGCACGCCAGAAGTATGGGGCCCCAATGAGAATCGAATCACTACAATGGTTGCCTACCTTGCTAACCATTACATGAGGTGCCCACTAAGCTTTGCTTAGATATAAGGCCAGAAGTATGGGCCAATGAGAATCGAACTCACTAACAATTGAAGCGAGCTTGCTAACCATTACACCACGTGAGGTGCCCAGTTATTTACTAAGCTTTTATATGGCACAAGGCCAGAAGTATGGGGCACCCATGAGAATCGAACTCACTAACAATGGTTGCAAGCGAGCTTGCTAACCATTACACCACGTGAGTATTAATATATTACTAAGCTTAGCTTAGATATGGCACAAGGCCAGAAGTATGGGGCCCAATGAGAATCGAACTCACTAACAATGGTTTGCGAAGCGAGCTTGCTAACCATTACACCACGTGAGGTGCCCTTATTTAATAAGCTAAGCTTTTAGATATGGCACAAGGCCAGAAGTATGGGGCTCCCAATGAGAATCGAACTCACTAACAATGGTTTGCGAAGCGAGCTTGCTAACCATTACACCACGTGAGGTGCCCTATATTTAGTATATAGTTATTTACTAAGCTTAGCTTAGATATGGCACAAGGCCAGAAATGGGGCTCCCAATGAGAATCGAACTCACTAACAATGGTTTGCGAAGCGAGCTTGCTAACCATTACACCACGTGAGGTGCCCCATATTTAGTATATAGTTATTTACTAAGCTTAGCTTAGATATGGCACAAGGCCAGAAGTATGGGGCTCCCAATGAGAATCGAACTCACTAACAATGGTTTGCGAAGCGAGCTTGCTAACCATTACACCACGTGAGGTGCCCCATATTTAGTATATAGTTATTTACTAAGCTTAGCTTAGATATAGCACAAGGCCAGAAGTGTGGGGCGCCCAGTGAGAATCGAACTCACTAACAATGGTCTGCTAATCTAGCTTGCTAACCATTACACCAAATGAGGTGCCCCTCAAAAACTAAGCTTTGCTTAGATATAGCACAAGGCCAGAAGTATGGGGCACCCAATGAGAATCGAACTCACTAACAATGGTTTGTGAAGCGAGCTTGCTAACCATTACACCACGTGAGGTGCCCAAGTTATTTACTAAGCTTAGCTTAGATATGGCACAAGGCCAGTATGGGGCACCCAGTGAGAATCGAACTCACTAACAATGGTCTGCAAAATAGCTTGCTAACCATTTAACCACATGAGGACTAAGCTTTGCTTAGATATAGCACAAGGCCAGAAGTATGGGGCCCAATGAGAATCGAACTCACTAACAATGGTTTGCCAAGCGAGCTTGCTAACCATTACACCACGTGAGGTGTTATTTACTAAGCTTAGCTTAGATATGGCACAAGGCCAGAAGTATGGGGCTCCCAATGAGAATCGAACTCACTAACAATGGTTTGCGAAGCGAGCTTGCTAACCATTACACCACGTGAGGTGCCCATATTTAGTATATAGTTATTTACTAAGCTTAGCTTAGATATGGCACAAGGCCAGAAGTATGGGGCTCCCAATGAGAATCGAACTCACTAACAATGGTTTGCGAAGCGAGCTTGCTAACCATTACACCACGTGAGGTGCCCCATATAGTTATTTACTAAGCTTAGCTTAGATATGGCACAAGGCCAGAAGTATGGGCTCCCAATGAGAATCGAACTCACTAACAATGGTTTGCGAAGCGAGCTTGCTAACCATTACACCACGTGAGGTGCCCATATAGTTATTTACTAAGCTTAGCTTAGATATGGCACAAGGCCAGAAGTATGGGGCCCAATGAGAATCGAACTCACTAACAATGGTTGCGAAGCGAGCTTGCTAACCATTACACCACGTGAGGTGCCCCATATAGTTATTTACTAAGCTTAGCTTAGATATGGCACAAGGCCAGAAGTATGGGGCTCCCAATGAGAATCGAACTCACTAACAATGGTTTGCGAAGCGAGCTTGCTAACCATTACACCACGTGAGGTGCCCCTATATAGTTATTTACTAAGCTTAGCTTAGATATGGCACAAGGCCAGAAGTATGGGGCTCCCAATGAGAATCGAACTCACTAACAATGGTTTGCGAAGCGAGCTTGCTAACCATTACACCACGTGAGGTGCCCCATATTTAGTATATAGTTATTTACTAAGCTTAGCTTAGATATGGCACAAGGCCAGAAGTATGGGGCCCAATGAGAATCGAACTCACTAACAATGGTTTGCGAAGCGAGCTTGCTAACCATTACACCACGTGAGGTGCCCATATTTAGTATATAGTTATTTACTAAGCTTAGCTTAGATATGGCACAAGGCCAGAAGTATGGGGCTCCCAATGAGAATCGAACTCACTAACAATGGTTGCGAAGCGAGCTTGCTAACCATTACACCACGTGAGGTGCCCCATTTAGTATATAGTTATTTACTAAGCTTAGCTTAGATATGGCACAAGGCCAGAAGTATGGGCCCAATGAGAATCGAACTCACTAACAATGGTTTGCGAAGCGAGCTTGCTAACCATTACACCACGTGAGGTGCCCCATATTTAGTATATAGGGCGTGTGGCAGATGGTCACTCCTACTTATAGACTCGCCGATAAGCACGTGACCAGGGAAGGCAACCTCTTATCCAATCACTGGTGGTGCTCTGCTGCTGCTGTTGTATTTATACTGGCTGATTTTAATCTTAGCTCACTGCTACTTGGATCTTCTTGGACGTCAGATCTAAAGGATACTATACCACAGGACTTATTGACTTACCAAAGGATTGCTATAACTCGGGACTTACTTACTTATTTACAACTGGCCAAGGATGGCGGCCAGATACTTAACAATAATATGCCTTCATTACGTACTTCGAACATCATTGGATCCCATAAAAGAAAAAGGTCTCACACTAAAAAAGGCCAGAAGCAGGCGATATCCTGCACAGACCATTACGGATGCGGACTACGCAGATGATCTGGCATTTCTCGCAAATACACCTGCTCAAGCCGAATCCCTGCTTCACAGTCTACAAAATGCAGTACGGAACATTGTCCTATACGTGAACTCCGATAAAACTGAGTTCATGTGTTTTAGAAATGAAATTCACGTACCTAGGTAGTAATATCTCATCAACAGAAAGCGATGTTAATGCACGCTTAGGAAAGGCATGGGCTGCTTTAAACAGATTGTCAGTGATATGGAAATCTGATCTCACTGACAGGTTAAAGCGGAAATTCTTCCAAACCTTAGTTGTATCAGTGCTACTGTACGGCTGCACTACTTGGCCCCTAACGAAGCGCCTAGAGAATACGAGAAAACAGCTGTACAGACACCTGTCCCATATCACACAAACTATCCGTGTGAAGCGAACAAGACACGCTGGTCACTGCTGGAGAAGCAAGAATGAACTCATTAGTGACGTTCTACTGTGGAACCCATCACATGTGCACTCCAGACTAGGCCGTCCAGCAAAGCCGTACATAGACCAACTCTGCGCCGATACTGGATGCTGCACAGAGGACCTCCCAAGAGCAATGAATGATAGGGACGGTTGGCAAGAGATTGCCATGGATATTCGTGCTTCTAGCGCGATATGATAATGATCATTTGACAAGCTTAATTTCGCTAAGGATTGTTAGCTGTGTACTGTGGTCGAGGCGATATAGTGGTTCACTATGCTCGCTGAGGTTCCGGTTTCGATTTCTGTCGGAGGGAAATCGTTAGTATATGTCGCTGATGAGACTTAATAAAGTCGAAACAGTATGTACGGCATTCTACACACCGAGCGATCCTTTGCCGGGATTACACTTGTCAATTTCATTTTCTATAAGAAAAAGTATCGAATTTTATGCGATACATGCGTTGTAAGTGCCTTCAAGTAAAAATTTAATATATAATATAAATATATATATACGCACGCATGGACACACATACACATTAATACACACACACACACATATATATATATATCATACACTTATCAAAACAGTATAGTTGTTTTTACCTGTAATTATGGCAGATAATTTTGTTATGGTTCCGGGTATTATGTGTTAGTATTTTTAAGTGGGTATTAGATCTACCGAAGTTGCTCGTCCCCAAAATAACCTCAGTAGTATTGTGGTTTAAACTAGTATCTGTTTGGCTTCTAGATGCAGCTTCTTAGAACATCAGTTGTAGCTAGACATATAATCAGATGAAATAGCCGAAATCTTCTAGAAAATACTCTTTGAGAAAAAAGGTCTCCGATGCAACTTGTACAAATATAGTTTACATATTGTTCCGAGTTAATAAAGATTTGTGTTAGAGAACGTTCTGCGAATTGTCTCAACAGGGACCCGGGCTAGTCTTAACGCATTGGCTAGTTGTCTCTCGAATGAAAATGCCTGTTGCTTTGATGTGGATTATATCTGATTGTGTGAATCACCAAATACTCATTAATCATACGTTCCGTATGACCAAAATCAGCAAAGTTCACTCTACTTCTTCAGTGCTGATGCCTCTTAAATTGTTGCATGAGAATGTGAAAGGAAATAAAGCAATTTCTGGCTAAATGCGATATATTTTTTATACTTTTTCCAACACCCATTAACTCAATTACTCGCCAATGTGGAAATTAACACGGAAGTAATTGAATGAGTCCCATAATATTTTTTCATATATTCTAGAATTTGTTTGGATTATTCCTTTCTTGTGGGAATGGGAGAACATGGAATCGTATTTGATTGGAGCTTTCGCTGGCTCTAAACATTAAAAAAAAACGTGTCAACCTCGGTCATTTATAGTTCTAAAGCAAAACCCCTCCTCATTGCGACAGGGTAGTGCAAACATGGTAGTATCAAAGCTATGCCATAGAGAACCTAAATTCCTAGTAAGTAAAGTAAAGTCGTCGGGGCGGCCTAAAGTCGGTATCAGCCAGTCAGCGAGGGAGTCTATCCCCTTTTCAATAGCGCTAGACCAAGGAGATTGTTTTAGCATCTGAGGTGGAGCGCCACACCTACCATCAGCTCCTTACTTTACCGCACAGATCCCTGTGCTACTCATACGCTGAGTTGGCGGGGACCGGTATCGAACTAGGAACCTTGTGGTTTCTAGCCGAACGCTCTACCGACTGAGCTAACCTACCTAATGCGGACCGGTTTGGCTCCCAGGAGTTTTAGGGCTAACGGGGGTATATTGAAAATTCCAAGAGGTGTCTGCACCGGATACCGGCGGCTATTTTTGTCTTTTCGTCCCTGTGACTGCTGGATGATCTGCAGCAAATAAGAGTGGATGCATGCGGGATTTGGGGGACCACTTACGGTCTTCCTATTCGCATGATACTTCGTCTTTGTCTTTCTATGCGAGGAACTCAGTGAAAGCAATGGCCGAATGCTGCCACAAGACAAGAATCCTCAATGGGGCCACCTGTTGGCCGTACGATGGTTAAGGATTGAACCTAGGTGGCTGAGCAGAGCAGTCCATGGCATGCAACATTCCCCTTTGGCCATTACTTGGGCTAGATTGGCGGAGAGGCCCTTTCCGATCATTCGGCTGGTCACGTCAAGTCCTAGCAACCCTAATGCCATTATGGCAAACCCAACACTTTTATCCTATGCGTGCTAGAAGGCGGTGGCTGATGGTCTTCATGTCCTGGGAATGACGTTACTCTTTATCTGGTGGCGAGGTACCAATTTTGGTGGTTTAGGGAATGTGCAACACCCTTTCATTACCATTGTTCCCTGGTCCACTTTGACCCAGAGTGGTTGTACCTGCTAGGGTTTCATCTAAGGGCTGAATAGAAATACATGAGTTTATTAAAAAAATGAGTATCCATTAAGAATGAATTTATTTCAAAACATTGTCGGCATTAAATGACCCACAGAGGTTGATATGCCGTAAAACAAAACAAACCAAACAACCCAAACAAGACAAGAAGTTCATAGTTCGCCGTGCTGTTTGAGATCATATTACCTGACAATAAGCTTGTGCTTGATCAACACTAGGTAGATCACCTATGTGAAGGTATATGATGTTGCAAGACCCGAAATACCTAATAATCCTTGGATCACATTGCTGATGATATGGCCAGGTGCATGTTACAGATTTATTTCTTAGTATGAATCCTTGACAGAGAACTTTACTATATTTTCTATTCTATGTGGAAATCAAATCTCTTTGATGAAATAAAACGGGAATTATTCCAAGGCTAAACGTGTCAGTACTACTGTATGGTTACTCCACTTGAACTTTTACGAAACGCTTAGAGGAAAAACCACATGGAAGCTAAACAAGGCTGCTGCGTATTTTTTTAAACAAAGCCTGAAAACGGCACCCAACAAAACAGCAGCTATACGAATATTTACCTCTCATCCCGAAAATCACCCAAGAAAGTCAAGCAATATATGCTGGGTACTTATGAAGAAATAAGGGACGTTCTTATCAGCGTCGTTCTCCTATCGACACATGGACACATAATTGTTGGCCGACTAGAAAGAAATGATATATATCAGCTCTTAGAGGACACTGTATGTCATCTGTAGGACTTTCAAAGTGCGGTGGCAGATAGGGACGGATGGTGGGAGTAAAGAAATCCATACTAGCAGTGAGGAGGAGAGAACAACAGTCATGTTCATAATCCACTCCTTTGTTGGGTTTCATTGTTTAATGGCATATCAACCTTCGTTGGTTATTTAAAGCCAAAGCTATCCGAGTAGAAGAATAATGGCATGATTTAACCCACAGCTGGGTAGGATGGGGGGGTCATCCTTTTTTTAATGTATGAGTTCGAAATTGAACGTTAAAGCGCAACTGGAGTTCGAACTCGCTTACTACGATGCTGCAGTCCAGCTCGTTAGTCACTGCGCCACGTGCGCTCTGCCTTCAGTCGTAAAATCTTTCAAAAATATCCCGATAATATTATAATTGTATATGTCAATATCATATCTTCATTTTTTTCTATTTTTTATATCGACAATAAAATTGATCCAGTCTTGATTAAATAAGATGATTTTGAAATCATTATGTCCCAGTAGCTTTGCTTTTTTTATTACTGCTTTTTCATCATTCAGGGTATTCTATAGCAATGGTTAGCCGGCTAGTCTCGCAGATCCCTTAGTACTGAATAGCGAGTTCTATCCTCGCTGCATGCCCCATACCTGTGATCTTGTATTACACCCTACCTGTACCGAACGGCCTGTTAACCTTGGTTTGTAAACTTGTCTAGAAGAAGGAAAACTCGAAATTCAAACCAGTTAAACTCCGTTTAAGTATTTATCTTGTGTCCCATCCTGTTCATGCGGAGGGGTTGATAAATACATAAAAGACGTATTTATATTTACTTAATTTCTGTAGAGTATTTTTCTTTACTAAAAAATATTTTGTTCATTTATAATCTACTGTATTTGACGGCATATAGGACGCACATTTTTTCCAAAATTTTGGCTAAAGAAATTGCCCTGCGTCTTATACATCGTAGGTAAAGTTTGAGACCTCCCGTAGGCCAAGGTTAATCTTCTCTATGATGCTCACTTACCCAGCTTACGCTCAGTACTTTTACCCATCTAAACTGCATATGGCTTGCCTGTACTGCCAATTTGCTTTTATACAGCTATGTTTCTGCTTGTGTAATGCACAGCTAGACTGTTATCAACAATATATGCTTAAATAAACTAAACACTTTTTTCCTGGATCCGACCTGCTGAAATGGGGGTGAGTCTTATATGCCCGTGTGTCATATATGCCGTCAAATACGGTAACTGGTTGGTTGGTTGGATTTTACAGCATGTCAATCCTTGGGTTATTTTATTCCGAAGACATTTGGTTTTATTCCTTGATGTTGGGTAGTGAATTTTTTTTCAAACTCAGTTTTTAAACACATTGGTAGTACCTATTATGGTTCCATCTATGGGTTAAATAGATAGAACCATAATAGGTACTACCATTTCCGGCCAGGGTGGTAGCAGGAAGTCATGGAACTGAAGTAGTGTCCCACATTCCCCAGATCTTCAGAATTGGAACTTCACCACTAGATGAAGTTTAACGTTATACACAGAACACTAAGACCCACAGCCAGGACATTCTAGAAGATATATGATAAAAAGATAGGATTGGGACACTCAAGTAGGTGCTCGGGCTTGGTGTGACCAGCCGATTGATTGGAGGGAGCCTTTTCAACCGTATATCTAGCCTAAATAAGAGACAAAGTGGAGTGTTGCATGTCATTGACTGCTCAGCCATCAGTATTCCGTCACGGGTCACCACCCACAGCCAACAGATGACCTCAATCGGGAAGGGTCTTACCCTTCTTAAAAGGTGCAATTGGAGTATTTTACAGTTCCAGCCGACAGAGCTGTTATTTAAAATCTATTTTATTTTATGTATATTATATTTCTCAATTAGTTCCAATTAATTTCTAATATAATTAAAAGAAAAAAATATTCGAACGTTGTTCAACTTTTACATAGATAACTGACTGTCGAATCACGCTGTATTCATTATAGAATGTAGGTATTTACCCAAACAGTTCACTACGGGTTGAATGTGACACTGAGTCGTATGTATGGGGCACCCAACTAGGATCTAATTCGCTTTTCATTAGTAATTGAACCGCGACAGAAATTTAATAACGATTACACCAAGATAAGATACCATTATTAATTATAGGAACTATATGATATCCGAGGAACAGTTAGTTTTGCCTCAAAACAGCCCATGATATTAGTGCGTTTAAAACCCTGCAATGTGTCTTCTATATCACTAAGAAATAAAGGTTTGCATAATATATGGTGTGGTTAATTTGCATACTGGTTTTAACAAAACCGGGTTTAATAAATAATTACTTATTATTATTGATCTGTAATATTATTGTTTTGTTCTCCAACGTATTAAAATCAATCCTGTGAATGATTTTACATAGAAACCAATTAAAATATGATTAAAATAAGTGTAATCTTTTATATGTGTTTTTATTTAATTTTGTTAGGGTTTCTAATTTGATATATTTAATTACATTAAAACTTAAATTCTTGCTAGTCTCTATAATAAAAAAGAACGGTCGGAAGATTAAGGAACGAGTGATTTAATATGTAAAGAAGATACTAAACAAAGAAGTCGTATTAGTTAAAGAAACGAGATTTACTGGGGGGAAAAAGCGCTCTACTTGAATTACAGCGAGTTGTGTAAAGATAATCTTAGACAGACTGTTTTACTTGTTTTCCTCTGTAGGGTAAAATTTTAGAATGTTTATATAACGTCTCAGTTAGTAAACTATCTGCCTCGGAAACACAAGGATCCGGGTTCAATACCAGCCCTCGCCAACTGAGCGGATGTGTAACCCTGCTTGGATATGTGCTTTGAAGTGGGGAGCGAATGATATGTATGACACTTCACCTCAGATATAAAATAATCTCCTTAGTATAGTGCTAGTGAAAAGGAAATAGAGCCCCACGCTGTCTGGCTGATACCGACAATAGGCCCCACCGCCTACTTTACATATATGTCAATTCAGAGTTGTGGATAAATTAAGTAACCTTAGTGAAAACCCAGGTCCACTCTACCCCAGAATGGTAGTCGCTGTTAGGGTCTCATCTATGGGTTAAATCATCATCATCATCACGGGTATCCATGACAATCTTTCGCCAACCTTCTCTATCATTCATTACAACTGGAAGCTCCTCTGCGGAGCAGCCAACATCTTCACATAGCTGGTCAATGTAGGTCCTTGCTGGGCGCCCCACACTTGCATATCCATGTGTTGGCTTCCACAGGAGAACGTCGCTTATGATTTCATCCTTGCTTCTCCAGCAGCGTCCTGCATGCCTTGTCCGTCTCACTCGGATAGTTTGTGAGATGGGGGTGGGCAGGTGACCGTACAGCTGTTTCCTTGTGGGGTGCTGTTTCCACGACTTATTCAAGACTGCACGCAGCATTCTTGTGCAGCTCCCATCTAGCTTATTCTCAAGACGCTTTGTTAGGGTCCAGGTGGTGCAGCCATACAGCAGCACCGACACAACCACAGCCTGGAAGAACTGTCGCTTCAGCTTGCCAGGGAGATCGGACCTCCATATGACTGATAAACTATTTGTTGCTTACCATGCCTTTGCTATCCATGTATTAACATGGGTTAAATAGATTTAGATAATGTGTTTAAAAATGTATTTACACAAACGAATTTTTAAAAAAATATGAATTTCAAACAAGAATTAATAAAACAAAAACGTCTACGGCATAAAATAATCCAAGGGTTGACATGCCGTAAAATCCAACCAACCAATCTTAGTGAAAGGAAATATTTTCAGTAAGCAACGATGTTTGATTTAGATGATCAAGCACTTCTCGCAAATACACCTGCACAAGCCGTATCCCCACTGCATAGTATGAGGAAAGCGCGGTGGTGTACTGGTGAGAGTCGCAGGAAATGGACTCGTTGACACGATATCGAATAAACGTGTGCAAAAATATTTTTAAAAACTGGGGAATTACGTACTGCAATGATTAAAGTGCTGGACTGCAACATGATAGTAATTGAGTTCGAAACATTCGTGCTTGTACGATTACTTTCAAACTAATACCTTTGGGAAAGGTATGAACTGTCTTATCTCCCACC
>CM042139.1:65765584-65793084 GCA_023376005.1 Doryteuthis pealeii
AAGAACAGTTCTGTGTAAACTCATTTGATTATTATATATTTTCATTGTTTAGTTTACATGTTAATAATATCTGAGAGCGACGTATGAAGTGCTGACAAACAACTACTTTTAATGCAGGCTAATACGTGATCAATCTCGGTTGGGTTACTTCTTCTATATGTATATTTACCAAAACCTACGTATGAGTAGGATGTGACACAAGGTCAATTTCTTGAATGGTGTTTAGGAGGTTTCAATTCAGAGTTTTCCTAATCTCAGACCAATTGCCATAACAAGGTTAAAGAACCCAGTCTGCCCTACTATTTACCCATAGTTGGAAGGAGAATATTTGGATTCGTACCTTTACCAAGGGTATTAGCGCTATGGGAAATGCAAATAACCTTGTCCAGGAATTGAACTCGTCTCGTCGTGTCCATTGACTACGACGTGTCTCAGTTCGTCAATATATATCTAAATTCAACGTGTAAAAAAAAAAAAACATGTACTGTTGTGCTGGTCTTACTCTTCTGCAGGGAATACAGATAGAATATTCTAAGCCCACCAACGGGACGGGCAAGTAGATATTGTAATGAAGTACCTGACCCAAGTGACTTAAATTCGTTATGATCTTTTTCTCTAAAAAAAAAAAAAAGAAAAGAAAAAATGCCCTAATACGCATCGTAAATGTGATGTACTTGCTAATTGAAAGATTGCACAATTAACAATACTGCACGATTGTAATTTGCATAATGACTTATCAGTCCGCATGAGATTAAACAATTAATAAACATACAAGAAATAAAAAAAGGGAACAGTTTACTATTTCTAGAGGCATGTGAAATGAGCTAATGTTGTCGCTCACTTTGCCAAAATGGAGTCGCGTTGCTTTTGGCTGTGAGCTAAATACACAGAACCACAAACACGGTATCTATACGTAAAAAGCTCTTCCGACTGAAGAGACGGTATTTCTACAGTAGAACTAGTTTAAGTATGCTTTTACTACAGATACTTCCCACTTTTAGTTAAGATCGATGCAGACGGTCGGAATGTATCGACCCCCCCCCTTCTGGCAGGACAAAGGAACAAGCAAATTCTGAGGTGCAACTACTTTGCGACTTATCGATTTCAATTTTCTATTGAACGAGTGCACATCAAACATGTTGGCTTCTTTTCTTTTCTTTTCTTTTTTTTTTTTCTTCTTCTTTATAAACTCATGGATGACCTTAACTCGCGAGACTTGATCAGAAGTTTGGCAGTTTAATAATATGATATTCGGACTGTTTGAGTAGCACGATTTACTCAAGTCGTGAGACTATTAGAAAGTCGGCAAACTTCTTAAGCTTATCTGAACAGTACACACAGATTCATCCTCCCAGTATTAAAAATTCTGAGTGTTAATCGCGTTAGACGAATAACTGTTAAAAAAAACAAACACCGAAGATATAATAATACAAACAGGCAAACACACACACATACGCGCACGCACGTACGCACGCACGTACGCACGCACACACATGCACACACACACGCGTGCGCGTGCGGGCGCTAACTCGCAGAAATTCGTACACGCTCTACTCTTACTATTGGGTTAACAGCATTTTTGCTGCTACAGCAAATAATGGAGTTTTCACAAAGCGTTCACACGTCCACTTTTCTCTCTATCAACTATCGATGCATTCAAGTCACTAGACATTTTGCCGAGACATCTAACGTCAGAAGAGATCAGAGAGGAATACACGGTGATTGATAAGTAACTCTCTATTTCAAATTATTTATAATATATTTAGAATATTTACTAGCAAGAATATGCGCCCTCAAGGCGTAAGTACATAAGTTTCAATGTAATGAAATATATTAAATTACAAAGACTAACGAAATTAAATAAGAGAGCATATAAAAGTAGTACACTTATTTTAATTATATTTTAATTGGTGTCTATATAAAATCATTCATAGGATTGATTTTAATATGAAGGAGTATAAAACAATAATATTAGAGATCAATAACGCCAAGTAATTATTCATTTATTTTTTACTAAAGCCATAATGCAAATAATGCAAACTTTTATTTCTTAGTGATATATAAGACACATATTGCAGGTTTTTTAAACGCACAACCAACATGGGCTGTTTTGAGTCAAATCTGACTCAGATTGTTATAAAGACATCGGTAATAAATAAGATTTATTATTCTATCTATTCATGATTTTGACTATCACTATAACTTAAATACTCATTGATAAATGTATGCAATGTCTGAGGGTATTGTTAAGTAAGCAATGACGTAATTTCGGTTACCGACAAACATACACCGTATCTCCATTATAATAAGATGTCAGTACATGGGAGAATATTGAAGACTTGATTTTAATGCAAGATGGTGTTGCTCCACATTTTGCTATTGTTGTTTGTGAATAGCTAGAACACCATTTTGCTGAGAGATGGAGGAGTAAGATTGTCTGCATGAGTGGCCGACCAGAAGCTCTGACTTAAAACGCTGCGACTTTTATTCTTTGGTGTTGGTTGAAGTACCAAATCTACTTTACGATACCAATCTACTTTTGGGATAACTTGAATGACGAATACGTGAATTTATTTCTGTCATTCCGCAAGAGTTTCTGGGAAGATCAGTTGATATGATTCCCGAGCGGCTTGAGAAGTTGGTGGCGAATGCTGATGCCCGTATAGAATTTTGAATAAAACATCATGTTATGTGTGTTCTTTTCATATTCATGTTTTTATAAAAATAAGGATTTAGAAATAAATTATAAGATTTGAAAAATAGGGATTTACTTTGCAATCACCCTGTGGAAACCTGTCTTTCTCCAAGAAGTATTGGTATGATTTGAAAACAATAGCCGTATCCATTGTTGAAGAATAAGACCTCACAAACAAAGAAGGGTATCCTGAGTATGACACTAAACTGCATCTGGTAGTTAGGCTCCAATTTTGATGATCTGGAAAGTGTGGAGTACCTCTCCATTCCTAGTCACCCCCAGGCCCACTGCGATCCGAATGGTAGCACCTGACGGTTATTGTTGTTACTGTTGTTATTTCACAGGTGATTCTTTTAGTTTACCTCTGGAAATCATTCCGGTGTACTAGGTATGGACTCTCCTAACTAAAAAATATTTTTTCTGTCAGTAGTTCTATATCTTTGGCCTTCTCCAATGAACTTCAGCGAGACTTAGAATACGCTGATTGTAATCTCTGCAGAGAAGCACGCCCCCCCCCCAAAAAAAAAAGTTTTATACTCTATTGAATATAACCTCTCTTGTCCTAAGCTTTCTTTATCATCCTCAATCTAATATGTATGTATACTTACAACTACATATATTTACAAACCCCTCAGGACGAGCAGGATGTAACACAAGGCAAATTTCTTAAGCAGAGTTTAAAAGTTTTGAATTCTTTTAGACTAGTTGCCTAAACAAGATTAAAGAGCACAGTCTGTCCTACTATTTACCCATAGCTGGAGGTTGAATAGTTGGATTCGTATCTTTCCCAATGGTATTAGAGCTATGTGAAATGCAAACAGCCATTTCCAGGACTGTAACCATTACAACACGCGCCTCGTTAGGCTTACAAGTATAGTTTCATGACGTTTGAAATTTGAATCACCTCAATGATTAAGTTAAGCCAGCTGTATCGACAGCCCTGTCGGCTGACGCATTAGAATAAATCGACTGCTGAGGGGTAAGACCGCTCCCCCATAGTGCCACAAGTTGGCCGTGGTGGCGACTCGTGATGATAAAGGATGGTACCCTGGTGGCTGAGTAGTCATTGACATGCATCATTCCACCTTGGCCCTTACTTAGGTTAGATGGGTGGTTGGATATGCCCCCTCCTATCAATCGGCTGGTTACGTCATGTCCTAATAACTATAGTATTATCCTAACCATATTACCCTCATGACAAGCCCAATCTTTTTACGATATATGAGCGACAAGGCGGTAGCTGAGAGTCTTAATATGCTGGGTATTACGCTAAACTCTATATGATGTTAAAGTTCCAATTAGGAAGTTCTGTGGAGTTTGGAGCACCCCTTCATCCCCATTATTCCCAGATCCACTCTGAGCTGGAGTGGTAGTACCTGATAGGGTCCGATCTATGGGTTAAATAGAAAAATTGAGTTTAAAAAAATAGTTTGAAATAAATGTTAAATACCCATCAAGAATGATGTCTTCGGCATAAAATAACCCAACAGGGTTGACAGGTCGTAAAATACAAGCAGCATACCAAATAAGCCCCTCAGTCGTGTAGCACATATATGATAAAAAGAGTTGTTATTGTGTATAACTTTGAAAGAATCTACAAAAAATGCAAAACGATTTTGAATTTTATTAAGCTTAAATGAAGAGATGCATTTGAGTTTAAAAAATGTTTTTTTTAGAAAATTGAGTTTAAAACGATATTGAGTATCCATCAAGAATGAGTAAATCCAAATGTCATCGGCATGAAATAAACCAAGGGTTAATCAACCAACCAACCAACCAACCAACCAGCTCTGTCGAGAGCTGGAAACTAATATTGCGTTTGAGTATTTCGGAATTATTTCTTCGTTTCGGGACCATGTGACATTTAAGCACCCCTTCCACGATCTGGAATCACAAGGACACTTTTCTCATTTACACCGTCAAAGTCCGGTTGTTTGTTAGGGGTTAGGGTTAGGGGTTAGGGTTAGGGGGTAGTTTTATAATCTAAAAAAACTCTAAAAAATCGTTTGTTAACAATTAACCTGATTTTGACGGTGTAAATGGAAAAATGTCCCCACGAATCGAGATCGCAAAAGGGGTACCTAAAGGTCATATGGTCCTCGTTTCGGCTGGGTGACCTCTGGGTTTCTAAGGTTGCCTATTGTACCATGAAAAGTCTATCGAATAATGTTATTCTGAGTGCGCATGTCTCTTCCTTCTCATGTAAGCCACCTCTGCTAATTGACTTTGTGCCTTCTTGATATCGTCCTCACCTAATATCTACTCTAACCCTGTGACCCTTCGTTGAACTTTACAAACGCTCCTATCAAACATGGCATGCCAGTAGATTTCAAAGTTCACCCTTTGTTTTGTCCTTGTTAATTGTTCCCCTAAACTATCAATGACTATGTCCTGACTGCTCACTGAGCAGACACTTTCAACCTTTTTATTCATCCAGGTTTATCCCTGTCAATTCTATGGACTACATTTGGCATGTATCATACTCTCTCAGCATTTCCGGGGTGAGGAATTATCCTTCTTATAGACTAACGTACTCAAACTAATGTCCTCATCTTGACTGTTATCATAGTCAATGTTGCAGCATCCTTTTGGAGGCGCTCGTTGCTTAAAGGTTATCATCGTAGGATGTGGACTCGGCTATCCGAGTTCAAACGTCTTGGCTTAAAATAACCCTAGATCACAACGGGTACCTAAAACTTTCAAACATTCCACCCCAATACCTCCGATAGTATAGTCACAGAAAAGCCATAGATTGTATTTCAAAATTACTACAAAAATACAAGTTTTTGTAAATTTTCAACCATTTCCTTGAGGAAATGCTTCAGCCACGTGGTATACGCGCCGAAAACTAGCTCGTACCAAAATATTGCAAAACTTTTGACTCAAGTATTTCATATTTACAATGATATATGAATCAACTCATTACATAGCAGGTTTTTCATCGTGAATTTGACAAAATTTGGAAATAGGTTTAATTTTGCTGTAACTCGAGTATCAGATTTAACTGAGAAATAATAATAAGAAACACAACGAGTATTAGGGATAGGGAAAACGTCTACTAAGCAAAGATACAAGATGAACAGATTAATTAGTAATTGTTACATTGAACTAACAAGTCCCGTGAGATCTCGTTGTTTCTCTCTTCCGAGCTTTCGCCAGATATTATTTATTGGAAAAACAGACAATTATCATTATTCATATATATATTTTTAAAACTATATCCAGTAAGTCCTTGGCAAGCCCCAGCCCCTGTTATCATATATGTGCTAGAAGGCGGGGGCTGAGGGTCTTAATCTCCAGGGAATGACGTTAAACTCTATCTTATGGTGAGGTTCGTTCCAGTTCTGGAAATCTGAGGAATACGGAGCACACCTTCTTCACCATTGCTCTCTGGTCCACACTGACCCGGAGTGGTATTACCTGTTAGGGTGCCATCTAGAAGAATGGATTATTTCCCATAAGTCTAACATGATCAAAGGGAAACAACTGTTGACAGATAAATTATTTATTTATTTTCCCATTAAACTAACCCTAAACCCTAATCCTAAACCCTAAACCCTAACCCTAACCCTAATCCCGTCTTCTTTTTTCGTAGTAGATCAATAAATAAATGAATAATTTATCAGTCGAAAGTAGTTCCCCTTTGATCATGTTAGACTTATAGGAAATAACTGAAAAATGTGTTTATAAAAAAAATTGGTTATCCAGTAAGAATGATTTTATTTCGAAACTTTATCGGCATTAAATGACCCACCTAGATTGATATGCCGTAAAACAAACCATATCAGACCAAACCAAACCAGAAATTGATTAAATCATCGGATGTTTGAAATAGGCTAATTTCCTCCATGATCTCATACCCACTACTGCTTGAACTGCATCGGTCACGTGATAAACACACAGCGACCAAGTACGCAGTAAATAGTGCAACATTTTTTACTCACCCGAGAAATTTTTTGAAATCTTTAAAACATGTCTTAAACTTATAACCAATTTTCATTCCTTTTTGTTTTAATATAAAATACAAGATTTGAACAACGTTATTGATGATTGAAACTTTTGCAACACACTCTCATGTAAAATAAAACAACGAATTTGGGTGTCAAATTTTAAATTATTCCATGTTATGTTAAGCTGAACTTTTTTTATGGCATCTTTTAGAGAGACGTTTTCAAATATATATTTCATATGCCCTATTTCGTTTGAAGAGATAATATCCTCTTTAGAAATCTTACAGAAATGGATGTTGGGTGATTGAACGATAACGTGTGTTAGCTGGGATATTTATTTTAATAGAAATGTTTGAATCTTTGTCTTTTTTTTTAAAGAATCAGACATGTAAACATCTTTAATATGACAGATGAAAAAGAAGCATATTGCACCTTCCGGCCTCCTGCTAAAACATTCCCATTGATGCCAAAATTATCAGCATCATTTTTATGGAAATCTTTGAAAAACTTTTGATTGCTAGCTTGCTTCTGAATGCGTAAGCCTATATATCCTTTATAAAGAGTTCGGGAAAATGTGATGATATATTCTTTGTCGACGAGTATCAAGACAGAATGTACAATCAAGATTGTTTATCCATATTTATCAAATTTATAATTCCGTACTTCTGTTTGTATAATTGTGTTTTATATCCTCCTCAGCACCTATATTATATATATATATATATATATATATATATATATATATATATGATAAGTTCATTTATACATGTAGAATTAAACAAAAGACACATCACCTGTTTAACAATTTTATTTTTGATCTTTCGTGGATAAGTACTCGGGACATGAATTTTGGTGGACTTATCCACGAAATCCACCCAAATATTTAAAAGTTGGCCAGAAAACTCGAAGAAATCAAAAATAAAATTGTTAAACAGATGTGTCTTTTGTTTAATTTTACATGGATATATATATATATATATATATATATACACACATATATATATATATATATATATATATATATATATATATTATAGTGGACAATACGTTTAAGGTGCAATGGTTTCCATTGGTTTCTAAGCAGGATGTTAGCCACTTTTCGTCAAGACAGTTAAGAGATGCAGGGAATGTCAAGTCATTTATATATACATATATAAATGAATTGGCATTCCCTGTATTTCTCAACAGGCATGTTGTCTTGAGGAAAAGTGGCTAACATGCCGCCTGTAAACCCATGCTTACAATTACATCTGAAATATATTGTACACTATAAAGAATAAATAAATACACCTCTCGCATTCTTAATCGAGCACTTTATTTTCAATTTTGCAATACTAGATAAAGACTTCTAACACACATATACACACACACACACACACGCACACGCACACGGAGACACAGACACAGACATATATATATATATATATATATATATATATATATATGTGTGTATATATATATATATATATATAACATCGAGTTGACACAGATTTACATGTCTCTCTCTCTCTCTCTTTTCTCTTTCTCTCTCTCTCTCTCTCTCTCTCTCTCTCTCACACACACACACACACACTCTCTGTCTATGTCTCTGTCTCTCTATCTGTTTCTGTCTGTCTGTCTGTCTGTCTGTCTGTCTCTCTCTTGCCACCCGTCTCTATCGGTTATCACTTCTGATACGTTTTCAGCATGGCATCCAGAATCTACACAGAACTTAACTATGTAGGTTTTTCTTGTTGGCCTAGAACAGGAGCACGTCACATGAGTATGTCCTTAATTCTCTAGCAATATCCAGCATTTCTTACTTTTATGGCTTGTAACATAGGAGGTAAGTGGAGATACAACTGATTTGTGTGGGGTGCTGCTTTCAAGATTTGTTAAAGATAGCACACAGCATCCTTGTGTACTTCTCATCTAGCTTTTTTCTCTAAGCGTTTAAGCTTAAGTGAGATATACACACAGGTGATCCTCACCTTTGAGTTCGTTCTTTCTTTTCTAGTATTGTCTTAGACTTATTTAAATTGTTTGTAAGATAGGAGTTAAGTGGTGGTACAGCTACTTTTGCTGCTTCCAAGATTTTCTCAAGAGAACTCTCATCATCCTTGTGTAGCTCCTATCAAGCCATAAGAATTTGTGTTACATATTTCATGGGTAACCTATGAGGTTATTTCCTATAAGTCCAACATAAACAAAGGGGAACCACTTTTGACTGATAAATTATCAACCTAACCCTAACCCTAACTCTAACCCTAACCACGTCTTCTTTTTTCCTAGTAGATCAACAAATAAATAATTTATCCGTCAAGAGTGGTTCCCCTTTGTTTATGGTGGACTTATAGGAAATAACCACCAATGATTTGTGTAGGTAGAGATTTTTGATTCAGAGTTCGTTAGAAATTCAAAATCGGAGGAAAATTACCGTTACCGTTATTGGCATGTGGTAACATCCACTTGATCACTCGAAACGCGCGTGTGAACAGAAGTTAGGTTTTAGTTAGTTGCGGCCAGACATTCCGCGGGAGCGGAAGCAGGTGTCCTTCACTCTGAAATGCAGACTCTCACCGCGCGGGTTCGAGAATCCTTAGGTTAGGGTTGTTTTTAATAAAGAAAAAAGAAAAAAACTAGTGTTTGGTAATTACTCAATAAGAGATGGGCAGACACCCATCTCAACCAGTGAAGTAATCAACCCACAGATGAAGCCCAAAGGAAAATGGACACTGAACAAATAAAGTCCCACCATCGTATCTCCTCACCTGTCTCCTCTCTCCTCAATTATATACCCGAGTGATGGAGTATATAGCATTTGTTTAAAACCGCCCGTAGCATCCTTGTATAGTTCCTATCTAGCTTTTTTTCTCTAATCGTTTAAATATTTCCAATGTGAGATAGACACACAGATGATTTTCACTTTTGAGTTCGTCCTTGCTTTTCCAGTATTATCCAGCATGTCTTCGACTTATTTTGATTGTTTCTGAGATAAGAGTTAAGTTGAGTTACAGCTGCTTTTTTGTGGGGTGCTGCTTCCAAGATTTGTTCAAGACAGCACGCAGCATCCTTATGTAGTTCGTATATAGCTTTTTCTCTAAGAAATTGTTCAAAACCGCCTGTAGCATCCTTGTGTAGTTCCCATCTAGCCTTTTCTCCGGACGTTTCGTTAGATTCTAAGTGATGAAGCCATACACTCAATACAACCATGTCCAATATGAACTAGACCCACAGTAACCAGTTCAGAGCAGTTATGACTTTCGAAATAATTTCATAGCTGGCTTGAAGTCAGCATTAAATGGCCCAACGAGGTTGATGTGCCGTAAAACAAACCAACCCACACCAAGTTGGCTTGAAATAATGTCAAATGACCCACATATGTAAGTTTTATCTCCCAACTATTTCATGGCATTATCACTCTCCCCCATTTCTTTGCATTCAACTAATGCATTGCTTATTACGATCCGTAAATTCAGCTTTAAGCACAATTTTCACAATTGATTTCCGGTTGTTTGTCTGAGAATAAAACGTAGCTCTTTTCTACGCTTAAAAGGATTATTAATACTAAAAAAGAAAAGTTACTATTATAAAGAAATGTGTATTAATGTTTATTTAATGTATGCCTTCTCGCTAAAAACAAATGATTAAATTCAAATTTAAAATTTAGCCTAAGGGGAAAATAATGTCTTTGCGTGAATAAAAAAAAAGAAAACAAAAGAAAATTGTCGTTCAGAATAATCATTCAACAGAATATTGATTAGATAGGTGAAAGTTAGCGGCTAAATGCTTTTATTTGCTTGAACTTTTAACACAGTTTACGATAAAGTATAGATTTTACAACATGAAATGTACACATCTTTATTGTTATATACTCAACGTTTTGGCCGATGTGACCTCCGGCCTTATTCAGGTGTTTCTTGTCTTACTCGGGAACCTTCTCGTCAAAATCTGGAACGTTTTTGCCAAAAGCGGGAACATTCTTGTCGTAATCGGAAGCCTTCACGGAACTTCGAACCGAACCATTTTTTTCTACCCACTGGCGTTGACTGTTCTCATTCTACTAACCATGACCGGGTACAAGTGTTAAGCTATGTAAACGTACCCAAGTTCGACGAGGATTTTTCTGGGTTTGATGAGAATGATCCCGAGTTCGATAAGATACACCTGAAGAAGGCCACAGGGCACATCAGCCGAAACGTTGTGTATATCAGCGGTCCCCAACCACCGGGTTGCGACCCGTTACCGGGCCTCTGGCCACAGAACGTTTTAATTGTTCTTAATTATTTCTTATTAGAAAGGATTTTCGTTCTAAAATAAATATTTTCGTTTACAGAGATGTTGTTGATTATTAATTTATGAACAACAGGTTGATTATTGTCTATTGATATTTGCATTTTACATAAGACCACTGCGGATGATTTATTATTATATTACATTAACGATTATCGAGCTAATGTAGGCCGGAGCATATGAAGGCCGGTCCGGGAAAATATTGTCTTAGATGAAACCGATCCGTGGCGCAAAAAAGGTTGTGGGCCGCTGGTTTATATGACAATGAAGATGAAAACAAGTCCGAAAAATCAAAATAATACAAATAACACTGATTTACAAAAAAATATTTTTTGTCTGGGGCAAGAATGTGAATAGATGTTTTTTACTAATTTGCGTGTGCTGAATTCAAATTTATAAACAGATCTACTCCATCACCTCTAGTTTTCGGTCTTTTAAATAGTCTCATTTTAGTATATACAGAGTATATACGTGCTTATTTCAACAGTTGAAGCAGCTTATTACAGATAAAACAGGATAGATAAAGAACATTGACGGAATAAATATATTTGGATGACACAATGTACACAATTCAGAAAGAATTGGCCTTGTTGAGGCGTCCTCGATGTTTTGACGAGCTTGAAGCCATTGGGGAATATGAAAAAAACAAAACAAAGTAAAATTAAATAATATGTAAGGCAATAAAATGTGAATCGTTGGAAATTGTAATACAAATATATACCCAAAAGATTGTGTAACACAATTGTCGAGGGACACCTTCCTCTTGCGCTGTGAGGGACGACAACCTCCTGCGCTGACTGCCAGTGCACTACTGGCTCTTGATTGAGACGTGTTGGCTACGCTTAACTGCCAAAATCCGTCTTGATATATAGCTATATATATATATAATGTAATGCTATCACTTACATTTATTGCATAATAACTAAAAAAAGAAGACATAAGTCACACAATATTAGAAATTAACCCTGAATGCATATATGCCTTTATGTACAGTATGTGTACAAAATTTACAATATGCATATCTAAAAAAAACTAGAGGTAATGAGTTAAAACCGATTTCAAATCTGAATTCAGCACCCCCAAATTAGGTTAAAACAGCTATTTTTGTGCTTGCCTCAATTTCTTTGTAAACCAGTGTTATCAAGCCACATCTCAAAAAGTTAATATAAAATAAATTAATGAAATACAAATTTAAAATATCCCAAACATTGGAGAAAAGTGTGGAAAATAATCATTGGTTATGGAATTGATTTAATCCTACCAATTTCCAATTGTATTTTGTTGCTATTGCTTAACCCCTTGTGGTCGGGACGTTCAAGAGTTTTACTGAGAACGAATCAAATAGGCTGGCCATAGTCAGAGGCTTTGGGTCAATCACAAAGAATTTGTAAAAAGAATGGGGATCTGGAGATCCAGGTATGGGTGGAAACCACACAAACGGGAATACTGAGATTATTCCTGAGGCACTGAGGATACTTTCTCTTATTCTTATTCCCAAGGGCCGTCCCCCTTCCCGACAGCACCTTACTCTCATCTAAAAGGAGCTGGGTCTGGTTTATTGCCCGGTACCTGAGACACCCTAAAATTTGAATGCCAAAGGGATCACATACTTTTTGCACTGGTGTCTACATAAGCTTCGGTTTGTGCTTGGCTTCCCATGTTAAAAAAAAAAGTCTTTGTGTCAATCCGGTCTTGGGAAAGGTCAGGAAAATACTTTCTTTTATTGATTCTGACTCGATGAAGGTCACCAGTTACAAATGGTGTGAAAGCCCGCAACTGATGACCTGAGAAATCTTGATATCACCCTCCCAGAGAAAAAAAAACAAACTCCCAGTTAGTGGTGGTGGGAAAAAAACTTACAAGGTGTAAGATAATAATTCACAAACATCTGTCACTTGAATAGAGCACCCGCAAAGGAATCACAAGGTTTCGGGTTTGATACCGGTCCCGGTCCCGGTAAACTCAGCGCATTAGAAGGATAGATTGGGTAGTATGATATGTGCGCTAATGTGGGGAGCTGACGCTAGGTGTGGCACTCCACCTCATTAAAAACAATCTCCCAAGTGCTAACGAAAAAGGGATAGACTCCCTCGCTAGCCAGCTGATACCGACAATAGGCCACTCCGCCAAATTTACTTTAGTTTTATCTGTCACTTCGTTTATCCGTACTATTAATGATCAGCCATTTTTGGACAGATTTGAACAAAATTTTAATAAATTTTCTGGTTTCTCCCTGAAAAGGTTTTAAACTGTATTAAAATCATTTATTTGTTAGTTAGTTGGATAAATGTTACGGCATGTTAGCCCTTGTTGTGTTATCTTATGCAGGAAACTTTTTTTTTTCATTATTTCTTGTTGAGCATTCAAATCTCATTTTAATTGTATTTAACCCATAGATGGCACCTTCAAAGATACAAACACACGAGGTCAGAGTGGAACTGGGAATAATGAACGGGTACTCTACACTCCCGAAAACTCTAGATTTGAAATCTCACCACCAGATGCAGTTTAACGTCAAACCCAGAACACTAAGACCCTCAGCCACCCCCTTCAGGCACATATATGACAAAAAGGGTTGGGGTTTGCCATAAGAGCAATACGATCGAAACAATCATATAAGTACTAAGGCTTGACGTGACCAGCTGAAGACCGCCCATCTAACGTAAGTAAGAGTCAAAGAGGGGGTCATATTCCTCTGCAGAGGTGAATCCGATGTATTCGACAGTCCTAGCGACAGGGAGAAGTTTATTTGTTTAATTGCTATTTTATATTTAACATACTCACAGTTTAAAAATATTTATTTTCACAGAGTTTCCAGACCTTTACCCACCGATTTGGAGATATTTTTTTTTAATTGATGTTGTTTGTTTTTTAAGAAGTGTTAATCCAAATTACTTCATGTAAGTTAGATAATCTCATTTTCAACATGACATCTCGAAAATCCCCTTACTTTAAATTTTTTAACCTCGAAGATGGAAACCAAATTTCTTTTAGATCAAATTAGGAAAAAAACTCTAGTAGCAAATTTACCCTGTTGTTTTGTCTAAACCTAATATATAAAGCTCAGTTTAAACAAATATATATCACAACGTATATGTAATTATTTACTCGGCTTAACTTATTCATAGAGGATATCAAAACTGTTGGGCACCCGGTTAAGATCAAATTCAATACAAAAGAAATCATCATCATCATAAGCGTGATCATGATCATCATCATGATCATCATCATGATCATCAGGTCACACTGTTAACCCGGATTCCTATGACGTTTTCCCTGCTAGACGTCTCTGTCGGCCATTGCACTCTGTAGGTCCTCTGACGGAATCCAGAATCCACACAGAGCGTTGTGCTTTTGGATACCACCATAAAGATGAGGATTACAGTCCGTAAAATTAAGAGTATATACAGCGAACTAGACTAACATTTATTTGAAACTGAGAGGGTGAGTTAATTGGTTCAGAATCATATTCTTTAAGAAAACAAAATAACTGTAGTTTAAATGTACATAAGCATTATATTAATTCTTGAATATATATATATATATATATATATATATATATATATATATATATGTATATATATATATATATAATTAAGCACATATTCTCCCAAAAATTGTCGGCTAAATAAAGCCATATCAAAACACATTGTTTGTTTGTTTACTTCTCATACTGTCGTGTAGTAAAGACACCACAAGTGGAATATAACCTACTTCTAAACAAACCGAAAAAACTGGAAAAAAAAGACCAGCTGGTGTATTGGTTAGAGTCCCCGCCTGTCAGCTTGACAGTCAGGGTTCGAATCACACACAAAGCGGTCTTCCTGTCTATAGCTCTGCTGATGAGGCCTAATAGGCCGAAATGTACATACAGAGATTGATTTTTCTCGATTTGTTTACCTTTACATTTGAATAGGTATGCCCGCCTAATTCATTGATTATTAATTATTTAATTTTCAAAATTAGGTACGACTTCAATTAAGCACATATTCTCCCAAATATATCTATATATCTATATATCTATATATATATATATATATATATATATACATCAAGTGTTCGTAAGTTGCTCAGTGAGTTTCTGCGTATACTTTCATTGATTAGCGCGGTCAGCTTTTTCCTTAAAAGGTAGGCTCTCCACAACTATATTTAGCCGGCTCAACTCTTGGAAAAACAAAATGCTTTGATAAATAAGTTACGAAAAAAGCAATTCATTATCCATGGGATGAGAAGGGATATACATGCTGAACACGGATAGGATTTTTGTTCATCTCATGAGAATTCAGGTTTGCAGGGAAAGAGATTTGGAACTGCTGATAAAAAAAAAAAAAAGAAACTTGTAGATTGAATCTGCAGAAAAATGTCCATTGCTTACTCGCGCACAATTACATTTACATCAGTTACACATACGAAATACATAGTGATATTTACACACATACATACACACACACACTCACACACACACACTCACACACACACATGCAAACATACACACACACATACACACACATGTCCGAATGCACATATATATACACACATACACACACACAATTACACACAGACCAGTGTACCAGTGTAGCATGATGTGGACACATATATTTATGGATTAAAAAGCATAATCACTCACACACACCACACACTCTCTCTCTCACGCACGCACGCACGCACACACACACACACACACACACACATATATATATATATATATATATATATATATATATATAAAGTGGGGGAAAAATTTCTAGCGCCCTCCTAATTTTATTTATTTTTCTGAAGGAAAATCGCTTTTTTTTAAATTAAAAAGAACTTCGGTACAAATATTTTCGCAGATGTGTGTGAGTATATATATAATATATATATATATATATATATATATATATATATATATATATATGTATATGTGTGTGTGTGTGTGTGTGTGTGTGTGTGTGTGATAGAGATAGTGTGTGTGTAATCCGCTTAAATTCACATGCAATATGTATTACATATGTGTATCATTGGGGTATACTTTAATGCACATCTATCTCATATTTATAGTTTTATGCCTTTATTTTAATGAATAGGTTACACCTAACAATAAGCCTGTATCTATATATGTATTTACATGTAAACAGATACAATAAAATGCATGCATATATGTGTGTGTTTAGATGTGTGTGGGTAATTTGATATATCAATGCGCACTAATATGTGTATATGTACGCACACACACACACACACACACACACACATATATATATATATATATATATATATAGATGGATAGATCGATAGAAAATATAGATAGATAGATGGATAGATCGATACTTAATCTAGTATGGGTAAATGTCGGGCACAGATGTAGGTCTTTTTTCTTTAGTGCTGTATTTTTTTCCATGCTCAAGAAGATATGCCTGTATGTGCCAAAAATTACTTTTATAACATAATATTTTAAACTAACTTAAAATACTCTATTTATGTCATAAGTATATATAATATATATATATATATATATATATATATATATATTTTATATATATATATATATGTATATAAATGTGTGTGTGTGTGTGTGTGTGTGTTCAAACAAAATTCTACATTTCCAGTATATCTCTATGCATTTTGTTTCCAACTGACGAATGGGACTTTTAAGTGCACTTTCAATTCAGATAATTAGCTTACTTTTCGTTTTTGAATGTTTTAAATGGCAACATCTTATCCGAAAATCGTGCCAAGTAAAATTACCAAAAGACAACCTGATTGATCTAACATTACCCCATCCATACACGCAGACACACAGACACACCAGAACACACACAGAAAAAAACACACACTCACACATACACACTAAATTCATACACACACAAATTCATACACGTTCAAGATTTCTATCATCTATGTACTCACTAACCTAAAAGGTCCGCTCTATATTCCTTCTGTTTGTTGTACTGCGTTTACTGTTATCTCAACCGACAAATAAAACAGTAAAATTATTGTATATCTGTTTATTGATTATAGAAATCAGAATTAATGCCAATAAGCAATATGATATCGAAGTATAATATCCTTTTTTGTGCTGAATAAATTAAAGATAAATCTAAAAATTTAAATAAGGTCGTGTGTACTTTAGAGAGAAGATACTCTGAATTATAAAACACATTATTCGATGCTAGATTTTACTTGTTAAATGATGCGCCAGATCTGTTTTATTTAATAATAATAATAATAATAATAATAATAATAATAATAATAATAATAATAATAATAATTTCGGAATATGAAAGTGAAGGTGATACCAATTGTAGTTGGTGCACTTGGAACGGTCCCAAAAGGATTGGAAAAAGGGTCTGGAATGTTTGGAAATCAGAGGAAGGGTTGAAACCATTCAGAACACTGCACTGCTGCAATCTGCCAGAATACTCAGAAGAGTCCTGGAGACCTGAGGAGACTTGCTGTCACTCAGACCCCAGTGAAAGACCATCAGCTAATGCTGGTGTGAAAACGCAAAAGGAGCAAATAATAATAATAATAATAATGAGGATTTGGTGTATGTCTCTCTGTAACCGAAACTACATCACTGATTCCGTCACAATACTCTCAAGAGTTGCGTGAGTTTAATCATCTTTTAAAGTTCTAATCATGACCCCGGGTATTGATTTTTTGAGCAATGTTCAATAGATTAAAATTTGTTGAATAAAGTCCATACCTATATTTATAGACTTCAGTCATATACCGTCTGGTTCGTCGATAAGTCAAACGTGGTAAGTCAATCTTCATAAGTTTTTCTTCATGTAAAAGGTTGGTTTTTTTTATCATTCATTACTCCTTCAATGAGTTTTATGTTATTGATTGATCTTGAACTCCAAACAGCATTGACAAATTTCAAATGAGGCCTCACCAATGCAATGAATAAATTTGTAAACATTTCCTTATCCATGTATTCATATGATCTACGTATTAATCCTAATATCTTGTTTGCTTTATTTACTTGTAGTTCTATGTTTGGAAAATGTTTTAGTTCATTAGTTTGTATAATATATTTTCTTTTAACTATCGTTTGCTAGAATATATGTTGCGTTTCTGTGTGTTTCACGTGTTCGTAAAATAAGAACAATTCACAAAATTATAGTGTCGCCATAAACTAGCACGCGCAAAAAATTATTTCCAACTGATTTAACTTTTTTTTCTCTCTCTTACAGCTTCTCTCTCTCTCTCTCTCTCTCTCTCTCTTCTCTCTCTCTCTCTCTCTCTCTCTCTCTCTCTCTCTCTCTCTCTCTCTTACTCCAAGTTTGGCCTCTTTCTCTGCGCTCGCAATTATCTTTGATTAAAAAAACGGTGTCGACTGTCTCTCTCCTTATTCGTTACTCCGATCATCCTCTCACAACTATCCTAATTTCCGGTCTAATACTTATAAAATATTCGCTTACGTTTGCCTTTACCTTTTCTACTTTTCTTTATTCAAACTACAATGACATAAAGGTTTATTGTAATTTAAGTACAAACGACTGGCCAAGTGAACGTGTAACTGAGTATGGATAATTGTGTGCTACTATGATATCCTATCATATTTATAGGGCCGGGTTAGCTCAGTCGGTATAGTGTTCGGCTGGAAACCTCAAGGTTCCTGTTTCGATACCGGCCCTCGCCTACCACGCTTCTCCACATGTGCGTGTATATGTGTGGTTTGTGCGTCCCTTTTTACTGGTTGTCTTAATCATTATTAGGGTAATATGAAATCTATTAATAATGGAGATTCGCTTCCGGTTTTTGTCTGTAACAATAATTACGTCACTGCTTCCGTCACATTACCCAAAATCGTCATAACATAGAATAAATACACTAAAAATTTGAACATGCAACATTAGACAGTCCTCATTGTTTTTTAAAACAAGTTTTAATAAACACATGACTCGTATTATATATCTATATATAGTTTGTTTTATTTTAATACATATTTAAAGTTTACATTTCAAATTGTTTTATTTTTTAATCCTTTAATGAATTTGATGATTTTACTTACTTAGGGTACAAAGTCGCTGACATTGAATTTTTTCACTCCCACCCCTTAGGCAATATGTTTCGAAAATCTATTTTTACATCGCACAGAGGGCGTTTTTTTATTTTGTACTAGTAATAATAACAAGAATAAATTCAAGTAAAAGGTTATGTAGAATTGAAATTCAACGAATGAGACGATTTTATCTATTTTCTTTTATCAGTATTTATTTATATTTTCTTTTGTCGGTATGAGGCGGACTGCGAGGGAGTCTATCCCCTTTTCACTAACGCTTCTCCAGGGAGATTGTTTTTTTCTCTGAGTTGGAGTGCTACACCTACCGCCAGGTCTGCACTTTACCGTACAAATCAGATTACCCAATTCGTGCTACTCATGCGTGGATTTGACGGGACCGGCATCGAACCTGGAACCTTGCGTTTCCTAGACGGTTGCTTTACCAACTGGGCTAAACCAAAATTCGCTCAACGATGAAAATGTCAGGTGTTTATATATATTTACCATACCCTACGCACGAGCAGGATGTGGCAAAAGGTCAATTTCTTAAGCAGAATTTAACAGGTTTGATTTCAGAGTTTTCTCCGAGACTGATTACCTAGCCATGGTTAAAGAGCCCAGTCTATCCTACTATTTGCCCATAGTTGAATGGAGAGTAGTTGGATGCATACCTTTCTAAAGCATATTAGCGCTATGTGAAATGCAAACAGCCTCGTCAAGGATTTGAACTCGGGTCGACGAGTCCATTCCCTACGACTCTAACCATTACACTACGCACCTTCATGTCGGGTGTTTAAATGGCTCGTTTTTTTGGTTGGGGGGGGGGTATTTGTCTATTTTATTTTATTTTATCTATTTGTGTATTTATTTGGATCATTTGAATTACGATATTCTTGTCTATCCATTCTCTCACTAAGATACTAACATACAGGAATATTTCATTTTTTTCGTTTTGTTTTTCTATCTTTCTATTTCGTTTCTCTTTTTCTAATGTAATCTACCACCTGCAGATACACTTGAAACCAAAATACTTTTAAGCAGCCAGAAATGAACGGATTCGTCATTATTATTATTATTATTATTATTATTATATTATTATTATTATTATTATTATTATTATTATTATTTTAATTGGATTCTGTTCTGCTGTGTGCATTTCTTCATTTTGATGTGAAAGATAATCGTTTGGAAAATAAATTTACACCTCATTTAATTTCTAAAATACGAAACCTGACCATTCTGTTCATCAGTATGAGCTAATATATATATATATATATATATATATATATATATATATATATATTTATATGTGTGTGTGTGTGTGCATAGTATATATATATATATATATATATATATATATATATATATGAATGCATATATGGAAAAGTAATATGTCTCCCTAACATTATACATAAATACACACACACATATACATCCCCCCATATATATATATATATATATATATATATATATATATATATATATATATTACGCAGATATTAGTCGATATTTTTAATTATTTAAAAAACGATGATAGGCATAATCTTGAAAACATTGTAATTAAAATATTTATATAAAAAGAAAAGTAATTGAGTTTCTTTTTTGTTTATGGTTATATATATATATTATCGTCAAATAGATATCTTCAAGATGGTGATGTATGTTACGAAAAAAAAACTGGCGAAGAATGTGAAAAGATTCTCTCTGTGTGGTATTTGTCAGTTTTGCAATGAAATTAATCTACGCTGGCAATATCTTGCTCACACTCGAGGGTGCAGGCATGGGCAAGGTTTTATGAAGATAAATAATTTCTCATACAATGTCTTCTCTCCCTAACAAACAGCGGCTATTTCTGCGGGGAGGGAGCGCCAAAACATCATGGCTGGGGCTTTAGAATATACAGACTGCTCCTCTGCAGAACGGTAAGACTCCCCAATGGGGCCACCTGCTGGTCGTGGGTGGCAACCCGTGACGCTTAAGGTAGGAACCCTGGTTGCTGAGCAGTCCATGACCTGCAGTACTCTACTTTGGTCCTTACTTAGGCTAGATGGGTGGTCGGAGAGGCCCCTTTCGATCAATCGGCTTGTACGTAAAGCTCTCCCGCTCATATGATTGTCCCAACTATATTGCACTTATGGCAAGCCCCAACTCTTTTTATCATATATGTGCTAGAAGGTGGTGGCTCAGGTTATTCATGTCTTGGGTATTACGTTAAACTCTATCTTATGGTGAGGTTCCATTCTGGAACTCTGGGGAATGAGTACCCTCCATCATCATTGCTCAATATTTATTTTTTAAGCTCATTTTTAAACACATTTTCTTTAAATTCATTTTTTTCTATTTACCCCATAGATGGAAACTTTTCAGGTACCATCACCCCAGGTCCACTCTGACCTGGAGTGGTAGTAGCTGTAAAGATCCCATCTATGAGTCAAATAAAAAAAACGAGTTTAAAGAAAATGGGTTTAAAAAATGAGTTTAAAAAGGAAAAATCGAATACCTAACAAGAATAAGTAAAACAAAATATATTCGGCATAAAATGACCCGATGGGTTAATATGCCGCAAAATCCAACCAACGAACAATCATGTCAGGAATTGATAAAATAAGGTTGAAGACAGCGTCTAACTAGTTGCATTGCTGGTAGTTTCGTTGATGAGACAAATAATCTAGAAAGATGCTGAGGGCGACAAACAAACACGTTGCTACAGTTTGATTAGCACGTTTATTAATAGGTAAATAATTCAGGCCGGTCATCTCTTTGAGTTTCAAACCGTAGTTCATAGAGAGGAGATGAGTCTCTTTATTTTTTAAAAGAAAGCGTCGAAACTCCGAATTTATTGTACGTTCATATTAACATTCTTGTGCAGTAATTGTCGGAACCTTGGGTATGATCAATAAAATGGTGGATAAACACATTAACAAGATACCTGTCAGTCCCGGCCTTTAGGAGAGTACTATCAATGTGAGTGGAGAAATAAGCGAAAAAAGAGAAACAGAAACCTGAAACTTAAATAATGATAATAGTTGCTTCATGATCAGAGGGATTTTTTAAAATACAAAATGTAAAAGAAAAATAAACCCGTTCTGTAAATTGTGAAGCCGATACCACAGCTTCACAATTTACTGAACGGGTTTAAATAAGTGCTTTACCAAGCTTAGATGTGGTACAAGGTCAGAAGTATGGGGCACCCAGTGAGAATCGAACTCACTAACAATGGTCTGCAAATCTACCTTGCTAACCATTACACAACCTGAGGTGCCCATGACTATCTATGGTATAGTTATTTACTAAGCTGAGCTTAGATGTGGCACAAGGCCAGAAGCATGGGGCACCCAATGAGAATAGAACTCAATAACAATGGTCTGCTAATCTAGCTTGCTAACCATTACACCACATGGTGTATACTTATTAAGGTCGTGCCTATAACATATAAAAAACTTGGAGTAATAATTTTTTGATGTAATCTTAGAATCAATTCCTTATCCTTAACAACACATTACTTCTTTATTTTCAAAAATGAAAAACGATGGATCATGCATTTTAATTATTTTCGTTAGTGACACTAGCATTAATTCTTCATCAGTGACAATCTCATTCATTCCTGATTTTCTAAAAAGATTATAGGAGTAAAATTGCAAGATTCTGTGATAAGAATCAAATATCTTCCACTATCGGCAAGAATATTCAGTTTGTTAGTGCGAAAAATGATTACATCTCTCCAATCATACGTGGGGAGAGGTGGAATAACGAAAATTTCGACGGGAGGGGCGCAGATATAACAATATCCGAATCCTAATTTAGTTGACCAGATTTACATGTAGGCGGTGTTAAGATAATATATATATATATATATATATATATATACATACATACATATATATATATATATATATATATATATATATATATGGTGTTTGAGGATTATTCCTTGTGGCGTTCGACTGTGATCCACTGTGAGAAATTGATGTGCCTTATTCAAGTTGTGTGAACGGACAGCGCTATACAATGAATAAATGATGGAAGAGAATTTTAAATTTGCTAATAATATTATTGGGATTAAAGTATTACACTATTATTTTGAAACCAAGAGCAGTAAAACCATTAGTAATAGTGATAAGGATCAGAATATGCTATTATAGCCACCATATCCTTTGAGTTCCCCCGGAATATCTGTACATCAAACCAATTAAAAAGTACATCAAAGAGACAAGGATTGTATAAATTCGTCCCCAAGAGGCCAACAAAAACCACAGAGGGTCATAAGATAAAAAAAAAACAGGCAACAAGGAATAATGGACAAGACGGACACCTTTGAAGATTTTGTGTTTTGTTTTTGTTTCATTTCATTTTCACCTCTTAGTTTAATAACCAGACGAAAATCACCACCATGAGGACTTCACCACTCCTTGATACGCCTTATTAACCTACCCAACTCACTTATCCATTCTTCCTTTCTCACACTTCCTCTCACCACCTCCCACTTCCTCTCCCATTCGACTTTAACCCTCCCAACGCAAGTTAAATCACTCCCACTAAACAACGCAAAGCTATATATGCTCAAAACTTTCCCGAATAGATCTGTAACAACCACGATTTTTTTATATGTCTTAAGATACTGCTACGAGCTAAGCTTGTTGCAGTTTAAATAGATTAATACATGAAACAAATATAATGTGTTTCCTTCATTTATTCCAATATATATATATATATATATATATATATATATATATATTGATTATGAATATGTGTATACGTATGTATATGTGCGTCTGTGTGTGCATTTTTCAATGTTAAAACTGACCAACATTTGAGTAGAATTTCCTTGATTAGAAGGACATAAGTTGACTCAGAATTGTTATGGGGTTTTGGGGTATAGAAATCGAGATGGAATTCTATGAAAACAAATGACAAAGTGAATAACGTATGACTTTACAAATGATGATTTGTTGAAATATCTGGGTATAAGATGTTAGCAAAATCATCGCTTTTCCAACAGCAGCAATCATTTTCTGTAGAAATTGGCCAATGAGATAAGAGGACAAAAGCATTTAAGATCGTTTGCGCTGTGCTCAATGAAAATTGCTGGTTGAACTTTCAGCTAGGAAGATTTCTCTTCGACTAACACCAGAGGCTAATTACAGACGTCTGAATATATATCAGTCCAAGGCTGTAGTTTCCCTTGTAATATATATTACAAGGAACACTACAGTTTTGGACTTATATATATTACAAGGAACATTACAGACTTGGACTTGTGTTTTACAGAGGAGAATTACCGGCTGGATTAGCATCTGGATTCAACAGAACAATTGAAATCTTACAATGTCAACACGGATTCTAACATGATTGACGATTGATGTTTCTTTAAAACAGAGTGCGTGTTTATGCGTGTGAGAGGGAAAGAGAAAGAGAAAGAAAGAGAGAGAGAGAGAGAGAGAGAGAGAGAGAGAAGAGAGAGTAGGTAGGTATTCCACTTTTCTAAAATTCTCATCTTACCGGCTAGTATTGACATGTAAAATTTGCCTTTGTCTGCTAAAAGCATGTGTGTATCTCTGTGTATGAAAATAGGTGAGGGAATTCCCATCTTCTCCCCAAGTAACAAGGACTTCAGTGTGTTGTTGTTCTTCATGTCATATTTGCAAGATAAATAATTTAGTTTGTCCAAAGGCTAAAAAGAAAACCGAACGCTCAACAAGGATTTCACGAATGGAACAAACTTATTACTCTACAGCAAACGTCCCCTCCTCTCATCCGTTCCCAAGTAGGTATGATCAGGCACTTAATATATATCAATGACTGTGTATGTCATAGGAGACTGCTACACAGAGAGGGGTTATAAAAATCGTAAAGTGCCTAATGAAAAGCCGTGGCACCCAATTAACTGTAGGTCGATCCTCCGTGTGTGGTCCTTTATTTTACTATTCATATGGGCTAAGATAAGTTTAGTAATTATCCATAAATATTATATATATATATATAATATATATAATATATATATATATATATATATATCGAAAATAGGCGACAGCTGAGCAGAGTTTCCTTGAATAGGACATAAGATGAGTCAGGATTGTAAGGGAATTTGTGGGTATGGCTATTAGGATGGAATTTTAAGAAAACAAATGGCAAAGATAATATCATCCGAGTTTACCAATGATGATTGACTTTTTTACTTTTCGTTAAACAGCAATTTACATCCGCTCATAAGGGGCCGGTTTAACTCAATCGATAGAGAACACGCTTAGGATTCTCAAAGTTCCAGGCTCAATACCAGTCCTCGCCAACACAGCTCATGAGTAGCGTAAATCCACTTTACGCTATTTCTTATGGGAAATATTGTTTCAGTTTTCTAACATAGTTTGGAACGAATTATGTTCATGAAACGATGTTCCACTAATATATATATATATATATATATATATATATATATATATATATATAAGGTGTGTCATAAAAAGTATCGAGATTGAAGCTGTATTTACCAAGATAGAAATGAACAATAAATGTAACATTATTTTTTTCAGAATACAAGGTTTGTCAAAAAGTACCGAAAATCTCGATACTTTTTGACACCTTAATATATATATATATATATATATATATATATATATATATATATATATGTGTGTGTGTGTGTGTGTGTATTATATATATATATATATATATATATATATATACATATATATATACATATATATATATATGCACGGTGTTTTACATATAAAATATATATATACAGGTATATACATATAAATATATATATAATCTAATATACTTGATATTACTTGCTATAATGTGTCACATTATACCCGTCACGAACGCGTTAGATGAATACCAACGTAAATTTAGACGACCTAATATACAGACATCTAAAAATGTCGATTCATTTAATTTTTATCTTTCACGAAATGAAAAGCATTAAATTCCTAAAATAAAAAAAATATGACAATTTTAACAATTTGAAAAAAATTGAAAAAAATCCATTTTGATATGCCAACTGTCAGTAGTTGGATCAAAGACAACCATTTTGAATTAAGGTAGCTAAAATTTAATGCTCCTAATTCTATCCAATGATAAATACAAAGAAAAAAACATTTTAGTCAAACCGGTAGGATATTTTTACGATACAACAACTGGCCATCAATTTTTTGGTATATTCATTTATATTATTAAAGTGTTCATTACAGCAAACTCAACATGAAGTTGCCCACAGATTTAAAATAAACCACTTGGAAAAAATATGTATATTAATGAATTACTTATCATCAGGAAATGTAAATTTCAGCCGACACGCTAAGAAATGTATATTTTTATAGTTATTCGATTTCATCATGCATTATTTATTTTTAATTTTAGAATCGGAAGTTAATACAAATCGTTTCACCATTTCTATTTTATTTTAGGAACTTTAGAACACTATATATATATAATATATATATATATATATATATATAGAGAGAGAGAGAGAGAGAGAGAGAGAGAGAAAGTGAGAGAGATAATGATATAGATAAAGATAGATACGTTAGCCAATACGTAGTTATTAACTGTAACTTTCTCTGTAAATATAACTGTATATTTGATTAAATATGTGATCAACTGTCACCATTGATTTAAGAATATTGACAAGGGAGGATATCATGTCAAAAATATGTTTTGCGTAAAAGTAATACTGTAGAATATTCATGTACATAAGCGTATAATATATATATATATATATATATATATATATATATATATATATATATATATATATATATATGAGAAGTAACAAACAAAAAATGTGTTTGACATGGCTTTTTTTTAGCTGACAATTTTTGGGAGAATATGTGCTAAATTAAAGTCGTCCCTAATTTTTGAAAATTAATTAATTAATAATTAATGAATTAGGCGGGCATACTTATTCAAATGTAAGGCTAAACAAATCGGGAAAAATCAATCTCTGTATGTACATTTCAGCCTATTAGGCCTCATCAGCAGAGCTATAGATAGGAAGACTGCTCTGCTGTCTAATAGGCTGAAATGTATATACAGAGATTGATTTTTCTCGATTTGTTTATCTTTACATTTGAATATGTATGCCCGCCTAATTTATTAATTATTAATTAATTAATTTTCCAAAATTAAGAACGATTTCAATTAAGCACATATCCCCCCCCCCAAAAAAAAAAAAAGATATATATATAGTTCGGATCAGCTGTTCAGTGTTCCGCACGTCACACGCAGTTTTCGCCGAATTTGATTGTCGTGATTATTTAATTATGTCAAATTCACACTATGTATCTTTATATATATATATATTAATATATATATATATATATATATATATAATATCATTTATATTTTTTGAAGGCAATTATAATGCGTATATCGTATAACATTCGATAATTATTGAAAATAATCATGACAAGCAAACCCGGTGATTAACGCCCGTGACGTGGAACACTGTACAGCTCCGGGTGGAGATCGTAGGTATACACTTAATAAAGTTGAAACATCTGTACGGTGTTCCAGGTCGCGCGCGTTATTCGGCAGGTTTGCTTGTCATTATTATTTTCAATAATTATCAAATTTTATACGATATACGCAT
>CM042139.1:65798084-65833084 GCA_023376005.1 Doryteuthis pealeii
TAAGCATGTGACCGTGATTTCCACACCCGGATTTTGTTATTTGACTCTCATATATATGTTTAAATACACACACACACACACACACACACACACACACACACACACATATATATATATATATATATATATATATATATATATATATTATATGTGTGTGTGTGTGTGTGTGTGTGTGTGTGTGTGTGTGTGTGTTTAAACTTCTAAAATTTGAGGATTTCCCGTATGATTCAAGTATGAATTGACAAAGTTATCGAAATTCGACCGATTTTTCCTCTGTCAGAGTTCTTAAACACTGGGCCATCAGCAGCTACAAGAACAAAGGAGAATTTTAACTGATAAATACATACATAGGTATATATGTCATTGTCGTCAGAGAGTTCACATTAGTTTATATATATATATATATATATATATATATATATATATATATATATCATAATAAATATGTGCAAAGACAGGGATGCGGAAATCTCACGGATAATATGATCAGGTTAAATGGAATTTACCATAATAAAAGATGTGCTCCAGTAAAAAGCTGGACAAGATCCATCTTGAAAAAGCTTCATTAGCAAAGTTTTGCATACGGTGTTATACGCAAACGAAACGTGGGATCCCATGGAGAAGGAATACCAGTGACTGATTACAACACTGAAGTATATGGAGGTATCCATGCTGGGTGAGCACACCGGAAGCGTGTTATTCCGGAAGCGGAGTGGAGTAAAGGATGTAATTGCGTACTACGGTCGGGCACATCTCAAGATTCACAGACTACAGTTGGATTCACAGACTACGCTTGTAGAGTGGTAGCCGAGAGATCGAAAACAGCAAATATATGGAAAATGGTGAGACCAACATCAAAATGGAAGCGTATCGGAGCCACCAGGGGTAAGAGCATTAGTAAACCTGGCCAATTAAAGAAAAACATGCTAGAACATCGTACAGTCTGTTTAAACTTTATTAAGTCTCATCAGGAAATCGTTAGTATACATCGCTGATGACACTTAATAAAGTTGAAACAGACTGTACGATGTTCTAGCATCGCATGATCGTTTGCGAAATTCACTTGTCATGGTTATTTTCTATAATTATCGAATTTTGTACGATATCCGCATTGTAATTGCCTTCAAGCAAACATATAAATAATAATATATACTTTATCCAACAATGCTTCTAAAAAAACAAACATCCAAAAATCTTATTTCCTTCACCGGGGCATGGGTCTGGTTTGTTGTTATTTACTCAACGTTTGCGTACCTCATATGGTAGAGGCGTGCTAGTATCATTGACAGGTTAATTTCGCAGGGATTGTGCGATGCGGACTGTTAGCCCAGCGGTAAAGTCACAGACTTTGCCTGCTGGACTACCGGTTTCGATTTCTGTCGGAGGGAAATCGTTAGTATACATCGCTGATGAGACTTAATAAAGTTGAAACAGACTGTACGATGTTCTAGCATCGCATGATCGTTTGCAAAATTCACTTGTCATGGTTATTTTCTATAATTATCGAATTTTATACGATATCCGCATTGTAATTGCCTTCAAGCAAAAATATAAATAATAATAATAATAATAATAATATATATATATATATATATATATATATATATGTATATATATATATATATATATATATATATATATATAAAGGTTAGTGAAGACTTGAAGTATAGGACTTGGTAACAGACAGTTTCTCGACGATACCATTTACAAACCAATCTTGGTTTGAAAATCTCATAGGCAAAAATTTTGTATGGGGCTGGTGAGTAAATTGTAAATCTCCCCTCCAAGTAAAAAATGGCAAGTCGTACTGGAATTCATTCGTACTCGAAATATGTGAGACTACCAGTATTAATTTTTTTTATTTCCTTCATGTCATATTCTAAAGATGAACAACCTAGTTTGGCTCTAAGCTACAGCAACCGAATGCCCAGTGAAGGTCGCATTTATGGGACAAAATCCACTCTACAGCGAGACACCGTATCACATATATATATATATATATATATATCAATCATTGATATATATATATATATATATATATATATATATATATATATATATATATGTGTGTGTGTGTGTGTGTGTGTGTGTGTGTGTGTGTGTGTGTTCCAAGAGAGACTGAGTGGGAGGGAGCAGTTATAAAAATTGCAAAGTGCCCGATGTAAGGCAATGGCTCCCAATTAACCTTGGGTCGATCCTCAGTGGGTGGTCGACCATTTTACTGTTTACTGAGATAGGATGAGCATAGTAATTAAACATATATATATATATATATATATATATATATATATATATATATATATATCAAAAATGGGCGACAGCTGAGCAGTTTTCTTAAACAGGACATATGAGTCAGGATTGTAAGGGAATTTGTGGGTATGGCTATTAGGATGGAATTCTAAGAAAACAAATGGCAGAGATAATATCATCCGAGTTTACAAATGATGATTGACTTTTTACTCTTCTCTAAACAGCTATTTACATCCGCTTAACACTTGTAAATTAATGTTTTATCAAAGGTGATTTATTTCCTAAGCTATACATACAAGCATATGTTGTCTCTCTCTCTCTCTCTCTCTCTCTCTCTCTCTCTCTCTCTCTCTCTCTCTCTCTCCTATATATATATATATATATATATATATATATATATATATATATATATATATTAGGGTGGCCCAAAAAATCGTTTGCTACGTTTTTAAAAACGAATTAAAATTAATTAATTCTATTATTTAAGGTCAAACTTTTGTCTAAATCGATAAGTAGTAACATAATGACCATCATTAAAAAAAATTAAAAATATCATTACATATGCAGTTTATTTTTAATACATTTAAAAGGATTTGTTTTGTTCAATTTCGACGCGATCCGCTATTCTGTCTCTTTTTCAATGGTTGTAAGCGCTTGTTTACAATTTTAATGTAACATTCGCGATTGCAAAAAAATTTACCAAAACTCAGGTAATTATCCGATTTTAATGAAATTTTCAGTATTAATTTATCAATTAATGAATTTTATAATGCATCAGTTGTTGTATTTCAACACTTTAATTTAGTATTTTTGCTATGAAAAATTAATATATAAAATTTATTTAAAATATGAAAAACCTAATGTTAAGTTTAAAATATTATATTTTTAGATTCTAGAAATAAATATCTATTTGATTCAAACCTTATTTTAGTCATTCAAAGTATACGTTTTGAAGAAAAACTCTATTGAAAATGTACCCCCCTTTTTTAAGCAGGAAAAATATCGATGTATAATTGTTTCTTTTATAAGATAATATCCAATTAAATAATTATCGAAATGAGTAAAACAGAAATCAACAAAAAATTAATTATTTATATTATTTTTTTACATTTTATTTTTCGATTTTCGGTACTTATTTTCTCATCGTAATTTTTTTTTTCTATTCATAACTTCGGTCTTTTATGTCTTTATTTATACTGTAATTAGTACAGTATAAGACCAACTCGAAAAAATGTTACGCCCCCAACATGAGGGGGGGGGGTCAAAATTGAGTGACCTGAAAAAAATGAGAAAGTTTTGAAATAAAATAAATAATGCATTATAAAGATCATTCATTTATAAATAAACACTGAAAATTTCATTAAATCCGATAATTCCCTGATTTTTGGTAAATTATTTTCTGTAGCGGCGGCTAAATTCATTATGTCAAAAACGCATTTTCGGCTAATTTTGGGCCACCCTAATGTATATATATATATATATATATATATATATATATATATAATATATATATATATATATATAAGTATATAACTGCGAAATAAATGCAAAAATTCTCCTTTAAGATTTGAACTCTATTTACTAAATTCATGTGCTTACATCGATAACATTTACGTTAAGAGGTCTCCTCTTCTTTCAATGCATTTTTAGTACTAGCCGGACCTGTGAATATACCACTATATGATAATTTAATTATCAAAGTGTTTGATATCTTTACTTCAGAGCTACTGAAAATACTTCAATATGTAAAAAGTATAATAATCTTGATTTAACTCTCTCTTAATCTTTTTTCTTTCTTTCCTTGTTTTCATCTTTTCATTATATTCGATTGAAACTGATTAGCCATATCGCTTCTCATCTCTCCCACCCTCTCTCAAACTTTCCCCAACTATTTTTCTTTGTTTCTTCCTTTCTTATTATTTTTTTCTGTGTAGCATGTGCTTTTTCTTCCTTTTCTTTCTTTATGATAAAACGGAATGGTCTATTATTTAGCTGAGGTGACGACACTCATAAGAATTCGGTAGAAAAACAACACCTAATAATCAGGATTTATATTTTTGGATTTCGCTTTGGACGGTCTCATTTTTAACCAGAGCGTGTTGCAAGATTATAACGGATGTACAATTATGGAACTCGAGTATTAATATATATAGAGATTCTTTTTTACATGAGTCTTCTGTCACAAATTTTATATCACCATTTTAGCCCACGGGCCCTCTTTTCTGTAATGGTGACATGGAGATGAGAAAATGCCTGAAGTCTCGATTTTCTGTAGTTTTTTGTTAAAGTTTCATTCAGAACTTTCCTGCATTGATCATGAGTTAAAAAGAAACTTTAATCAATGAATATACTTTAGGTCATTAAGTTCCAAAGTGTCGACTGTGTATATCACTGAAATATCTTTAAAAGCTCGACTTTTCTCCTAGAAAGCGATAAAAATCAAAGTGAAAAATCAAAGTTAAAATAAAATTTGAAATACATTTTACTCATATATATATATATATATATATATATATATATATAATATATATAATATAAAATATATATATATATATATATATGTGTGTGTGTGTGTGTGAGTGTGTGTGTGTGTGTGTGTGTGTGTGTGTGTGTGTGTGTGTGTGTGAAGGATATCTGTACGAGCGAGATTGAGATAAAATAAAATAGAGAGAATGAGGGACTTTATGTCAGATTTAAAACTTATAGAATTTTTCATATATTATTTCATCAATTACATATGACTTAACATTACATCTTTAACAGAAAAGGTAAGTATTTCTGTCTGTCTGTCTGTCTGTCTGTCTGCTCTCTCTCTCTCTCTCTCTCTCTCTCTCTCTCTCTCTCTCTCTCTCTCTCTCTCTCTCTCTCTCTCTCCATATATCACATATATAATATATGAAAATTTCAGGCTGTATTTGCAGAAATGACTCTTATCTAATTCTAAGTAGATGAAGTGAAATATGTTGCTTGTGTACTGTCACGTTTCTTCGCTTTTGAATTAAAGTAGATTTAAATCTACATTTACAACAATTACAAAATATTAAAGAAAAATACTTTAAAGTATAAATAAATCTTATTATAATGGAGATTGTGGGTTTGTCTGTCTGTAACCAAAACTATATTACTATACAAGTCACAATTCCCTTTGTTATTTACATCACATTCTCCATGATTTTATTTTTATTTAAACCTCAATTATTAATAAAATTGTTTTACATCATTAAGACTGTTGCCCATATCTACATACTAATAACATGCAATTGTATTTATATATACAACACAATAGCTGTTTACAGTGTGAATGGGAAGGCTAATTTGCATATTGATATTAGAAATTTGATTTTAATAAATATATGCTTAGTATTATTGATTTCTAATTGTTTGGTTTTATCTTATTGAATATAAGCAAAAATCTCGGGGATACATCTTAAAAGAAATCCATTAACAAGAAGAAATAACTGTAATTTTATTCTTTACTTCCTATTTTAACTAAATAGTTGAATTAGGAAAATTTATCAATGAAAGACGGGAGTAACGGAAAATGATGGAAGAGTTAGTTTCAAAGTTGTTCTATTTTTCAATCATGCCCGCTCTGTTCCAAATCTTTTTATCTGCATACTTATTCAGTTTCATTAGCCTTTCTAATTTAATATGATATTTGATTATATTAAAACTTAAATACTTGCACCCGGAGGGTGTTTATATTTTGCTAGTAAATATAATAAATAAATGTGACATATTTGGACTCATTTCATTTCTCACGAACCCCAATAGCAGTAGGATTGTGGTACCTGCTACTTGCATGGATCCCCAAATGGGTTAAAAGGGGCTCTTTAGCCTTGGTCAGCAACCCATCAAAGTCAATGAAAAGTCTGACACAAAGCCTCTGCTGCCTTTCAAGGAAAGGCTTGGGTAGTAAACCCTAAAAACAAATCAGGAGCCGGAGTCCCTAAAGTGGTGTGATGCTGAAATCCAGTGCTACCCATCAACTCCTGCAACACTACCATTGCCAAACCGCATTGGTACCTTACCTTTCCTTTGGATCACAGTGGCAGTGTGGAGAGAGGGGATTTGCTGCATAGGCAACAGCTTATCCTCCATGGGAACCCGCCCAGGCTATGTAGTTCAAAGAAGAAAAAAACCTTTGACACTGCTCCATCGTCAATCGTAGACAGAAGACTGCCAAGCAAATCTACATTAGTTTAGCGTGGAATAACCAAAAAATCCATAAGTCACCCTTTTATTTTCGTTAAAATATTATGTCGTTACATTAATAAGGGGGGTTTAGCTCAGTCGCTAGAGTATCCGCCAAGAAACCACAGGGTCCCGAATTCAATACATCGCCAACTCAACAGCAAGAATATCACAGCTTGAATCTGTGCGGTAAAGTGGGGATGTTGACCAACAGACGCAAAAATAATCTACCTGGTCTAGCGCTAGTGAAAAGAGAATAGACTTCCTCGCTGTCAGCCTGATACCGACAATAGGCCACTCTCCTGAATTTAATTATTTTTAATTAGTAAATAGTTCAATATCATGGGTCCTATTCCCCTTATGGCAAGCCTTAAACCATTTTATCATCTACGTAGTAGACGGCGGTGACTGAGGGTCTTCATGTCCTGGGAATGACGTTAAACTCTATGTAATGGTGAGGTTCCAATTCTAGACGTCTGGAGAATGTGGAACCCAGCTTCATCACCATTGCTCTCTGGTCCACTCTAACCGGGTGTGGTAGTACTTGTTAAGGTCCGATCTATGGTTTAAATATAAAGGTTTGCTTATAAAAACAATTGCGTATCCATTAAGAATACATTTATTTCAAAAGTTTGTTGGCATTAAATGACCCACTGAGGTTGATATGCCGTAAAGCAAAACAATCAAACAAACAATATCATGAGGTTTTATTTATATTTATTCAACAACTGCAAAAATATAAATCGCTAATCATTTACTCACCTTCTCCTAGACTGACATAAGATCATGTGTTGCTTCCAGCTGTTGTTTTGATTCTGGATAAAAAGGCGCATTGTTGCGGGATAAAATATGACATTGCAGGGTCTTGGCGAACATTCCCGGAGAAAAAGACGAGATGAAGAGACGACGACGAGTTCACATTAGGAAAAGGAAAAAAGTCAGGCACGTGGTCACAGAAAAAAAAAACACCATTCCCATTATCAGTGTGTTTCAACTTTTCTCTATGTCTGTCTTAAATCAGGAAGTCATGAATAAGTCTTTTTTAGTGGATGAAGGAATTGATAAATCGTTGATCACTCATAATGCGCGGGGGTTCTAACCTTGAAATCTAGGTTGAAAACTTGTCCTCTGCCTTATAACTGACTGACTGTGGAGGCGCGTGGTGTAATGGTTAACATTGTATAAAATGGACTCGGTGGTCCGAATTCAAATCCTGGATGAATCTGTTTGCATTTCACGTGGCGCTAAAACCCTTGGTTTGGTTTTGGTTTGTTTTGTTTTACGGCATATCAACCTCAGTGGGTCATTTAATGCCGATAAAATTTTGAAATAAATCAATTCTTAAAGGATAATACAATTTTTTCATAAATACATTTTTCTATTTAACCCATAGATGGGACCCTAACAGTTACTACCACTCCGGGTCAGAGTGGACCAGGGAGCAATGGTGATGAAGGGGTGCTCCACATACCCCAAACCTCCAAAACTGGAACCTCACCATCAGATAGAGTTTAACGTCATTCCCAGGACATGTAGACCCGCAGCCACCGCCTTCTAGCACCCATATGATAAAAAGGGGTTGGGGCTTGCCATAAGGGCAATAGGGTTGGGAAAATAATATAGGTGCTAGGGCTTGACGTGACCAGCCGATTGATCGGAGGGGGCCTCTCCGACCGCCCGTCTAGCCCAAGATAGGGCCAAAGTGGAGTATTGCATGTCATGAACTGCTCATCCACCTGGGCTCTATCCTTAAGCATCACGGGTCGCCACCCACGGCCAATAGGTGGCCCATTGGGGGAGTCGTACCCCTCTGCAGAGGTGCAGTCGGTGCATTCTAACGCCTCAGCCGACAGGGCGGAAAAACCCTTGGGAAATGTATGATTCTAAATATTCTCTAGGAGAACGTCGCTTATGAGTTCCTACTTGCTTCTCCAGCGGTGTCCAGCATGTCTTCTTCATCTCACTCGGATGGTTTGTGTGATAGGAGTCAAATTGGCCGTACAGCTGCTTCCTTGTGGTGTGTTTTCCATGCTTTGTTTAAGATTGCTCGCAGCATTCTTGTGCAACGTACATCTAGCTTATTCTCTAGGCGCATCGTTATGGTCAAAGTGGTGCAGCCATACAGTAGCACTGATACTACTATGGCTTGGAATAATTTACCTTGTCAGATCGGATTTCCATATCACTGATAATCTGTTTATAGCAGACCATGCTTTTCTTATGCGTGTATTACCATCGCTTTCAGTGGATGATATATTACTACCTAGGTACGAGAATTGTTCCACGGTTTTAGAGCCTTTCCGTCAAATATGAATATGCCTCCTTCCTTTTTAAATCATTTGAAATTGGTTTTATCGGAGGCCGATGTTCCCTGCTGCCTTCTACAGGCTATGCAGCAGGCATTCGTCTTGTGTAGGGGTTATGCAAGAAGTGCCAGATCAATTGCCTAGTCTACATCCGTAGTAGTCTCTGCGGGATATCGCCTGCTTGTTGCTTTTTCTTAGTGTGAGGCCTTTTTCTTTTATGAGATTTAATGAGGTTCGACGTACCTTGTCTAGATATATTATATATATATGGTTCTATAGGACTCCAGCGACCATAACAAAGATATCTGTATCACCATCAGGTGAGCGTTACCAGCTCTACTTCGCTTAAAAATTGATATTCCGTCGTATACTGCCAGGAAAGTGGTTGAATACATACATATTTACAAAGGATCGAAATACAGGACATTGTTTGAAATGAGACTCGCAGAGACTAATCCCAATTTTATCATAGTAGGGTAAATTGAATTCTTTAGCCTCAGTAACTCAGCTAAACTAGGAGAAGGAAAACCCTGAAAGCGATCCAGCAGTACTCATACTTGTGGACCGGTGCCAAACGAAGCAATGAGGCAGTGGTTAGCTCACTAGTCTAGTAGAACACTGCTACTTTGTACTAGATTCGATCCCTTTTGGATGTCCTCGAACTTCTGGACATGAGTCTGACTAAGCAAAGTTTTAAATAACTATTTTTGCTCGACAACTCCGAGCTAAATAAACAAATATAATTCGTTCACACAATTTGTAACCGATTCTAATTACTCTAGATTTTATTTAACAATAACAAAAATATTGATGTTTATCTGAAAAACATGTCTTCAGTAATTGCTGAAATTTAACTTTTTGCCAAGAAAGTCAGCTTAAAGCGAAAGAAAATGAATACAATTTGCTGTCGACTGAAATATTCGGTATGTTGTTTGATTAAAAACCAAAAATATTCAGTGAATTTTTTAAAGATATTTTATAGTCACATATTTTCTCTCTGAAATTGATAATATTTGTTGAATGCTTTATCATAAGTTGCTTTGATGGTTTTGTGAAATGGTTTATCAGATTTATTTTACCCATATTAATGGCTCGATGGAATCAAATCATCTTTGATGTGGTGACCGAGGTTACGTTTTACAAATCGAGTATCAGCCACTAGACATTCCTAAATCATGATTTAGCTCTACCATTTCTTCTGATCTCAGATGATTTTTTTAGTCCCTAGATCGCCAAACCTGAATATATAAAAGTCTTTATTGGATTATTCGAGTTTTGTAATAAGTTTAGTCTTTGAAGCCACGCCGAAACCGTTTGTATATACTTTGGCAAAAATGTCACCTAGGTAAGACAGTTCGCCCTTTGGATGACCTTTTCAGGTTCAACAAATTTGTCCTTCAACTGCTTTATAATTACTGTGGTCGTATTCAAAACAGAATGTTATCTCACCACATGTCTGCCTAACAACAGGCTCTTTTACTGCCACTGTCTATACCAGATCCCTGGGTAAATAAAGGCTTGACAACCCCAGATTTAAGATAACAACCAATCCTCAGAACTAATTAAATTCCAAGAACAGTTTCTTACGAGCCGGTTCGAACTGGATGAATTCAATCACTGTTACAACTTATTATTGGTATTATTTAAACAGAATACCTGTTTAGTTGGTTGGTTGGCTAGTTGATTGGTTGGTTGGATTTAACGGCATGCCAACCCTTCTGTTATTTTATGCCGAAGACATTTTTGTTTTATTCATTATTTTGGGGTATACAAATTTTTATTTATTTTTTAAAACTCTTTTTTTATTCATTTAATGCATAGAAGGGACCCTAACGGGTACTACCAATCCGGGTCAGAGTGAACCGAGGAGTAACTACTTTCTAGTAAAGAAGTAAATTTGTAAAGGATATACTCAGCGTATTCTGAATATTGCGTACAATGCTCTAAAAAATTATTTTGGTTTTCTCACACGAGCGTTGTTGTTAATACTGCCACAGACAACTAGCTCTCACAGCTAAGACCAGAGAATCCCCACTCCGGGAGAGAAACTGCCTCGGCTTTTATGCCTTCCAACTAGTCTTAGCCGCGCAACACTAGACTCTACCGTCACTGGAATAATGTTTGTCTCTCAAACCCTATTTTATGGTGTCGAAGAGATGATAATCTGAGGCAAACATTATTCCAGTGATGAGGAAGTGAAATCTGTAGTGAAGAAGTGGCTCAGAGAACAGTCAACAGAATTTTACGGGGCAGAGATACATGCTCTCATTCGAAGGTGGAATATTGCTAATGAGAGAAACAATGACTATGTGGAGAAACATTATTCCAGTGATGAGGAAGATAAATCTGTAGTGAAAAAGTGGCTCAAAAAACAGTCGACAGAATTTTACGGGGCGGGGATACATGCTCTCTTTCGAATATGGAATATTGCTATTGAGAGAAACAATGACTATATGGAGAAGTATGGATGTGTTCCACAGAGAACCAGCTTCATTTTGATGTATGATACATGTTCCTGTGTTGGTAACTATACCTGTCCTAAACAAAATTCCATTACTTTTTGACTTACCCTCGTATTTTTATTAAATATAATCAATTTCTAAAGAAATGAAATAACAGGTTTTGAAGAGTATTTTCTTTCTTCATATCACTGCTTTATGTACGAGTGTAAAAACAAAACAAAACATGGTTCTGATATTGCAAATGGTGGACATGCGTCAGGGAGAGATTTGTATTATCTTCGAAACTGTTGAGCCCTCGTATCCCAGTCGTTAATGTCAGCTAAGTATCTTTCAGGTTTCCCTGATGTAAAAGAGTCATGAGGATTTGCATCACCAGGGACTTTTCCTTCATTTCAGATATTCGCTGTGTACTCGTTCCTGTAGAATGATGATCAAAGTAATGTTGAGACTGAAAGCAACTAAATTTTAGTAGAGCAGACTGGGCTCTTTAGTCTTAGTTAGTAAAGACCTATGGGTCTATACAACATAAAGTTATACGGGTCTATACAACATAAATCAAGTGAATGTAGAAACCGTTCTAAAGTTATTTACAGTGTTTTATGCTATGTAGAATGTTAGTAAATTATCAGTAAGATCAGATTTTCATATGATTGATAATCTGTCTCTAACAGTTCCTTTTTTAAAGTCGACGTTCAAATGGTTCGTCTTACTAGTTCGGTGGTCATTTTCCTTTTGGGCTTCTTCTGTGGGTTGATTTCTTCTGTCTGTTTCTGTTGTTTGGGCTGATTATCTCTTGTTGATTAATTTACAAAGACCTGTTGTTATTTTTTTATTTTCTTTATTAAAAACAACCCCAACCCAAGTGTTATCGAAACCACGCGGTGAGAAGCAGCATCTTGAGAGAACATATTCTCTCAGTGACTGACTGGCAGCAACTAACTAATCTAAAACTGATTTCTGTTTTGGGCCTTCATTTAGCCAATCAGTAGTCGGCGTGCAAGTGAGCGTGAGTTCAATCATGGTAATTTTCAATTTTCTCGTTTTTTGAATTTTTAACGAACCCAATTCAAATTCTATCTACACTATTTACATAATTCATGAGCTACCCATGAATTATGTAACAAAAGCTGAAAATAATTTGTTTGTTGGTTTTTTATTTCACTTGGTTAAAATATATTAGTTACTTATCACCAACACTAATAAGAATAGTGCCTTACGGTCGCATGGAAAACATCGGTTCCCACTATATTACCGAAGTTAAGTAGCAATTAATATGTTCAGTACTCACATGGGTAACCATTTAGTAACGGTAGCGTCTTCTTCAGAAGGTAATGCTAAGGAGTAACAAGGAAGTAGAAGGTAAATCAATCCCAAAATCGAACAACAGCAACTGACACAGACGACAAGAAAATAAGAGATACGTGGTGTAATGGTTAGAGTCGTAATAAATGGACTCGTCAACGCGAGTTCAAATCCTGAACGAGACTGTTTGCATTTCACATTGCGCTAATACCCTTGTGGAAGGTATGCATCTAATTCTTCTCCCTCCAGTTATGGGTAAATAGTATGAAAGACTGGGCTATTTTACCTTAGCTAGGTACCCTGATAAACCTCGCTTAAGAAATTGACCTTGTGTCGCATCCTGCTCGTGTGGAGAGGTTTAGAAAATATTTAAAAAATGAAAATAAGAGAAAACACCTTGCCTTGTAATTCAAGTTGTCATAATTAGTCTTGCAACAAGTAACCGAAGTTGCTACCTTGGTTTGGTATTTAGGACCCCGATCTACTAGTCTAGGATCACTGTAGATCTATAATCACGATCGACGTGTTGTAGGTAGAATGGTAATACAACTAGAGTAATATGCGTCAAAACAATCTCCTTATATCATAGAGCACTGTGTGAAATGTGACATATGCAGCAGATACGTGACTATTTAATGCAAATAATCATGTAATAGATTTAAACAAACACAAGTTAGGCGCTTCCAAGTCTTCAATCAGCCACTGAAAGGTAAGTATCCATACTTTTTTTTGACACAACAGAAGGCACTGTAAATAACTTTAGAACGGTTTCTACATTTATTCGATCCAGATGTAACACTTTAAAAAAATTAATATATTTTTTCTTGACTGCTCTTTATGTCAAACATAAATTAACAGTGTATATCAATCATCATCATCATCATCATCATCATAATCATCGTCGTCGTCGTCAACATCATCACCACCACCATCATCATCATCTTCATCATGTTGTAGCGGCAGCACTGATATCCATGACAATATCTCGCCAACCGTCCCTATCGATCATCGACTCCGAGAGGTCCTCTCTGCAGCATAGAGCTGATCGATGTATGTCCTTAATGGACGACCCACGCTGGCGTGCCCATATGCAGGTTTCCACAGGAGAATGTCACTTATGAGTACGTATTTTCTTCTCCATCAGTTTCCAGCATGTCTTGTTCGTCTAACTCGGATGAGTGATAAGTGTCTATAAAACTTATTTCTTGTGTTGTTTCCACGATTGTTTAAGACAACGGAACATTCTTGTGTAACTCCCATCTAGTTATTTTTTCTATAGGTAATTCGTTCGGCTAAACCGTGCAGCCGTACAGTAGCACTACGGCTTGGAAGTATTGTCACCTGAACTTATCAGTGAGATCAGATTTTCATATGATTGATAATCTGTATTAAGCAGTCCATATGGTAAATTCGACGTTCAAATATTTCGTTTTCTCATAAAACATTCAAGATATTAGGATGAATATAGTATTGTTTACACAGTGTTGGAATTATTTTCAAAATGAAAACAAGAGATAAGAAAGTATAATTTGGTTTTCGTTACCAGCGTTCTTTAAAAAAGGTGACGTGATTAGTAATCAGAAGATATGAAATGTAACGTATGAAGGTTTTATTATAAAAAACCAAAACATTTTAACGTCGACTTCACAATCATAAATATATATATATATATATATATATATATGTGTGTGTGTATATATATATATATATATATATATATATATATATATAATATATATAGTTTATTTGTATGCCATAAAGCTTAAAATTGATGGGTTAGCTGCACTCCTGAAAATAGAATCCATGGCGAGATTTTATTTTTGCATGAAAGTAAAACACCCGTAACCTTCGTAAACCTCGGACGCCTTCGAAGAAATTGTTTGTCGCGACAAGAGAACCATAACTTTATATTCTGCTTCCTAATGTTCTGAGATCGTGTCTGGGAAAGAATCTAAATTTAGAGCTTCGATCTTTTTGTCTGCATTGTATTACGACCATTTTGAGAATTGACGTAATTAATTGACCTCATGAGGTTCACCAACTGCCATGAATTGACGTCATGGGGTTCACCAAGTTCCACGAATAAATATTTTTATTATTTCTAATTACCATTTGTGTTTATGCTACTTTCTGTGAGATTTTAGAGACGACGAAGGTTTTAAAAAAATCTTTTGAGTTATGTCCGACGTAGAAAGGTGTTTTCCTACGTTTTCCTTATTCTACTTTATATTATTGTCACATTTATTAAACAAATGTTCATGTCAAAATAAATCTCTAGTTTTCGGGGGCAAACGGATACTACCAATCTGGGTCAGAGTGGACCTGAAAGTAATGGCAATGAACAGGTCTCCAGAACTGATACCTCACCCACAGAATCAGGTTAGTGCCCTACCCACGACACATAAGCGCTGGATAAATGTGAGTTTTCTGGAAAGATATATTGAACTGGATTTGTTACCATTGTCGAAGGTAAGCTAATTTCTTTAACATATCATTTCGTGACATACTTTGTAATATATATATATATATATATATATATATATATATATATATATATATATATATATATATTATATATATATATATGCCGCGAAATTTTACACGAGGTGGTTTGCAATTCATTCCGCGCTGATGCACCTGGAAAAGGCATGGATCCAGCTATGGGTATATAGTAGGGTATACTGTGTTCTTTAGCAATGGTAAAGCAACCAGTCTGGGAGAGGGAAGACTGATTTCTAACTAGCTCTACTCAACTTGTGTCACATCTTGCACGTGGTTGAGGCGTTGGGTGAGATTATACATTATCTTAATATATATTTTTATTTTTATTTTTAGACAAAGTTAATGATTTAAAACTAATGTATATCCATTTTGATTACTGAATAATCATAAAAGTCAAAAGTTATTGTATCAAATAAAATTCTTATAAAAATATGAATGAGAACCTTTTTTTAATTAATTTCTTTTTTTCTTTTTAAGGGTAAGCTATTACTGAGGCACTCGTGGCCTAATGGTTGTCCTCATAGTAAGTGGATGGTTCCGCGACTTCAAACCCGGAACGAAGCTGTTTGCATTTTACATTTGAATAACTTAACATAAGAAAAAGTATGAATCCAACGATTCTCCCTACAGCTATGGGTAAATAGTTGGAAAGGCTAGAATCATAAATCTTAGTAATACAATCGGTCTAGGAGAAGAACAATTCTGAATTCAAACTAATTGCCGACCTGAAGCGGGGTGGGTTCCGCCAGCCTATTCAGATGCAAGACATGATACGGAACCAGTGAGATATATCATTGAATTGTAATTATACAGAAAAAGTTGGGATTTTTTTAATAAAAGCATAGATTTAGCCAATTTGAAACACGGCGTGCTACAAGTATTCTTGAGAAATACTTGGCCATAAGTTTTTAAATGAATGACTATCAGCTTCAATATCATGCTCTCGCCAACATTTACTCTGTATCTCACTATATATATATATATATATATATATATATATATATATATGTGTGTGTGTGTGTGTGTGTGTGTGTGTGTGTGTGTGTGTGCTAAAAAAGGCCTAAAAATCGGTCATATTGCGGTTACAGTAAACCGCAAAATCACCGATTTTTAGGCCTTTTTCCTTACCAATTATATTGCTCTATTCAAAGAGCAATTATATTGCTCTATTCAATAATTATGAATATCGAGCTCTCAAATTAGAACCTGAACCACTCTAACATTCCACTGTTGGAAAAAAAGGCCAACTTAGAATTATCCTAATATCAACTTACCTGGTAACCTATTTACACACACACACACACATATATATTGTTTTGGGGTTTTAAGGGGTCAAGAAAAGAACAAAACAACGGGTAACGAAAAGTAGAAAATGTATTAACAGAAAGTAGACAATACAATAGAGAGATGTGGAAATTACGTCCGACGAACAGAGTTATTGGCACTCGCATTGGCTTGCTTAAGCCACAATTATCCCTGTCTATTCATGGTAAGCTGTTGGCGTATTCCATTGGTCTTATAGGGTGTGTCACCTATAACATATATAATATATATATATAATATATATATATATATATATATATATATATATATATACACTTCTTAGCCACTCTCTGTCTATGCATTCCTCCCCCTTCTTCTCAAATGATGTCTTTTCATAAAGGCATATTGTACGGTAGAAAAAAGCTTGAGCCAAAATTAAAGGAATAAAGAAACGCTGTGTCATCCATTAAAAACTTCAGGATGTTATAAACAGTGGAATGACAATTGAAAAGTGTGTATTTAGATACAACTAGAAAAGGAAGATAATTTAATTTGATGTCGGTAGATTAAAAGATAGGCAAAGCAGTCTCGAGTATAATGTTAAGTATTGTTAACCCTATAAATGTACTAAAGTATTTGATGCTATTAAATTTACGCAACTGCAAATGTATTTCAGTATTATTAGATAGATCATTTTTTCATTGATATTTCTGACTTTATTAATTTATTTCTAAAAATTCCTATTTTCATTTCTTTTTTACGGAATCAATTTGAGTGAAGTAATTATTAGCATGGTTTTATTATTTTTTTTATTCCAGAAATTGTAATTAGTATCTGGCTAAAGCTCAATAGTAATCAATATTATTAGCGATTTTTTGAAGGCAAGGAACGCGCTCGGGATGAATTATGGCGGGCGTATAATTAAATTGTTTCATTTAAAGTCAACGAATTGGAAAAAGAAAATGTGGCAGAATAGGAGTGATGGGGACTGAGGTAACTCGGTGGACAAATTAGCGGGACTAAGTCAGTTAGTCAACAAGTGTGTGTATCGACCTAGATTGCTAGTCTTAGTCCGTTGAGAAATTTAATAACGACCAAACGGGCCTCAAAGTCGAAATGGTCTGTTCCCGCTAGGCTTTGAAATATCATGAAAATTAATAACTCATCAACACAAAACTCTGTTACTCGTCAGACAACATTGAGGAATGAATGCACATTGCGCAATTCTATTTTATCAAACTGCGTTATCTATATATTAATACCCGTGTTTCTTAATAAGATAATAACGGTCGTACAGACCGTTATTATTTTGCAACACCCTCTGGTTAAAAATCAGACCGTCCAAATCGTCCAAGATCAAATGAAAAAGTGTAAAACCCCATTATCTAGTGTTGCTTATCCACCGAATTCTTACTTATTATGTATTTTGTCACCTCAGCTAAATAATGGACCATTCTTTATTGTAAAGAAAGAAAGGGAAGAAAAAGACATGCTACACAGAAAAAATATAATAAGAAACAAACAAACAAACAAATAAAGAAAGCGAGTATGAACAGGTTCTGCTTGCATTCTTATTTGAGGCATAAGAGAATGTATTTACCAAAACCCATCGCACGAACAGCATGAGACACAAGGTCAATTTTCAAAGCGGGGTTTAACGGGTTTGAATTCAAAGTTTTCCTTCTCCTAGACTGGTTGCCATACCAATGTTAAAGATCTCAGTCTACCCTACTCTTTAACTATAGCTGTATGGAGAATACTTGGATGTATACCTTTTCCAACTGTATTATCGCTATGTGAAATGTAACCAGCCTCGTCCAGGATTTAAACTCATGGCACCGTGTCCATTTTCTACGATGGTAATCATTACACAACGGACGCCTCTAGATGCATAACAGTAACAGTAAATCTAAATGACGGATTATCTACTTATGGATTATGAGTTTTGCTAATGATAAAAGGATTTGATCTCTATGGCAAAGACCAAAGTGTCACTTATTTTTCGGACTGCTGGGTCCATCTTTATCATTTTATATGTAGGTAAGAACACGATGTTTCAGTCGCTATATCCTCCAGTTTTCTCCAGGTTTTCTCTGTCTACTCGAGCATAGTAATGACCCAACCTGGGAAATCATTTTTAATAGTTTGACACTATGAAACAAGGCGTCGATGAACTTTTGAAGATCACATTCAAATAATGACGCCATTGCATATTCACGCCTCATTCAATGAGTCACGAAAAGCGTCACGATCATTAAAAAAATGTTTATAATGGTTTCCTGCTCAACTCATAGCGTAAAATCCAATGACATAAGTTATTTTCGGATATTTTTATTTTAAAAGTAATTTACTAAAAAATATAATTTGATTTAGCCTTTTCGATTATTCGTTCCAATATTGTTTTCATCTCTATACTTGGTCTACTCAGATAATGCAAGCAAAAGTGCCACTTCTTGGGCCCCTGATTAGGATCACAATGTACATTTTTCAACTAACTGAAACTATTACAATCGCAAACATATATTAATCTACATTGCGTTTTATATACGTTTATTATTAGAATTCATTCATTTAAATATGCAAATAAGATATCGGGAAATTGTTGCTAAAGAAAGACTAAAGAAAGACCGACAGCATGTTTCCTCGAATCTCGTTTAAGATATAAGTTTTTGACTGTGGACTTTATCTACTGATCAGTATCTACATAAAAGGATATTTCTTTCAGATACATATTTACCAACACCCCCGCACGAGCAGAACGTGACACAAGATCAATTTCTTAAACGGAGTTTAGCAGGTTTGAATTCAGAGTTTTCCCTCTCCTAGACTGGTTATCTAGCCATGGTTAAAGAGCACAATCAGCCCTACTATTTGCACATAGCTAGAGGGAGAGTAGTTGAATTAATACATTTCCAAAGGGTATTAGTGCTATCTGAAATGCAAACAGCTTCTTCCCTGATTTGAACTCGGGTAGAACATACCTGATTGAAGAGGTGTATCAGTTCTTCTTATTACTCATCGTCATAATGTAATCATTCTTTTTTATAATTGCTAAGTCAATAAAATTATTCTTGTTAATGTGGAGGTGTGTGGTGTAATCGTTACCGTCGTAGAAAATGGACACGGTGGGACGAGTTAACTCCTGGATGTTCCACATCACATAGCAATTGGGAAATGTACGAATACAACTATTTTCCACTGAGATATCTTATCTTTGAATGGGATCCACATGGAGATTTTGACATATCTGGCCATAGCTTTGTTTTATTCCTTTTTAACAAATACTGAACATGGGCGGAGCATCCTCTCCTTTTGTACCACATAGACAGCATCTGTCACTTTCCACAATAAATAGATTTGTCTTTGGTTGCTATAATGAGACTCTCAATCTATCTTTTCCATTCATCTTGCTAGCCATAGCCCAAGTATTATCAGTTTTGATATCAGTAGTACTTCTGGGAAACTTTCCATAGAACTCAATATGTTGTCACCCACTAACCAGGAACTAAATTGTATTTTACATTAGATCTTATCATTTTATCTTCTTTGTTATGTCCAAGTATATATATATATATATATATATATATATATATATATATATATATATATATATATATATTAAGAATTAAGAATAAATCACAGGTTAACTAACAACACCCCAGTTACCTTCTTTTTTCTTTACACTTGCATTGTGAAACCAACCAACAAACCAATATAAACACAATGCTTCAAGGAAATTACAAAACCCTTTTATATATATATATATATATATATATATATATATATATATATATATCATCATCATCATCATCATCATCATCATGTCGCGCCGGCAGCACGGATATCCATGACGATCTCTCGCCAACCCTTCCTATCATTCATTGCTCCTGGGAGGTCCTCTGCGTGGCATCCAGTATCCGCGCAGAGCTGGTCAATGCAGGTCTTTGCTGGTCAGCCCACGCTGGCGTGCCCATGTGATAGCTTTCACAGATGAACGTCGCTTATGAATTCGTCCTTGCTTCTTCAGCAGTGTTTGGCGAGTCTTGTTCGCCTTACACGTATGGTTTGTGTGATATGTGGCAGGTGGCTATGCAACTGTTTTTTTTTTTCGTGAGATGTTGTATCCACGTCTTGTTTAAGACTGCGCGCAGCATTCTTGTGCAGATACCGTCTAGTTTATTCTTCAGTCGCTTCCTTAGGGTCCAGGTGGTACAGTAGCACTGATACCACTACGGCTTGGAAGAACTGTCGCTTTAACTTGTCAGTGGGATCGGATGACTGACAATCTGTTATAATATATATATATATATATATATATATATATATATATATATATATATATTATGTGTTCCAACTAGACTAGTGTTTAAAAAAAATAAATAACTTACCAGTCATGTTAGAATTGTTATGGTAAGCGATAGTGAACTCGGGAGATTTATAGTGATTGTAATATAGGGGTGGCAGTGTGATTGGAGGATTATCTCGTTTCAATTGTGTTACCCGGGACATTTTAGACTATTGGAGATAGTGTATGGTATAAGTTGTTTTTTTTATGTAGGGTTCGTTCCAATAGACCCTTTAAAGGATAATGTCCCTGCCACCCCCTATATACCCTACATAAAAAATAAACATTTCAACTTACCTACGACTCGCCAAAAATTAAGAATTATCTAACTTAGTTAAAATAGTACATCCCTTAGTAATCCTCTTTAGTAAATAATTTTCTTAATATTTTGAAACACATAAATTACCTTCCAATCAAAATCCGTAACTCGAAAAAACTTTAAATCCGCTTTAACCGGCAATTATATATATATATATATATATATATATATATATATATATATGTGTGTGTGTGTGTGTGTGTGTGTGTAACAGTAATATCGTGAAATTTCAGTATTTTTGTGGATTACACTCATACTTGCCCTCTCTATCTCTCTATATCCCTCTCTCTCTCTCACTCTCTCTCTCTCTCTCTCTCTCTCACACACACACACACACACACACACACACACACACACAGAAAAAGAGAGAGAAATAGAGGGAGAGAGAAAATATATATACATATGCATACATATATATCATTTAACATAAAGTCCATTACTTATAGTTTCATGTGGATCCCACAATCGTCACATGAAATATAAGAAAATATAGATATAACTATTTATATGTAGATATATAAGAAAATACAAACTGATACTCCTTCACGTGTAAGTATATTCACATGTCTATTTAAACAGGTATGCGTATGCCTGCCTCTGTGCACGCATTTATGTGTGTGCGTGTGAGTGTGTGCGTGAGTGTGTGTGTGTGCACGTATAGGTGTTTGTACGCCTAGGTATGTGTGTGTGCGCGCACGTGTATGTGTACTTTTATATATGTGTGGAAGTGTGTGTATGTGTTTGTGTATGAGTGTGTATGAGTGTGTTCGTGTGTGTGTGTGTGTGTGTGTACGTACGTGTGCGCGCATGTGTATGTGTGTTTGTATGAGTGTGTGTATGCACAGGTGATTGTGTGCGTGCGCGTGTGTATGCGTGACTCGGTATAGGGTAGTAGAAGCTAAAAGGAATTCACTTCCGACGTTTAATAATAGAAACGATCTATCAGTGAAGGTAGTCTTTAAAATAAGGAGACGCCAACTTCCCGAATGAACATTAATCTCTCTTTGGCCTCCCCGGTCGTATGACCTGTCCGTTGATCAGGTTAAGCAGTTTGGCATTCTAGTGCTATCCGAGATCATCTACTTCCCCGAGGCCTTCCAATAATGTCGTCTGCTGGAAGGATAATAAATATCGATATCTTTCTTGATCATCAAAAGTTAAAAAGATAAACGGATATTTCTGTCCATTATAGTTGGGCAATCTTTACACTAAGATCATTTAATTCGAATGGAAAAGGAAAAAAAAAAATGTCTTCTTCTTACTGTTAACTTTTTTTTTTTTTGAGGTGAGGGTGTTTGGGGGTAATCCTCAAGTCAGCTGTTTTGTCTTTGCGAACTCGGAACATAAAAACAATCGCATAATTCTAAGAGATTAGAAGTAAGTGGCTTTTGAATGTCATTCTGTCAGAAGATAATAAAATAATGATGAATTATGGAGCAAAGAATCGCCCTCGGCTGTGTAATAAAGCTATTTTATTGGTCACAAGATGTGACGGACTGACTCGTTGATTGAGTGATAATCACCACAAAGAAATAATTGGCTTGTTTCAACTTACAACAATTGTAAGAACGTTGGTGTTTATCTTTTAGTGAAAACCATTACGATTCCATAAAATAATTTGACGAGTATAGCACTATTACACTTAAATCATAATAATAGTATATATTGTAGATCAAATCTTTTTCATTTATTAGTTTTTCCTAGCAGCCGATATATATATATATATATATATATATATATATATATATATATATAGAGAGAGAGAGAGAGAGAGAGAGAGAGAGAGAGAGCGTTCGGTTAGAAACCACAAGGTCCTAGTTCGATACAGGTCCTCGCCAACTCAGCGTATCAGTAGCACAGGGATATGTGCGGTAAAGTAAGGAGCTGATGGTAGGTGTGGCGCTCCACCTCAGATGCTAAAAACAATCTCCTTGGTCTAGCTATTGAAAAGGGGATAGACTCCCTCGCTGAATGGCTGATACTGACTTTAGGCCGCCCCGTCAACTTTATTTATATATATATATATATATATATATATACATATATATATATATACATACATATATATATATATATTTTGCTTGGCAAAAATATGAGACACTTTCTCTACCATCTGGACCATGATATACGAAAAACAAGAAAACTTGAAAGTTTACACTTAAAGATCATTAACAAAAAATGTTCTGTGGTTTTTAACGAATTTTGCTTAAATAATATATATATAATATATATATAATATATATATATATATATATATATATATATTTTCTCCGACAGTATAAAAAAGAACTCCCGGCTTTATAGTCAGTAATTACACAAAAACTTTCGCCTAAAGAAAAAAAATGTACAAAAGAAAAGACCAAATCATATGCACCTCCTGATAATAATCAGTTGATACTATTAAAATTAGAAAAACTACTGTAACAGTTGTCTAAATTTAATATGCTAAAGTGCTTAATGCAATATGTAGAGCCAATAAAAGTCAGAATTATTCCGATGATCCGTTAGGAGAAATCTAGGTAGGTAGATATTCACTGACTCATTAAGCTTACATTTAGAATTATACTCAGAATACACAGTTAACTAAATTACACGTTTCATATATAGCTTTTTTTTTCTTTTTTTTTTTTAGTATACATATTTCCACATAAATATGTATTTTCCCTATCGCAAATTTTAAACCTACGAACTATCAACTGCTTGCATATTTGAATTATGTAATACATCTATAATAGATATCTATTAAGACATACCATTGATTCTCAACATTTCATGCACTCACAATATGAAAGGAAAAAATTTTTTTTTTAAATTGATATTAAATATATATATATATATATATATATATATATATATATATATATAAAGAAAATTTGAAAAAACAAGTATTCCGAAATTGGGATGAATTTAATAATCGATGTTTAAAACATTTCGGTTACATTGAACCTTCATCAGGATGTCTCTTGGGGTGAAGAGTAGGCTTTTGTATTTACGGATCAATCTGAAGTCATCCATTGTTGCGATGTTGTTGAATTCAGGAATTTGTTTTTCAAAAGGACAAAATGGAAGTAAATATGGAAATTAAATCCGACAATATAAAGAAAATTTGAAAAAACAAGTATTCCGAAATTGGGATGAATTTAATAATCGATGTTTAAAACATTTCGGTTACATTGAACCTTCATCAGGATGTCTCTTGGGTGAAGAGTAGGCTTTTGTATTTACGGATCAATCTGAAGTCATCCATTGTTGCGATGTTGTTGAATTCAGGAATTTGTTTTTCAAAAGGACAAAATGGGAGTAAATATGGAAATTAAATCCGACAATATAAAGAAAATTTGAAAAAACAAGTATTCCGAAATTGGGATGAATTTAATAATCGATGTTTAAAACATTTCGGTTACATTGAACCTTCATCAGGATGTCTCTTGGGGTGAAGAGTAGGCTTTTGTATTTACGGATCAATCTGAAGTCATCCATTGTTGCGATGTTGTTGAATTCAGGAATTTGTTTTTCAAAAGGACAAAATGGGAGTAAATATGGAAATTAAATCCGACAATATAAAGAAAATTTGAAAAAACAAGTATTCCGAAATTGGGATGAATTTAATAATCGATGTTTAAAACATTTCGGTTACATTGAACCTTCATCAGGATGTCTCTTGGGGTGAAGAGTAGGCTTTTGTATTTACGGATCAATCTGAAGTCATCCATTGTTGCGATGTTGTTGAATTCAGGAATTTGTTTTTCAAAAGGACAAAATGGAAGTAAATATGGAAATTAAATCCGACAATATAAAGAAAATTTGAAAAAACAAGTATTCCGAAATTGGGATGAATTTAATAATCGATGTTTAAAACATTTCGGTTACATTGAACCTTCATCAGGATGTCTCTTGGGTGAAGAGTAGGCTTTTGTATTTACGGATCAATCTGAAGTCATCCATTGTTGCGATGTTGTTGAATTCAGGAATTTGTTTTTCAAAAGGACAAAATGGGAGTAAATATGGAAATTAAATCCGACAATATAAAGAAAATTTGAAAAAACAAGTATTCCGAAATTGGGATGAATTTAATAATCGATGTTTAAAACATTTCGGTTACATTGAACCTTCATCAGGATGTCTCTTGGGGTGAAGAGTAGGCTTTTGTATTTACGGATCAATCTGAAGTCATCCATTGTTGCGATGTTGTTGAATTCAGGAATTTGTTTTTCAAAAGGACAAAATGGGAGTAAATATGGAAATTAAATCCGACAATATAAAGAAATTTGAAAAAACAAGTATTCCGAAATTGGGATGAATTTAATAATCGATGTTTAAAACATTTCGGTTACATTGAACCTTCATCAGGATGTCTCTTGGGGTGAAGAGTAGGCTTTTGTATTTACGGATCAATCTGAAGTCATCCATTGTTGCGATGTTGTTGAATTCAGGAATTTGTTTTTCAAAAGGACAAAATGGGAGTAAATATGGAAATTAAATCCGACAATATAAAGAAAATTTGAAAAAACAAGTATTCCGAAATTGGGATGAATTTAATAATCGATGTTTAAAACATTTCGGTTACATTGAACCTTCATCAGGATGTCTCTTGGGGTGAAGAGTAGGCTTTTGTATTTACGGATCAATCTGAAGTCATCCATTGTTGCGATGTTGTTGAATTCAGGAATTTGTTTTTCAAAAGGACAAAATGGAAGTAAATATGGAAATTAAATCCGACAATATAAAGAAAATTTGAAAAAACAAGTATTCCGAAATTGGGATGAATTTAATAATCGATGTTTAAAACATTTCGGTTACATTGAACCTTCATCAGGATGTCTCTTGGGTGAAGAGTAGGCTTTTGTATTTACGGATCAATCTGAAGTCATCCATTGTTGCGATGTTGTTGAATTCAGGAATTTGTTTTTCAAAAGGACAAAATGGGAGTAAATATGGAAATTAAATCCGACAATATAAAGAAAATTTGAAAAAACAAGTATTCCGAAATTGGGATGAATTTAATAATCGATGTTTAAAACATTTCGGTTACATTGAACCTTCATCAGGATGTCTCTTGGGGTGAAGAGTAGGCTTTTGTATTTACGGATCAATCTGAAGTCATCCATTGTTGCGATGTTGTTGAATTCAGGAATTTGTTTTTCAAAAGGACAAAAATGGGAGTAAATATGGAAATTAAATCCGACAATATAAAGAAAATTTGAAAAAACAAGTATTCCGAAATTGGGATGAATTTAATAATCGATGTTTAAAACATTTCGGTTACATTGAACCTTCATCAGGATGTCTCTTGGGGTGAAGAGTAGGCTTTTGTATTTACGGATCAATCTGAAGTCATCCATTGTTGCGATGTTGTTGAATTCAGGAATTTGTTTTTCAAAAGGACAAAATGGGAGTAAATATGGAAATTAAATCCGACAATATAAAGAAAATTTGAAAAAAACAAGTATTCCGAAATTGGGATGAATTTAATAATCGATGTTTAAAACATTTCGGTTACATTGAACCTTCATCAGGATGTCTCTTGGGGTGAAGAGTAGGCTTTTGTATTTACGGATCAATCTGAAGTCATCCATTGTTGCGATGTTGTTGAATTCAGGAATTTGTTTTTCAAAAGGACAAAATGGGAGTAAATATGGAAATTAAATCCGACAATATAAAGAAAATTTGAAAAAACAAGTATTCCGAAATTGGGATGAATTTAATAATCGATGTTTAAAACATTTCGGTTACATTGAACCTTCATCAGGATGTCTCTTGGGGTGAAGAGTAGGCTTTTGTATTTACGGATCAATCTGAAGTCATCCATTGTTGCGATGTTGTTGAATTCAGGAATTTGTTTTTCAAAAGGACAAAATGGGAGTAAATATGGAAATTAAATCCGACAATATAAAGAAAATTTGAAAAAACAAGTATTCCGAAATTGGGATGAATTTAATAATCGATGTTTAAAACATTTCGGTTACATTGAACCTTCATCAGGATGTCTCTTGGGGTGAAGAGTAGGCTTTTGTATTTACGGATCAATCTGAAGTCATCCATTGTTGCGATGTTGTTGAATTCAGGAATTTGTTTTTCAAAAGGACAAAATGGGAGTAAATATGGAAATTAAATCCGACAATATAAAGAAAATTTGAAAAAACAAGTATTCCGAAATTGGGATGAATTTAATAATCGATGTTTAAAACATTTCGGTTACATTGAACCTTCATCAGGATGTCTCTTGGGGTGAAGAGTAGGCTTTTGTATTTACGGATCAATCTGAAGTCATCCATTGTTGCGATGTTGTTGAATTCAGGAATTTGTTTTTCAAAAGGACAAAATGGAAGTAAATATGGAAATTAAATCCGACAATATAAAGAAAATTTGAAAAAACAAGTATTCCGAAATTGGGATGAATTTAATAATCGATGTTTAAAACATTTCGGTTACATTGAACCTTCATCAGGATGTCTCTTGGGGTGAAGAGTAGGCTTTTGTATTTACGGATCAATCTGAAGTCATCCATTGTTGCGATGTTGTTGAATTCAGGAATTTGTTTTTCAAAAGGACAAAATGGGAGTAAATATGGAAATTAAATCCGACAATATAAAGAAAATTTGAAAAAACAAGTATTCCGAAATTGGGATGAATTTAATAATCGATGTTTAAAACATTTCGGTTACATTGAACCTTCATCAGGATGTCTCTTGGGGTGAAGAGTAGGCTTTTGTATTTACGGATCAATCTGAAGTCATCCATTGTTGCGATGTGTTGAATTCAGGAATTTGTTTTTCAAAAGGACAAAATGGGAGTAAATATGGAAATTAAATCCGACAATATAAAGAAAATTTGAAAAAACAAGTATTCCGAAATTGGGATGAATTTAATAATCGATGTTTAAAACATTTCGGTTACATTGAACCTTCATCAGGATGTCTCTTGGGGTGAAGAGTAGGCTTTTGTATTTACGGATCAATCTGAAGTCATCCATTGTTGCGATGTTGTTGAATTCAGGAATTTGTTTTTCAAAAGGACAAAATGGGAGTAAATATGGAAATTAAATCCGACAATATAAAGAAAATTTGAAAAAACAAGTATTCCGAAATTGGGATGAATTTAATAATCGATGTTTAAAACATTTCGGTTACATTGAACCTTCATCAGGATGTCTCTTGGGGTGAAGAGTAGGCTTTTGTATTTACGGATCAATCTGAAGTCATCCATTGTTGCGATGTTGTTGAATTCAGGAATTTGTTTTTCAAAAGGACAAAATGGGAGTAAATATGGAAATTAAATCCGACAATATAAAGAAAATTTGAAAAAACAAGTATTCCGAAATTGGGATGAATTTAATAATCGATGTTTAAAACATTTCGGTTACATTGAACCTTCATCAGGATGTCTCTTGGGGTGAAGAGTAGGCTTTTGTATTTACGGATCAATCTGAAGTCATCCATTGTTGCGATGTTGTTGAATTCAGGAATTTGTTTTTCAAAGGACAAAATGGAAGTAAATATGGAAATTAAATCCGACAATATAAAGAAAATTTGAAAAAACAAGTATTCCGAAATTGGGATGAATTTAATAATCGATGTTTAAAACATTTCGGTTACATTGAACCTTCATCAGGATGTCTCTTGGGGTGAAGAGTAGGCTTTTGTATTTACGGATCAATCTGAAGTCATCCATTGTTGCGATGTTGTTGAATTCAGGAATTTGTTTTTCAAAAGGACAAAATGGGAGTAAATATGGAAATTAAATCCGACAATATAAAGAAAATTTGAAAAAACAAGTATTCCGAAATTGGGATGAATTTAATAATCGATGTTTAAAACATTTCGGTTACATTGAACCTTCATCAGGATGTCTCTTGGGGTGAAGAGTAGGCTTTTGTATTTACGGATCAATCTGAAGTCATCCATTGTTGCGATGTTGTTGAATTCAGGAATTTGTTTTTCAAAAGGACAAAATGGGAGTAAATATGGAAATTAAATCCGACAATATAAAGAAAATTTGAAAAAACAAGTATTCCGAAATTGGGATGAATTTAATAATCGATGTTTAAAACATTTCGGTTACATTGAACCTTCATCAGGATGTCTCTTGGGGTGAAGAGTAGGCTTTTGTATTTACGGATCAATCTGAAGTCATCCATTGTTGCGATGTTGTTGAATTCAGGAATTTGTTTTTCAAAAGGACAAAATGGGAGTAAATATGGAAATTAAATCCGACAATATAAAGAAAATTTGAAAAAACAAGTATTCCGAAATTGGGATGAATTTAATAATCGATGTTTAAAACATTTCGGTTACATTGAACCTTCATCAGGATGTCTCTTGGGGTGAAGAGTAGGCTTTTGTATTTACGGATCAATCTGAAGTCATCCATTGTTGCGATGTTGTTGAATTCAGGAATTTGTTTTTCAAAAGGACAAAATGGAAGTAAATATGGAAATTAAATCCGACAATATAAAGAAAATTTGAAAAAACAAGTATTCCGAAATTGGGATGAATTTAATAATCGATGTTTAAAACATTTCGGTTACATTGAACCTTCATCAGGATGTCTCTTGGGTGAAGAGTAGGCTTTTGTATTTACGGATCAATCTGAAGTCATCCATTGTTGCGATGTTGTTGAATTCAGGAATTTGTTTTTCAAAAGGACAAAATGGGAGTAAATATGGAAATTAAATCCGACAATATAAAGAAAATTTGAAAAAACAAGTATTCCGAAATTGGGATGAATTTAATAATCGATGTTTAAAACATTTCGGTTACATTGAACCTTCATCAGGATGTCTCTTGGGGTGAAGAGTAGGCTTTTGTATTTACGGATCAATCTGAAGTCATCCATTGTTGCGATGTTGTTGAATTCAGGAATTTGTTTTTCAAAAGGACAAAATGGGAGTAAATATGGAAATTAAATCCGACAATATAAAGAAAATTTGAAAAACAAGTATTCCGAAAATTGGGATGAATTTAATAATCGATGTTTAAAACATTTCGGTTACATTGAACCTTCATCAGGATGTCTCTTGGGGTGAAGAGTAGGCTTTTGTATTTACGGATCAATCTGAAGTCATCCATTGTTGCGATGTTGTTGAATTCAGGAATTTGTTTTTCAAAAGGACAAAATGGGAGTAAATATGGAAATTAAATCCGACAATATAAAGAAAATTTGAAAAAACAAGTATTCCGAAATTGGGATGAATTTAATAATCGATGTTTAAAACATTTCGGTTACATTGAACCTTCATCAGGATGTCTCTTGGGGTGAAGAGTAGGCTTTTGTATTTACGGATCAATCTGAAGTCATCCATTGTTGCGATGTTGTTGAATTCAGGAATTTGTTTTTCAAAAGGACAAAATGGGAGTAAATATGGAAATTAAATCCGACAATATAAAGAAAATTTGAAAAAACAAGTATTCCGAAATTGGGATGAATTTAATAATCGATGTTTAAAACATTTCGGTTACATTGAACCTTCATCAGGATGTCTCTTGGGTGAAGAGTAGGCTTTTGTATTTACGGATCAATCTGAAGTCATCCATTGTTGCGATGTTGTTGAATTCAGGAATTTGTTTTTCAAAAGGACAAAATGGGAGTAAATATGGAAATTAAATCCGACAATATAAAGAAAATTTGAAAAACAAGTATTCCGAAATTGGGATGAATTTAATAATCGATGTTTAAAACATTTCGGTTACATTGAACCTTCATCAGGATGTCTCTTGGGGTGAAGAGTAGGCTTTTGTATTTACGGATCAATCTGAAGTCATCCATTGTTGCGATGTTGTTGAATTCAGGAATTTGTTTTTCAAAAGGACAAAATGGAGTAAATATGGAAATTAAATCCGACAATATAAAGAAATTTGAAAAAACAAGTATTCCGAAATTGGGATGAATTTAATAATCGATGTTTAAAACATTTCGGTTACATTGAACCTTCATCAGGATGTCTCTTGGGGTGAAGAGTAGGCTTTTGTATTTACGGATCAATCTGAAGTCATCCATTGTTGCGATGTTGTTGAATTCAGGAATTTGTTTTTCAAAAGGACAAAATGGGAGTAAATATGGAAATTAAATCCGACAATATAAAGAAAATTTGAAAAAACAAGTATTCCGAAATTGGGATGAATTTAATAATCGATGTTTAAAACATTTCGGTTACATTGAACCTTCATCAGGATGTCTCTTGGGTGAAGAGTAGGCTTTTGTATTTACGGATCAATCTGAAGTCATCCATTGTTGCGATGTTGTTGAATTCAGGAATTTGTTTTTCAAAAGGACAAAATGGAAGTAAATATGGAAATTAAATCCGACAATATAAAGAAAATTGAAAAAAACAAGTATTCCGAAATTGGGATGAATTTAATAATCGATGTTTAAAACATTTCGGTTACATTGAACCTTCATCAGGATGTCTCTTGGGGTGAAGAGTAGGCTTTTGTATTTACGGATCAATCTGAAGTCATCCATTGTTGCGATGTTGTTGAATTCAGGAATTTGTTTTTCAAAAGGACAAAATGGGAGTAAATATGGAAATTAAATCCGACAATATAAAGAAAATTTGAAAAAAACAAGTATTCCGAAATTGGGATGAATTTAATAATCGATGTTTAAAACATTTCGGTTACATTGAACCTTCATCAGGATGTCTCTTGGGGTGAAGAGTAGGCTTTTGTATTTACGGATCAATCTGAAGTCATCCATTGTTGCGATGTTGTTGAATTCAGGAATTTGTTTTTCAAAAGGACAAAATGGGAGTAAATATGGAAATTAAATCCGACAATATAAAGAAAATTTGAAAAAACAAGTATTCCGAAATTGGGATGAATTTAATAATCGATGTTTAAAACATTTCGGTTACATTGAACCTTCATCAGGATGTCTCTTGGGGTGAAGAGTAGGCTTTTGTATTTACGGATCAATCTGAAGTCATCCATTGTTGCGATGTTGTTGAATTCAGGAATTTGTTTTTCAAAAGGACAAAATGGGAGTAAATATGGAAATTAAATCGACAATATAAAGAAAATTTGAAAAAACAAGTATTCCGAAATTGGATGAATTTAATAATCGATGTTTAAAACATTTCGGTTACATTGAACCTTCATCAGGATGTCTCTTGGGGTGAAGAGTAGGCTTTTGTATTTACGGATCAATCTGAAGTCATCCATTGTTGCGATGTTGTTGAATTCAGGAATTTGTTTTTCAAAAAGACAAAATGGGAGTAAATATGGAAATTAAATCCGACAATATAAAGAAAATTTGAAAAAACAAGTATTCCGAAATTGGGATGAATTTAATAATCGATGTTTAAAACATTTCGGTTACATTGAACTTCATCAGGATGTCTCTTGGGGTGAAGAGTAGGCTTTTGTATTTACGGATCAATCTGAAGTTTGTTGCAAAATGGGAGAAAATGGAGAATTGGTTAAAAAATATAAGAAATTAAAATTATTTTGAATTCCGAAATAATAAACATTCGGTTACACCTTCATCAGGATGTCTCTTGGGGTGAAGAGTAGGCTTTTGTATTACGGATCAATCTGAAGTCATCCATTGTTGCGATGTTGTTGAATTCAGGAATTTGTTTTCAAAAGACAAAATGGGAGTAAATATGGAAATTAAATCCGACAATATAAAGAAAATTTGAAAAACAAGTTCCGAAATTGGATGAATTTAATAATCGATGTTTAAAACATTTCGGTTACATTGAACCTTCATCAGGATGTCTCTTGGTGAAGAGTAGGCTTTTGTATTTACGGATCAATCTGAAGTCATCCATTGTTGCGATGTTGTTGAATTCAGGAATTTGTTTTTCAAAAGGACAATCGACAATATAAAGAAAATTGAAAAACAAGTATTCCGAAATTGGGATGAATTTAATAATCGATGTAATAATTAATAAATTGATCCGTAAATACAAAAGCCTACTCTTCACCCCAAGAGACATCCTGATGAAGGTTCAATGTAACCGAAATGTTTTAAACATCGATTATTAAAATTCATCCCAATTTCGGAATACTTGTTTTTTCAAATTTTCTTTATATTGTCGGATTTTATTTCCAATATTTACTTCCATTTTGTCCTTTTGAAAAACAAATTCCTGAATTCAACAACATCGCAACAATGGATGACTTCAGATTGATCCGTAAATACAAAAGCCTACTCTTCACCCCAAGAGACATCCTTGATGAAGGTTCAATGTAACCGAAATGTTTTAAACATCGATTATTAAATTCATCCCCAATTTCGGAATACTTGTTTTTTCAAATTTTCTTTATATTGTCGGATTTAATTTCCATATTTACTTCCATTTTGTCCTTTTGAAAACAAATTCCTGAATTCAACAACATCGCAACAATGGATGACTTCAGATTGATCCGTAAATACAAAAGCCTACTCTTCACCCCAAGAGACATCCTGATGAAGGTTCAATGTAACCGAAATGTTTTAAACATCGATTATTAAATTCATCCCAATTTCGGAATACTTGTTTTTTCAAATTTTCTTTATATTGTCGGATTTAATTTCCATATTTACTTCCATTTTGTCCTTTTGAAAAACAAATTCCTGAATTCAACAACATCGCAACAATGGATGACTTCAGATTGATCCGTAAATACCAAAAGCCTACTCTTCACCCCAAGAGACATCCTGATGAAGGTTCAATGTAAACCGAAATGTTTTAAACATCGATTATTAAATTCATCCCAATTTCGGAATACTTGTTTTTTCAAATTTTCTTTATAATTGTCGGATTTAATTTCCATATTTACTTCCATTTTGTCCTTTTGAAAAACAAATTCCTGAATTCAACAACATCGCAACAATGGATGACTTCAGATTGATCCGTAAATACAAAGCCTACTCTTCTCACCCAAGAGACATCCTGATGAAGGTTCAATGTAACCGAAATGTTTTAAACATCGATTATTAAATTCATCCCAATTTCGGAATACTTGTTTTTTCAAATTTTCTTTATATTGTCGGATTAATTTCCATATTTACTCCCATATATATATATATATATATATATATATATATATATATATATATATATATATATATATATATATATAATATATATATATATATATATAGTGATGGAATGATTAAGAATAAGAAAAAGATAATAAAAATATAAAAAAATTAATTACGATTAATTTAACAATATTGACATACTATTAACTCCTTTACATGACATTATTCTTAAACCATGACACCCATTTCTTTAAACATAATACCCTCTTGGGATTACGGTCAGTCTGAACTATGATAAATATTTAAGGAAAAAAAGAAATAAATAATAACAGCAAAAGAATGAAAAAATAGTTAAATAAAAATATATAATTGAAGCAAAACACTATGCCTTTTGTAATTCAAATATTTGATTTATAATATTTAATCTATTTGAAATTTAAAAGGAGAATGGTTTGTTTTATTGTTTTGAATTTTTCATCAATCCTAATATGTAATTATTATATGATATTTTAATATATAATCAAATAAATATTTAATCTATTTAAGTTTAAAAGAAAAAGAGAAAAAGTACTCATACAAGATATTTTCTTAAAAAAAAATAAAAGGAATTATTTATTTTTTCTATCAATACTAATACATAATTTAAGTTAATCTTTTATTACTTATTTACTATAAAAAAATAATTTAAATTAGAGAACAAAGGGGATAAAAAAGAAAAAAAGAAGAAGAAGAGAAATAACACAAAAAAAAAGAAAGAGAGGGAGAAAGAATAAGATAGGAAAGGTGAAAGCGAAACAAAAGCTAAGTATGTAAAATTTTTCTATTAATGGTTTTTATTTATTTGTTCATTTTTGTTTTTAAATTTTGACATGCCTACACGGTCGCAACATATTGGCAACATTTTACCGGATGTCAGCCTTGTTCTTAACAAACTTTTAAAAAAGAAAAAAAAAGAGAGAAATAAGAAATTACAGTTATTCGCCCATTTCATTCATAAAGGAGGAGAAGAAGAAAGAGAGGAAAAAAAGGAGAGGAAAAGGAAATAAGAAGAGAAATTATAACCACACAAATAAAAAAATAAGCACGTC
>CM042139.1:65838084-65843084 GCA_023376005.1 Doryteuthis pealeii
ACTCAGAAGAGTCCTGGAGACCTGAGGAGACTTGTGTTCACTCAGACTCCAGTGAAATACCATCAGCTAACACTGATATGAAAAACTCAAAAGGAGTGAAAATAATACAATAAAATAAACAAATAAGTAAAAAAAAACAAAAAAAAAACAGCAACACTAGTATAAATAGAACACCAGTATAATGGAACAATCCAATGTTGTATTGTTTTTACATTTCTCCCTGATGATGGCCCTTGAAGGGGCAGAATGTACTCGGGACCAGATAAGTTACGGCAAATACATCAGCCAATTCCAAGCTATTATCATATCATCTATTCGGCAACTGGAAAGGATTATGAACAGATAACATTTACATGTGTTTCTGTCAACGGTGCTTTGTAACTGTCAGTTACTCGCATAGTCAATAAACTAAGATTTACCAACCGCTTTCGACTCTATGTTTACTCGATACTAATTTAGAAATAATATGCTGTTATTAATATTGGCCGGGTTAGCTCAGTCGGTAGAGCGTTCGGCTAAACCACTAGGTTCCTAGGTCGATACTGGCCCTCGCCAACTCAACATATGAGTAGCACAGGGATCTGTTCGGTAAAGTAAGGAGCTGATGGTAGGTGTGGGGCTCAACCTCAGACGCTAAAATGATCTCCTTGGTCTAGCGCTAGTGAAAAGGGGATAGACTCCCTCGCTGATTGGCTGATACCGACTTTAGGCTACCCCGACGACTTACTTTTACTTTATTGATATTGAACACTCTTTATTCATAGATATAGCAATGTATGTATGTATCGTCTTTATTTCTCCAGTAGTTTCCAGCATGTCTTGTTCGTCTTATTTGGATGGTGTGTGTGATAGAAGTTAAGTGGTCGTACAGTTGCTTTTTTATGGAGTGTTGCCCACAGGATATATATATATATTTTATTTTGTTTTACTGACACGTGTTTCGGCCAGGATTTTATACATGTACATATGTACTCTATCTATTATTATTTTAAATACAAAATAACAATAATACAGTTTATTAAAAAGTATTTTTTGTTTTAATAAACTGTATTATTGTTATTTTATTTTGTATTTAAAATAATAATAGATAGAGTACATATGTACATGTATAAACTCCTCAGCGAAACAACTGTCAGTAAAACAAAATCAAAAGAATCTATTTTGTCTGTTCAGCATTTTATTTCCTTTATTTTTCATTTCAACATACCATCGGATTCGATTCCATTTCAAACTTACATCCCCCATATATATCCATATATATATATATATATATATATATATATATATATATATATATATATATATATATATGTGGAGGCTGGGAGGAGAAGAATTGATGAGAAAGGTGTAACTTCTTAATATTTGGGTGGAATTCGTTGATAAGTCCACCAAAGTTCAGGTCCCGAGTAAAAAACTGGAACACCTCACCCCTGATGATGGCACTTCGAAGTGCCGAAAGTACTTGGGACCTGAACTTTGGTGGACTTATCCACGAATTCCACCCAAATATTAAAAAGTTAAAACTTTTCTCATCAATTCTTCTCCTTCCAGCCTCCACATTAATATAATTTTTTTTTTAAATGGAACACATCACCCCTGATGATGGCACTTCGATGTGCCGAAAGTACTCGGGACCTGAACTTTGTTGGACTTATCCACGAATTCCATCCATATATATATATATATTTGAAGTGGTCGAAAAAATAAAAGAAAGATTATGGTATAATTTCCCAATATATAAAAGAAAGAGTTACATAGAAGCTGTAACCTATAGAAAACCTATATTTTCTATATTATTGTATTAGTATGGTATTAGTATTTACCCAACCCCTCAGCACGAGCAAGATTTGACACAAGGTCAATTTCTTAAGCGGAGTTTAACAGGTTTCAATTCATAGTTTTCCTTCTCCTAGACTGGTTCCGTAACCAAGATTAAAGAACCCAGTCTACCATACTATTTATCCTTACCTGTAGAGTGGGTGTAGTTGGGCTCATACCTTTACCAATGGTATTAGTGCTATGTGAAATACAAACAACCTCGTCCATACTTGCTGGTATATGTATTTACCAAACCGGCCGGATGTGACACAAGGTAAATATTTTATGTAAAGTATAATATATATATATATATATATATATATATATATAAGCCATATCAAAACACATCGTTTGTTTATTTACGTCTCATACTGTCGTGTAGTAAAGTCACCATAAAAGTAAAGTCGACGGGGCAGCCTAAAGTCGGTATCAGCCAGATAACGAGGGAGTCTATCCCCTTTTCAATAGCGCTAGACCAAGGAGATTATTTTAGCATCTGAGATGGAACGGCACACCTACCATCAGCTCCTTACTTTACTGCACATATCCCTGTGCTACGCATACGCTGAGTTGGCGAGGACCGGTATCGAACTAGGAACCTTGTGGTTTCTAGCCGAACGCTCTACCGACTGGGTCACCATAAGTGGAATATAACCTACTTCTAAACAAAACAAAAAATCTGGAAAGGACCAGCTGGTGTATTGGTTAGAGTACCTGCCTGTCAGCTTGTCAGTCGGGGTTCGAATCACACACAAAGCGGTCTTCCTGTCTATAGCTCTGCTGATGAGACCTAATAGGCCGAAATGTACATACAGAGATTGATTTTTCTCGATTTGTTTAGCCTTACATTTGAATAGGTATGCCCGCCTAATTCATTAATTATTAACTAATTAATTCTCAAAATTAGGTACGACTTCAATTAAGCACATATTCTCCCAAAAATTGTCGGCTAAAAGAGCCATATCAAAACACATTGTTTGTTTGTTTACTTCTCATACTGTCGTGTAGTAAAGTCACCATAAGTGGAATATAACCTACTTCTAAACAAAACGAAAAATCTGGAAAACGCCTGCTGGTGTAATGGTTAGAGTCCCTGCCTGTCAGCTTGACAGTCATATATATATATATATATATCATAAACATGTGCTGACTTTCACTAGTCACTCGTCCCCATTGGTTATCGCTCCTGGCAGATCCTCTTCACGGCATCAATTATCCATACATAACTGATTAATGTAATTTTTTGATAGTCAACCTACTCTTGTTTGTCTAAAAAGAACGCCACTTATGAGTTCGTCTTTACTTACTTTACTCCATTAGTACCCAGCATGTTTTGTACGTCTTACTTGGATTCAACTTTTTCTTCCTCAAGACTGGTTACCATACAAGGGTTAAAGAACTCAGATTCCCTACTGTTTACCCATAGATGGTTTGATGCATACCTTTCCCAATGGTATTAGTGCTATGTGAAATGCAACCAGCCTCGTTCTGGATTTGAACTTGTGTTGTCGTATCAATTTCCTACAATGATAACTATCACACACGAACGCTTGCTTGCTGTTCTAAGTGTAAGGAATGCCAAGGCGACTATTTCTAAGAAAATTAACGGGTTGTTCCCTGTTAATTTCTATCTTGGTAAATACAACTTGAGTTTCGATGCTTTTTGAACACTGTCTGTATATGCACCGCTACGGTTTAAATCAGAAAACTCAATTGTAGTTCCCATGTGTCGCGGTTTTAGGCAATAATGACTTCAAAGAAAATATCAGCTTCAGTTATCACTGTTTTTGATTAATGTAATTTCGAAGATTTTTTAAAGAATTTAATTTCTAGCTTCAAGGAACCAGACTTACGATATATTCTCGGCTAGTAAAAAAACAGCTCAGGTGTATTTTTAAATAACATCTCCTTGATATATATATTTATTTACATAACTGATTAACACTCTGATTTGTCCATCGAACATATACATATATTTTTATAATGGAACATATATTTTTATAATGGAACATATTTTTATATATATCTTATTATAATGGAGATTGTGTGTTTGTCTGTCTGTAACCGAAACTATATTACTACTCATTTCACAGTTCCCTTAGTTATTTACATCATATTCTCCATGATTTTATTTTCATTTAAACCTCAATGAATAATAGAATTGTTTTACATTATTAAGACTGTTGACCATATCTACATACTAATAATACGCAATTGTATTTATATATACAACAAAATACTGGTTTACAGTGTGAATGGGAAGACTAATTTGCATATTGATCTTAAAAAATTGATTTTAATAAATATATGCTAAGTATTATTGATCTATAATTGTTTGGTTTTATCTTATTGAATATGAGCAAAAATCTCTGGGATAAATCTTAAAAGAAATTCATTAAGAAGAAGAAATAACTGTAATATTATTCTTTACTTCCTATTTTAAGTAAAGAGTTAAATTAGGAAAATTTTCCAATGAAAGACGGGAGTAATGGAAAGTGATGGAAGAGTTAGTTTCAAAGTTGTTCTATTTTTCGATAATACCCCTCTGTTCCAAATCTTTTTATCTGCATTCTTATTTAGTGTTATTAGCCTTTCTAATTTAACATGATATTTTATTATATTAAAACTTAAAAATTTGCACCCGTAGGGTGCATAAATTTGCTAGTTTTTATAATGGAACATATATAATATTGTAGCATAATGGCGCGCCCTACCCGAGAACACTTTATTTGTAGACTTGTGCCAGACACAGAGAAACCTTAATAGGATGTAGCACGATTCTCAGACCTTACGGGGTGGGTAAGCAAGAGGATGATGTAAAACTCATTATCACCTGTGAGTCGATTCGTAGCCAGGAAGTCTAGGATTTTGCTATTAAAATTTATTTTAATCGGTTTGTCAGAAGAAAGGATGGTTGACCCGTTGACCTCTTAATTGACACGTGCAATTTGGTAAAACAGTTAGAACATTCGAAAAATTCTAAAACGTTCTAGAAAGCTCCACACCCATTTCTATATAATGAGGGAACCTTAGATTTTGCGACAGTTGGTCTGGGGCCGTGGAGTTGGTTTGACAGTCGAGTTGACGGAACTTGCCGAGAGCAGTCGGAGTTGGCAGTTTGGGCGAGTTAGTCATAGGCGGGTGACTCAAAAAGATGTGTTAAAGAAATCGACTCTCTCTCT
>CM042139.1:65845584-65853084 GCA_023376005.1 Doryteuthis pealeii
ATATTATATATATATATATATATATATATATATATATATATATATATACGCGCGTGTGTGTGTGTGTGTATATATATATGTGCGTGTGTGTGTGTGTGTGTGTGTGTAAACTATACAAAAACACTCAGCCAAGATTGTCTTCACAAAGGAAGGTCGAACTTCCGAAATATAGAATGAAATAAAAATAAAAGGAAACTTACTTCTTAATCACCAACTGAGTTTCTTATAAATTTCAGCTCATACTTCACACATAATCACATAAAATAAATATTATATGTATATATATAATATGTATATACAAATATAATATATTTACAACCAGAATTAGACTCACCATATATATATATATATATATACGCACACACACACACACACACACACACATATACATATATATATATATATATAGTTCAATCTCTAGTGGTGGAGATTGTGGTACGCACTGCTGATGAGACTAAAGGAGGTCGAAACAGCTGTCCAGTGCTCCGGATGTCGCACATTGTGTTTGCCAAGTTGTCTGGTCATGGTAATTTAATTCAATTATCAATTATATATATATATATATATATATATATATATAATCCGTCTGTCCCCCCCCCCCTATCTCTCTCTCAATGAATCCTTAAATGATTAAAATTGCATTTATTTTACACGGCTCTTTTTTTTCAATCTTCTTTGGCCATTGAATCGCAATAGATCAGAATAGTTTAAATATTATACTGAGAATATTTTCGATCCACAAGTTAATAAATGTAGGTATTTCCGCAAAATTACGGATTTGATGTGACACAAGGTCTCAAGTATGGAGCTTCTAGTGTGCATCGAACATGCTATTCAGACTAGCTTGCTAACCATTCTACCTAGATGGAATGCCGGTTTGTAGGCAACCTGTTTACCACGGGTAAGGTGTGATACAAGGTCGCAAGTATAGAGCATTATAGGGATTGGTCCCTATATTTTTACGGCATGTGGAATTGAATAAATTAAAATAATTAAGTTTTCTTAAATAATTAGATTTACAATTATATGAGTTAAGTTTTGAATTATGTAAACAAAAGAGAATCGAATGAAAATTAGTTTGGAAATGTTTTAGCAACAATAGAAACAATTGTTTAAATTCCAATGACAATATTTTACGTCAATAGAAAACTGCAATTTCCTCGGATTGCCACGGGTAACAAAATCATCCGATATCTACGTCAATACAAAATCAGTTGATATTTGATGAATATTTTAACTTAATGATCACGTAGACAATTACAAAACAATTATAAAAGGGCCCGTTTTAGCTGAAACACGGGAGTTGGATCGGATGCTCCTAACTCGGCGGAGTTGGAGCGGAAGGCTCTCCCCAACTTGACCCAATGGGGAGAGGTCGCTGTCAGAAGACACACAATGATACATCAGGTCTATCTCTTATTTCGTTTCATAATTTCTCTCTCCTTCTCAATACGACACAAGTTTCAATCACAGACATTGTTTTATCAAAACTGCTACAATGTTGACACATTCAAACGCACAATTATAAACAATACATACGCACTTGTCACACACAACTATGTACAGACACATACAGTTGGCAACATCGCTAAAAGAACAATTGAATATACCAATTGTAAATTAATGTATATAAAGTTGTTAATTGTATCAATTTTGTCTTCTTCTTTTGTTTTCTACGGAAATGTTTAAAGCATTCCTTATATATTATATATACACTAGCCAACAATGCGTCTTCCGAGCACAAGTGTTTAAGTTTTAATACAATTAAACATTATAATGAATTAGGCAGAGTAATAAGATCAAATATGAATGCAAAAAAGTGTACACTCATTTTTACTTCATTCTAATTGATTTTAATATAAAATTCTGGATAGGACTGCCTTTAATACGTTTGAAAATGAAACAATAACATTAATTTCTTAATGATACATCACAGAATTTTAAACACATTGATAAAATTGGCTGTTTTCAGACAAATCTAACCCAGAAAGTCTTTAATAGAGGCATTGTTAATAGATACGATGCTAATTAAGATTAAATAGTGGCTTAATATATACATTTAAATTGTGGGATATAAAACTCGGATATTCTTCACTCACCAAACACGGGGCACACAAGGACCCTACATCATCGAGTATCGAACATGCCATTCAGTCTTAATGGATCTGAAAGACTTGCAAACTATGCAAGACGATGGGTAGACGTTTGGTTAATAAATGTATGAAGGTTTACTGATCATTTCTTTATATATAAAGTTCTTGCTTTAGCATATCATGTCATGTAATGGTTAACGAGTTAGGTTAACTGACCCTTGTTAGTAAGTTCAATTCTCACTGGGTACTCCATTCTTCTAGCCTTGACCCGCTAAATAAATAAAATAATAGTAAATAACTATATAAAGTTCTTCTTGTATGTCCCGGTTTATCAATATATATATATAACGATCTGGAGGCGCGTGATGTTATGTCTAGATTAATAGGTTGACGCGACTTCAAATCCTGGACAAGGCTGTTTACATTTCCCATAGAGCTAATACTATTGGGAAAGTTATGAATCGAACTATTCTCCCGCAAGCTATGGGCAAAGAGTAGACCAGACTATGCTCTTTAACATTGGATAGGTAACCAGTCTAGGAGAAAGAAAACTCTGAATTCAAACCGGTTTAACTCCGCTTAAGAAATTGACATTGTGTCACATCCTGCTCGTGTGGATGTGTAGGTAAATATATGTAAATAAATTTTTAAAATTGTATTTGCAAACGTACATTTATGCTCCATTGTATTTTATTCCTTTATTTTATTTTATTTTATTTTTGTTTTACCTTAACCTCACAGCTCTGAGTATTTAAAGTAGAGAAATTGCCGGTAAAAATAGGAAGGTTAATATTTTCGCGCTTACAGTTATTGATTGGAGTTGAAACTTGATGATAATTTGCCTTTTAGTTGGCTTTAATTTACTTTCGTTGGCCAGAAGCATTTGCTTAGGGCTCCTGACTAAAACAAGTTAAAAAACATAAAATTATGAATAACGTTATTATTAATAAATTATCAACAAATTTGTAAATCTATGTGCTTAATACGTTATCTCATTTTAAACTCAAATGAGGAAAAAATTGACAAAAGGATAATCAGTGCACTTTGGGAAATAGATTTGTTTATTCATATTTACCCTATTGCAGTAACATTCTGTTTACATAAAGAAACAGTCATTTTTATTTAAGACTAGAAGTGGCAACCCGGCGTCGACTGGGTAGAGAGGGGAAAAGTTAGTCTCACAAATCCATTATTACTGAATCACAAGTTGGATCCTCGCAGGATGCCCCATTAAAATCCCTATGTAAAAAAAAAGACCTTGCATTGATTCGCCCTGGTGGGGCATCAGAAAAAAAGTTCACCGACACCCTAAAAAGAAAAAATTAATGTTTCCTCTTAAAATAAAGAAAACAAAAAAAAATATCCATGTTGTTACTATTTTAATTGTATTTTTTAATCATTTTCACGAATCAAATCTTCATTATCCTTGCTAAAAGAGCAAGATCTGGTGATAGTGAATGTGTATATATATCTACTTTGTCATTGTTTTATTTTCATTGTTTCGTCCGGACATACATACATAACAACTGCCCTTTATATATGTATAGATAATACATTAAATTTCGTCATATCCGTCCTAGTCTGTTTATATATATATATATATATATATATATATATATATATATATAATATATATATATATAAGTAAAAAATAGGTACTCTATGAGGAAGTTCGTCCCGGTCCCCTGCCTCCAAATGTGCTGTTCGGTGACGTATCAAATACCAACCCCAACTATTACCGCTAGAGCGGTGTTACTTGAAAGAAAACAACCAACTCAAATAACAACCCCAACTATCGTATCGGCGCCTATTTGAGGGGGGGGGCTTTTTTGTCTTAATTCTTGTTTATTTATTTTTTCCATTCGAAAGAAAAAAACATTAAACCGTTTTTTGTCGCAATTCTAATTTTTCTTTTTTTGTCATAATTCTTATTATCGTAATTTGTTGTAATTCTTGTTTATTTATAAAAAAATTGTCATATTTCTTGTTTAGATAGTTTTGAACAGACTGAGATAGATAGATATTTTCGACAGTAAATAGATAGATAGATAAACAAAACGATATAGATAGGTAGGTAAACAAAACGCAACGATATAGATAGATAGATAGATAGATAGATAGATAAACACAACGATATAGACAGATATATAGATAACACAACGATATAGATAGATAGATAGATAGATAGATAGATAGATAGATAAACACAACGACATAGATAGATAGATAGATAGATAGATAGATAGATAGACATAGATAGATAGATAGATAAACACAGATATTTTCGACAGTAAATAGATAGATAGATAAACAACGATATAGATAGATAGATAGATAGATAGATAGATAGATAGATAAACACAACGATAGATAGATAGATAGATAGATAGATAGATATAGATAGATAGATAGATAGATAGATAAACACAACGATATAGATAGATAGATAAACACAACGATATAGATAGATAGATAGATAAACACAACGATATAGATAGATAGATAGATAGATAGATAGATAGACAGATAGATAAACACAACGATATAGATAGATAAACAAACAAATAGATAGATATGAACAAATGGAAATAGATAGATAGATAGATAGATAGATCTACTGAAAGAAAAACAAATGTCACTTCGATGAATTACAAGTAAAAGAAAAAATGTTTAAAAAATTCAAAATATTTAGTCTAATTTAGATATTCTTGTTTATTTAAACTAAAAACAAGACATTAAACAAACATGAATAAAAGAAAATCTTAGTATTTAGATATTCTTTTATATAAAAAAATGTCAGGTCATATTTAATTTAAAAAAAAATTTTTTTATGGTAAAACAGTCCGTTTTTTGTTGTTGTTTAAACTAAAAACAAGACATTAAACAAACATGAATAAAAGAAAATCTGAGTATTTAGATAATCTTTTAAAAACTTTTTTATGGTAAAACAGTCCGTTTTTTTTTTTTTTTTAAACTACTTTTACTTGTAATTCATCGAAGTGACATTTGTTTTTCTTTCAGTAGATATATCTATCTATCTATCTATTTCCATTTGTTCATATCTATCTATTTCCATTTGTTCATATCTATTTCCATTTGTTCTTATCAATCTATTTCCATTTGTTCATATCTATCTATCTATATCGTTGTGTTTACCTATCTATCTATCTATCTATCTATCTATCTATTATCTATCTATCTATCTATCTATCTATATCTGTCTATATCTATCTATCTATCTATCTATCTATCTATCTATATCGTTGTGTTTATCTATCTATCTATCTATCTATCTATCTATCTATCTATCTATCTATCTATCTATCTATCTATCTATGTGTTTATCTATCTATCTATCTATCTATATCGTTGTGTTTATCTATCTATCTATCTATCTATCTATCTATCTATCTATCTATCTATCTATATCTATCTATCGTATCTATCTATCTATCTATATCGTTGCGTGTTTATCTATCTATCTATCTATATCGTTGCGTGTTTATCTATCTATCTATCTATCTATCTATATCGTTGCGTGTTTATTTATCTATCTATCTATATCGTTGCGAGTTTATCTATCTATCTATCTATCTATCTATATCGTTGCGTGTTTATCTATCTATCTATCTATATCGTTGCGTGTTTATCTATCTATCTATATCGTTGCGTGTTTATCTATCCATCTATCTATATCGCTTTGTTTATCTATCTATCTATTTACTGTCGAAAAATCTATCTATCTCAGTCTGTTCAAAACTATCTAAACAAGAAATATGACAAATTTCTATAAATAAACAAGAATTACAACAAATTACGATAATAAGAATTACGACAAAAAAAGAAAAATTAGAATTGCGACAAAAAACGGTTTAATGTTTTTTTCTTTCGAATGGAAAAAATAGATTAAACAAGAATTAAGACAAAAGAAGCCCCCCCCCCTCAAATAGGCGCCGATACGATAGTTGGGGTTGTTATTTGAGTTGGTTGTTTTCTTTCAAGTAACACCGCTCTAGCGGGTACTAGTTGGGGTTGGTATTTGATACGTCACCGAACAGCAAATTTGGAGGCAGGGGACCGGGACGAACTTCCTCATAGAGTACCCGCGCTAATCATCAGATGCAAATTTATGCCATTCGCATCTGATGCTTTGGGAGAGTTAGACACCTTGTCTAAGCTTCCTGAAATAGACTATAATGCAAAAATTCTAAGTCTGTTGTTATATTTTCTACTTATATTATATATATATATATATATATATATATATATATATATATATATGTGTTTTGTCATATTTTTTACTTATAAATTTGCTCTGTGACTCTAACAATAAGAGTACACATTGAGCTCTACAAACTGCGACACGTTTTTAAAAAACTCCTATATTGTGAAAAACCTCAATAAACCGTCATTTGGTATTTATTAATTTATTTCAGGTGATACTTGTATAAAAAGAGACCAGTATAAATATTTAGAGAGTCCATGTATGCTTATTTATAGATATATGTGATGGATATTGGGAATATTTTGGGTCGTTTGTAAAGAGGGCCACCGGAAATATTAGTTTAGATAAAAGTAAAGTCGTCGGGAAGGCCTAAAGTCTATCCTCTTTTCCCTAGCGCTAGACTAAGGAGATTGCTTATGCATCTGAGGTGGACCACCACACCTACCATCAGCTCCTCACTCTACCGCACAGATCCTTATGCTACTCATACGCTGAGTTAGCGAGGACGGGTATTGAACCCGGAACCTAGTGGTTCCTAGTCGGACCCTCTACCGACTGAGTAAAAACAACACCACATCCATCACTGTCCATTTTGGTTTTTATTCCTTGTCTTGTATTTCTCCATGCTTCCAATACAACCCAAAAAGTTCCCAATATCCATTACACACACACAAACACACATACACAGACACATAGACATACGGAGGCGCATGGTGTAATAGATACCGTCGTAGCAAATGAACAAAATAAGACGAGTTCAATTCTTGGACGCTTCCAAATAGCACTAATACACTTGAGAAAGGTATGAATCCAAATATTCTCCCTCCAGCTATATGTAAATAGTAAGGTGGATTGGTCTCTTTAACCTTGATTTAGCAACCAGTCAAGGAGAAGGAAAACTCTGAATTCAAACATGTTAAACTCCTCATGAGAAATTGACCTTGTGTTACATCCTGCTCGTATGGAGGAGTTAGGTAAATAATATATGTGTATATATAAGTAGTAAAGTCAGCGTAGAGGTCTATTGTCAGTATCAGCCGGACAACAAGGGAGTCTATCTACTTTTCACTAGCGCTGGACGAGGGAGATTGTTATTACGTCTGAGGTAGAGCGCCACACCCACCAGCAATTCCCTAATTCACCACACATATAAAAGCTGTGCCCCTCATTTGCTGAATTGGC
>CM042139.1:65855584-65870584 GCA_023376005.1 Doryteuthis pealeii
CCTCGTCAGTTCGTCAGCTTTTAAAGAATGAATGAATATAAAACAAATAATTTGAAGAAAACTTTTGAAAAAAGTTTCAACCTAAACTTTAAATTCCGAATGCCAAGAGTTAGTAATTGATTTTAATTTAATCCTAAAATTAATTTGTTTTTTATTTATTTATTTATATCTTAAATGATTTAGAGGCGGTTCTCAACAGTTCAAATGTCAAGAAACAAAAGAGGCTGAAGGGTTTACAGAAAGATTAACGATGGTTGTTCTATTAAATGCCAACAAACCTGAAGTCATTCCACTGATAAATTTTTATTGATGAAAAGTTATCTGGCATTAAACATAAATGTTCTTCATAATCACAGCCAAATACGAAGTTGTGTCAAAAAGTAATGCCATTCTTTAGGACCGGTATAATTATCCACACAGGAACATCTATCATACATCAAAATGAAGCTGGTTCTCTGTGGATCATATCCCCACTTCTCCACATAGTTACCGTTTCTCTCAATAACTATGTCCAATCTTCGAATGAGATCATGTATCCCTGCCCCGTAAAAATTCTTTTGATTGTTCTTTGAGCCACTTCTTTACTACAGGTTTCACTTCCTCGTCGCTGGAATAATGTTTGCCTCTCAAACCCTCTTTCATGGGACCGAAAAAAGAGGATTTGCAGTCGTTTGGTTTAGTTTGGTGTATTTGTTTAATGGCATATCAAATCTCAGGCGAAAGATTGTATTGTGTAATTACAGTCTATTAAGACTACAATTTGATTGGGTTTCGAACCCAGCCTAAAGCAGCCAGCCTTTTCTAGTCACATTGATGAGCCGTGAAACGACTTTATATGATCATATTCTCATTTCAATCCAATCCACCACCACTAACTCACTTTCTGTTCTATAAACACAAATCTATGAATTTTGCTTTGAAGAAAGTAGACTGATATATATATATATATATATATATATATATATATATATATATATATATAATATATATATATATATATATATATATATATATATATATATATATATATATATATATATATATATATTTATTTATTTTACAATGTTTTCATAGATCAATGTTCATTATCAACGACCGCGGTTTCATGCCGAAGCAATCATCAGGTTGAAAAGTAAGATCCAATGGTGTTTGTTGTGGTTCTTTACTCAAAGACACATTTGTCTTTGAGAAACCGCGGTCGTTGATAATGAACATTGATCTATGAAAACATTGTAAAATAAATAAATATTAGCTCTTACAAACTGTGATTGAGCACTGTATTTTCTTTGTTTCATCGCAAAAGAAATTTTGTTTTTATATATACCTATATATATATATATATATATATGATATATATATATATATATGATACTGACTTTAGGCCGCCCCGTCGACTTTACTTTACTTTATATATATAATATATATATATACTAATGAATTGATAAATAAACTTTCTATGGAATAATTTTTTTTCTTGAAAATAGAAAAACTTTGTTCCTCTTCTTCTAAAATCCAAGGTACAAGAAGACAAACATTTTTACCCATTCTCAGAGTTGGGCAAAATTAGAATGTCCGTTTTGTTTATATGATTTTTTTGTCTTTGAGTCGTATTTAACTGACAGGGAGTTACCCGTTTGACATTTGGGAATGTCTTATGTAAAAGTGATCGAAAGTAGAAAATTGTGAAAGAAAAAGGCGGAAAAAGAAAATATAACTTTTGAATGAGTTTTGAATCACACGCATGTAAATGTCAAAAGTCTTGTTTAAAGTTATGACATTGTCTTCTCATTTATCTCTCGCAATTTTTTTCTTTTTTATTCATACCTCTCCCATAGATGTCTATCTTTATTGATATATCTATATTTATTACACTTACATTTGAAATCTGTATACATAGTTAAGAAGTCGAAAATAACCTACACACTCCTACTTTTTTCACTACATATATATATATATATATATATATATATATATATATATGTGTGTGTGTATGTGTGTGTGTGTGAGTAAAGTATATATATATATATATATATATATATATATATATATATATATATATATATAAAAGGGATGGAGCACTTTATGGCGGCCTCTATATACATACTGATGTGTGTATAAAAACAGTTAAAATCTCCTTCGCATTCTGTGGGTGACGATAGCCGAGCAGTTAAGCTGTTCGACTGATGCTGAATCGATCGGGTTTCTTTCCCGGCTGTAGGTAGCTCACAAATGTCTAGCCACACTGAAGAGACTTGATAAGTCGTAACACGTGTCTGTGGATGAATATATATATATATATATATATATATATATATATATATATGTATCAAGTATATATGTATATGCCTCAAGTTTATATATATATATATACATGTATATATATATACATGTATATATATATATATATGTGTATATATATATATGCAGTAAACTCCCATTATTACACCAACTTCCATCATTCAATCATGTATACAAATATGTATACTTCTAAAGAGATGTATACTTCTAAAAAGATTTTAAATTTAGTTTTCTTTTAAACCAATATCTAATTAATTCTACCAATGAAGTTAATGAAAGGTCTAACATAAAAGTTATTTCCACCAATTTATTAATACACAACAAATTATATAAAAATGGCATTGGATAATCTACAAAATTTGGTATGCCAATAAAAACCAACCAACAATAAAGACTAAAAAAATTGTATTTCTCGTGGAATATTATACAATCAAAATGGATATTATTAGGTGTTATCTATAACCAAATGCTATTTGCGTCTGAGATTAAAAGCCATACCTACCACCATACTATACCACACAGATCAAAGCTGTGCTACTTATGCGCTAAGTTTGTGTGGGCCAGTATCGAACCGGAACACTGTGGATGCTGTACCGACTGGGCTAGTCTGATCTCTAGTAATAAGTATTTTTCAAAATGTTTTGATAGAATCGTTACTTGACCAGAATTTTATTTATTTTGTATCAAGAATGGCAATTTTGTAAATTTTGCGTCGACAGTTGACGAGGGTCCATTTGAGGAAAAGATAGTGTTGTAATTGTTAAAGCATTGGAATTTCCCTCAATGATACTTTGTTCTTTGTTTAAAGTTCAAAAATTGAGATCGTATATAAAAGGCATTGTTAATTGAGAATAGCGATAAAAGTTGTATACATTTGTTAAATTCACCCACGCGTTTGTACATGGGAAAATGTTCTTACAGTGTCCTCCTATTGAATATTACATTACAAACACGCTGATAGTAATCTACTGTTTAATATACAAAAATACTTCTAAATTTAATATTGAAATCTGATAAAGCCTGCCAGCCAACACTATGATATCCTTTATATTTTTCAATATTAATTACATATATACACAAGGTGTGTCAAAAAAGTATCCAGATTTTTTGTACCAAATAAATAACGTTCCATTCATTATTTTTTCAGAATACGGGGTGTGTAAAAAAAGTACCAAGTTTAATGCTGTATTTACCAAAATAGAAATAAAGAATGAATGGAACGTTATTTCTTTTCAGAATACAAGTAGTGTCAGAAAGTACAAAAATCTAGATACTTTTTTCACACACGTTATATATATATATATATATATATATATATATATATATAAAGTAAGTCTAATGAGGCAGATACTAACTAACTAGGTTATTTAACTTAACTCTTAGAGTATTTTTTCTTTGGGCCATTTTAATAGTATCAACTGATTATTTTCAGGAGGTGCATATGAGGTGGTCTTTTTCTCCCAGCGAAAGTTTGTATTGTGTAATTACAGACTATAAAGCCGGGAGTGTTTTCTCTACTGTCAGAGTTTTAAAATAAAAAGAAAAATATATATATATATATATATAATATATATATATATATATATATATATATATATATATATAGGTGAATGATACCAAGTGATTCCTTGATAGGGTTCAACTAAAATTAAGAATTCAGACGAACATATAAAGATTTGCGTATACATTTTTACATATAAGGAGTATTATAAATAAATGAATAAATATATGTCTTTGATTAGATATGAATTTATTTCGGCATTTTTTGCGTCTTTCAGATTAATTTCAACAAATCCGGGAAAATCCTAGCAATAAGACTGTTAGGAAATCTTCGGATTAGTGGAAATCACACTGAAAGGGGCACAAAATGCCGACATAAATGTATATCTAATCAAAGGTATCTATTTATTCATATATATATATATATATATATATATATATATATATATATATATATATATGTGTGTGTGTGTGTGTGTGTGTGTGTGTGTGTGTGTGTGCATGTGTGTGTGTGTATGCCTTTGTGTGTGTGCCATTCAGAATACAGCGCTCAACATCAAGCGATATATGTAAAAACCATAAAATCCTGTTAAGACCACCGATAAAAAGCAAACACTTCCTTTGCATTACTCTCAGTTTCATGGGGTATTCTTAGTTATCACATGCTTAATGAGAAAGAATCATATGAAGCATCTGCTGATTAAGAATACTTTACGAGACTGACAGTAGGCATCTTTTAATTCGTTTTCGTCGACAGTTAATTGGATTTTAAGCTTTTAACAGCTTAACAGTAATCAAGGTAGCATATATATACTTTTTTCTACATACACTCTTCTATGTATACATTTTCGGTATACACTTGTCTCATCTCAACATTTCAACCGATGTGCCCTCGGGCTTCTTCAGGTGTATCTTCTTCTCAGACGAAAAAAAAATCTAGCTCTAGTGAAAATGAAATAGACATCCACACTATCAGGCTCATACTGACAATAAGCCATCCCGCCTATATATATATATATATATATATATATATATATATATATATGCCTTTCTCTGTATACACTTTCTACATACAATTTTCTCTGTATACACCCACTGTGTACACTTTTCTCATCTCACAACGTTTCGAAATATGTGCCTCTAATCAGTGTGTGTGTGTGGGGGGGGGATCACAGTCAAGTCTGACGCAAGGTTCCAATCGACAGTCTAAACACTCCCAACGGTATCACGCTCCAAAATCCAATATTCAAAATTATTTCTTTGTCCCGCTCGTCTCGACAACAAAATACTACTGCAGTCGTTCTCCCTGGTCTGTGAGAATAAGTCCTTTAAATACATCTCAATTTTACCACAACCAGGCTCCTCACTCATAATTGTCCGTGCAGCACATGCGACACTCGTCAGCACGGCGCGACCACCTACATCCGGGCCACTATCCTATTTCTTATTTCACTGATCGTCCACAGCTCTCACATTCTTAAGGAAGCGGGTTCGACTCTAGGTCAGTCCTACACGCCAGGCAAAGCCTAGCCCGCTTCCTTGGAGAATACGGCAAGTCTTCACGCCCACCACTCTCTCTGTCACACCGTGTTGCACGAGGTAGGTCTCCTCTCTCACTACAGTGCCTTCGGTATTTTTCAGGTGTATCTTGTCGAACACTTCAAACTTCTCGTTGAACTCGGGAATCTTCTTGTCTAATTAGCGAGCCTTCATGTTATAATCGTGAGCCGTCACGGAACTTCGAACCGAACCCTTTACTTAATCTATTAGATTAAATTGTTCTTATTCCGTTAACCATGAACGGGTACAAGTGTTACGCTATGTTAAGTATTGCATGTTATTAGCGCACGTGGTCAGGATTGAACCTACAATGTACAGATGATTGTTACTCATGCCTTATATTCGTTGCGCACTGTGGCCAACTGGTTCCAGAGTTCGAAAGAAAACACCCGAAAAAGCCAGAGCGCACAACGGCCGAAACGATCTGTATATAACAATAAAAATGAGAACAACAGTCCGAACAATGTAAATAATACAAATTATCATCTCAAATTTCAGACAAATAATAAGTATAAGTATATAAGAATATTTGATAGGTTCTACATGCTTGGCTAGAAACCACAAGGTTCCTAGTTCGATACCGGCCCTCGCCAACTCAGTTTTTGAGTAGAACAGGGATATGTGCGGTAAAGTAAGGAGCTGATGGTAGGTGTGGCGCACCATCTCAGACGCAAAAACAAACTCCTTCGTCTAGCGCTAGTTTAAAGGGGATATACTCCCTCGCTGATTGGCTGATACCGACTTTAGGCCACCACGACGACTTTATTTTTACTTACATTACATTTACTTGTTAGAGGCTCTTTTTTTAAAAATTAATATTAAAAGAAGGGAGGTTATCGGGAAAGAACTTGTGTACATACAGAGATACATACATACATAGGCGTTCTATCGTGTTGTAATGATTAACAAGCTAGTCTTGCTGTTCCATCAATACTTATTGGGAGTTCGATCCTCGCTGGATGCCTCATACTTTCAACCTTGTGTCACATCCTTCCTGTGACGGACGGGTTGGTTAAATATCAATGCGCGACCTTGTGTCATGTGCTAGCAAACAGATTGGGTAAATGCATAGATATGTATCAAATTGTTGTGAGTTGATGTATCCAAACCGTTCGCAAGCTATGGTTGCCATCTTCTCTATTACTTTCATTTATATGTAAACCCATATCTTGAAAGACTTGGGGAATATACTTGTTCTCTCCTAGACTGGTTACCCTACCAAGGTTAAAGACTTCAGTCTGACATAGTATTTACCCATATGTATCTATACGTATATAAAGGACAGTTTGTGTGTATGCATTTCCGGAGGAAACTATTAGAATATAACAATTTATAACAAATAAATATATATACACATTAACTATCACCAGATCTCGCTTTAAAAAAAAAATAATGAAGATTTGATTTATATTCGTGAAGATCATTATGTTGTATTGTCCTCGCCCGGAAGACGGAGCTTCCGGCAAAAAGACAAAGAGAAATATAAAAATATATATTTAAAAAAGGGGAAAACGAAAGCGAGGCTTTCCGGTCAAAGAAGCAGGGAGAAGATAAAGAAATATATAACAAAGGTCCGTTATCAGATCAAAAGATAAAGATGCGTAGGAGTATCTATCGCTATAAAGGCCAGACGGTTCGAGCCGACAGCAGTCAGAGACAGAGACGCCAGCCAGCAGCCAAAAAGGACACTTCACGTCTCCCGTCAGCAAACACCCCTCGGGCACTCATTGTGAACACTGCGCTCTTCGCCAGCCACCGGCATTTTCATTGTGAAGCTCTGCGCCTTTACCACCCACACACCGAAGAAAATAAAGAAGGGTCCTCTCTTTGTACATACGTATCTGTTGTTTATTGGAGTCCAGTAGTCGGTAGTAGTTGACTACTACATACTTCGCTACGTGACCATATATACCCGCAACGACTACTTACTTATACGATTTAGAGTAGCGAAGAAGGCCGCTATATAACATATTTGGATTTGATGCCAGTACGTAACAAGTAAAGATAAAATGTAATTGGTAACAGCATTACATTTTTTGCATTTAGTATTTTAAATAGGGGACATTAATTTTTCCTTTCAGATAGGTCTGCATCAACGCAAGGTCTTTTTTTTTTTTTTTGGTCTAGTGATCTTAATGGGGCATCCTGAGATGATCTAACTCGCGATTCGACAATAATGGATCTATGAGACTACCTTTTTTACCCCTCCAGCTCTGCTCAGGCGACGCCGGGTAGCCGCTTCTAGTACATATGTAAAGAGTAGGTGTGTGCATGTATGTATGTATGCATGCATGTATGGGATGCATATACCGTGCCTGTCATCTCAACCAACACCGAACGTCATGAGTGCCGAATTTGTTCTAAGATATGCAAGTCGCTGGCAGGACGGAAAAGTCATCAACGAGCTCACAAAGGGACAATGAATAAAGGAGTGGAATTCCTCTGACCAGATGTTGTGATCAACATGTATGTATATGTCAATATCGGTGAATGTCCGGTGGAAACTATGAAAATAAAACAATTAACGACAGAGTAAATATATATGCACATTCACTACCACCAGGCTGAATTAACACAATATCTTTTTTTACGCGCGGATTTTTATGGGGCATCCAGCAAGGATCCAATTTGCGATTCCGTGATAATTGATCTGCGAGATTAACTTTGTTTAGCCTTTCTTTCCAGGCGATGCTGGTAGCTGCTTTTAGTCTAATATGAGACTGTAAGGACACAAATGAGAATATTTGAAATATACAACCGCACTTTTACGCGAGGTAAGCTTTATATTTATCGATATCAAATGGCTGGACGTTTTATGGAGAGATCTCGTGTAGATACATAATGTGATGTAAATGGAGGTTGGAAAAGAGTCACTCGCTTCGTCCACAACGACAGTAGCGATCCTGATATTCCGAGCAATCAATACAAAAAGAATAGCGAGCCTGAGTGGTGGAGATAAACCTTGGGAGACTCTTGTGCACGATAACACAATTGATCCAATTCTTCAGAAGACCCAAGAAGATTGTAGAAACCAAAGAAGAAAAGAAAAAGAAAAAGAAAAAGTGCACTTGCATTTGTTTTGGCTTATATCATCCCAATTTTCCCATCATGCTCCACTTCTTCCCTCGTTCTATGAAGCTGTCACATCACATTCTCAGAAACTAGTTTATGTCACGTACACACATACACACACACACACACACACACACACACACACAAACATATATATATATATATATATATATATATATATAAAGTTTAACCTAATGAGTCAGATATACCTACTAAAAGTTTGGTTTAGTTCTCTTCAGGGCAAAGATCTGAAGTTTTTTCTTACCGCAAGGGTTTACCAACATGTTTGGTATATTAAATTATATATATATATATATATATATATATATATACTAGGAAAAACGTTGCCCGTTGGGTCACCTATTCACGTCCGAGTAGATAATTTAGTAGTAATTCATGCGTATATGTAAACCCACCAAACGGGCCGGGAGTCTAGTTGCTTCGGCCCTGGATCTTTACAAGTTAATAGCATCGATTCCAGGGGGCTATCCCCCCAGGCAATACCTGTCCCCTTGACTTAAAGGGGCAGGACTGGGTTTATTGCCCAGCGCCTGAGGCGCCCCCTGAGGGGGAATGCCGACGGGATCGACGCAATTTTTGTTCTTTCCCACCCATGAGCCTCGGCTTGTGGGTTGGCCCACGTTAAAACGAGGCCTTGTGCCCAGTCCATACAAGTGGGGTATGAGGCAAATACCTGTTGATTCGCTCAGCTTTATTATAATAATAGATATACGCATGACTTCATACATGAATATATGAGTGTTTAGCGCTGGTTTGGAGATTAGGGTGTTAATCAAATTTTATGGCCTTTTACCAGACAAAGGCTTAAAGAGATGTATACATTTGTGAACACCACCGCATGAGCAGGATGTGACACGAGGTCAATTTCTTACGCGGAGTTTAACAGGTTTGAATTCAAAGTTTTCCTTCTCCTAGAATGTATGGGACATCCAGCGCGGATCGAACTCGCTATTCAGTTGTGATTGACCAGCAAGACTAGCTTACTAACCGTTACTACACGACAGTACGTCTATGTGTGTACATATGTGTATACACGATTTCTGTCCATAAAACCGCCAGCCCTTTATATATTTATTTTAAGAAAACATTCCCACAAGGTACGGATCCCAGTCTGTCTTATTATTTACATAGCTGGAATAATTACCTATCCGAAAGTTATTAGCACTATGTGAAATGCAAACAGTCTCGTTTATGATTTGAATTAGTAGCCTCGTGTCCATTTCCTTCGACAGTAACCGTTAGACCACGGGTATCCTCACCTCCGCACAAGCAGGATGTGACACATAGTCAATTACTTAACCGGAGTTTAACAGGTTTGAATTCAGAGTTTTCCTTCTCCTAGACTGGTTACCGAACCAATGTTAAAGATCCCGGTGAGTCCTAATATTTACCCATTGCTGGAGGGAGAATAATTGGAATCCTACCTATCCGAAAAGTATTAGCTCTATATGAAATCAAACAGCCTCGTTTATGATTTGAACCTCGTGTCCATTTCCTACAACAGTAACCATTACACCACCGGCATCCACATATTTACCAATCCTACTGCATGAGCAGTATGCGACTAGGGAGAATAGCTGGATTCTTTCTGCTATGTTAAATGCAAACAGCCTCGACTATGATTTGAACTCGTCTCGTCGTGTCCTTTTCCTGTGATGGTAACTATTACGCCACGAGCCTTCACTTAAATAGATATCAGCGCGTGTGTTATAGACACAAAGCTGCATTATATTTGAAATCTGGCGAGTTGTCTAAATAACAACGCTTTGTAAGTTTAGATTACTTAGTATTACTTTACCGAACACACCTAGTTTATATTCTGTTCGGCACAATGTGATTTCTTTTATCAGAATGTTAAATAAACCTGCTGCGGTACTGTGGTATTAAATATAGACACCAAGTAACACCCTCTGACTAAATTTGTATTGCATTTGTACGATCTCTTGGTACAAGCGTCGATGGCAAGTTGATTCAATTACACATTCACCAAAAAGTCAAGCTAACAATTTTGTCAAGCAAAGGTAAATGTAGTTGTTCATAAATCACCTGGCGGAGATGAACTGAATTACCTGCAAAGAATAAGATAAACAGATAATCCGTCCTAAGCCAATATAAATTTTCGGGAGCGGGGAGGTCGGTACTGATAATAGACCCCGTCTTCTCCTGGTTTATAAGGTTGGTCGTTTTTGTCTAGTGATGTTTTTCTTGCCACATGTTTTTATTTGTCACTGTTGAAAATGATTTCTAATGCATTTCTAATGTAATTATTTACAATGCATTCTATAGTAAATAATGTACAATGCATTTATATCATGAATCTTTTTCAGTCCATTTCTATAGTAAATAATTTTCAACGCATTCATATCATAGAATTTGTCACTGTTTAGTTGTGTTGTTTCCAATTCTGGAAGTCTGGGGAGTGGGATACCCCTTCATCGCCATTACTCGCAGATCAACCCTGACCCAGATTAGTAGTACCTGTTAGGGTGTCATCTATGGATTAAATAAAAGTAAATAAGTTAATTCGAATGTTTTTTAAAATATTTTTTTTTAAGAAGTCTCAATATCCATCAATAAAACAAAACGTCTTCGGCATAAAATAACTCAACAAGTGTTGACATGCCGTTAAATCCGAAAAGAAAAGAAAAACATGTTCTGTTCTAATTGATTTCCAATGCCTTTCTAGAGTAATCATTTACAGTGCATTCTATTGTAAATAATGTACAATACATCCCTATAGTAAATCATTTTCAATGCATTTCTATAGAAAATCATTTCCAATGCATTTCTATTATGAATTATTTGTAATGCATTCCTACAATCAATTATTTTCAATAAAATTATATGATCTGAGAAAAAAGATGCTGGAAGATTGTGTTGCACCGATCTTCCAAGTGAAGAGGTATTCTATCACCCTCTTTACGTCATTCTTCTTATTGATTTCCAATTTAGTAAAATCTTTTTTCGTAGATTTTCTCTCATCAAAACCAAGCCCTTTATATATATATATATATATATCAAGCCTATAAATATATATATAAGAAATTCTTCATTTTTTAAGGATATTTTAATTTGTTTCTTAGAAAAATAAATACGGAGTATATTGAAGACGTAAATATATGCAGGAGTAGCCAAAAAAGACTGAATGTTACACTGGCCAGCATTAAAAAAAAATTTCAAAAGGTCTAAGGTTTACCAAGTGATACATGATCACCATTTTATGCTGAATTAAAAAAAAATCATTGTGTTTGGTCAGATCTGTTTTTTAAGATGTACATAATAATAACAACTCTTTAACAAAAGCCTTTCGACTCGACTTGTTACAAATAAATACATTTATCATACTGTTCTATACATTTCATGTAAGAGCTTGTACCTTAAAATATTGATATGATTAGAAAAATTGTGTATAATCTTTGGACTCAGCGTAAAACAATGATTGGAAGAAATGTGTATAATTTTTGGACTTATACAAATAAGATAAAAACTGGCTTAAAATCATCTATTATATATTCGACTTTGTAAACATCGCTGGCCAGTGTTATCAAGGCAAACGGAAAGGAAAAAAAGAAAATTTGACTGTTAACATCCAAATTGAAAAGACTGTAACTGCAGCGGAGAGACACTTTACAAATTTACGTTGTTTTTCGCCGCTGGCTAAAATTTCGTGCAAATAATTCACTAACTTCTCCTGGCCAAAGTACATGTCTGGTGGGGTGATAAAAGGACACATCTCTCATATCCGGTGATATGAAAAAGAGGAAGGAAGAATATATTAAGTAATAAATGTCATTTGACGGACTAAGATGTTGACAGACGTTGATGTGGATTCGTAAGAAATGATGTATATATGACAATGACCAATAAATATTTGCCCAGAAATTTTATGATTGAAACATCTTGAATAACAAAGGGTAAAGGGTTGGTACTACGACAATATATATATATATATATATATATATATATATATATATATATATATATATAGTAAGTAAGTCATCAGGGTGGCCTAAAGTCGGTATAAGTCAGACAGTGAGGGAGTATATCTCCTTTACCATACCGCTAGACCAAGGAGATTGGTTTGGCGTCTGGAATTGACTATATATATATATATATATATATATATATAGAGAGAGAGAGAGAGAGAGAGAGAGAGAGACCTTTTTTTATAACTGTGATTACTTACTCTTCCGGTTCTCTAGTGCGATGTGATAAGTTTAGAAAGTGAGTTTTGGGTTAATGACTGGACGAGACAGACCGTTAGTTAAGGTAGCGTGGACATCGTCAACGGCACTTGCAGTTTCTCACCTATTCAACTGGTTTTAAAATCGCATTACCTAGCGCCGTTGACTTCATGTCCACGCTACCCAAATTTAGATATGCATGGTTTATCAATGAAAAAACTATTTACTTTATTTCCCATGCGGTGTTTTCACATACACACACACACACACACACACACACTCTCTCTCTCTCTCTCTCTCTCTCTCTCTCTCTCTCTCTCTCTCTCGCTCCATCTCATATATATATATATATATATATATATATGTGTGTGTGTGTGTGTGTATATAAAAACACCAGCACATATATATATACACACACATGTATACACACATGTATATACACACACATGTATATATACAGACATACATACACACACAAATACACACATACATATATATATAAATATATATATATGTGTATGTATTGTCATAGTACTTGCCCTTTGCCCTTTGTTATTCAATATAAAATGACGAGGTTGATTGATTTTTGTTTCAGACTTTTCTATACAAAAATACAAAATGAAGAGCATTACCCCATATTTGTGTGTTTTGTGTGTGGGTGGTGATGCTCTTGTTTTCACAAAACAATTTTAGTTGCCCATATCTGTGGAGGCAGAGTATTTTATATTGGCAATGAAAAAACATAAACATTAAGGCGAATCGCCAAATGTATTTCTTCATTTAAGCTTAATTAAATTACAAAAAAAAACTCTTTTATTTTGTAGATTCTTGCAAATGTTATGCCCAATTAAAACCCTTTTAATGATATGTGTTCTAGGAGTCGAATGCTGAGGGGATTAGTTGGTTTGTCGGTTGGATTTTACGGCATGTCAAACCATTTGGGTTATTCTACGTTTTGCTTTATTCATTCTTGATGGGTATTCAAATTCATTTCAAACTCATTTTTAACGTGATTTTTTAAACACATTCTTAAAACTCTTTCTTTTCTATTTAATCCATAGATGGAACCCTAACAGGTACTACCACTCAGGGACATTGTGTTCCTTGGTGTACTGGTGCTGAAGGGATACTTCACACTCCCCACATCTTCAGAATTGGAACTTCATCATTAGATGCAGCTTAACGTTATTTCCAGGACAATAAGTCCCTAAGCCACCGCCTTCTAGCACATAAAAAAGTTTGGGGACTTGTCATAAGGGTAATAGGGATTGGACAATCATATAGGTGATAGGGCTTGACCTAACTATCCTATTGGTCGATTCCCCAACCGCCCGTCTAGCCTAAGTAAGGGCTAAGGTGGCGTGTTGCAAGTCATTGACTACTCAGCCACCAGCTCAGCCAGCATCACGGATCATCACACACGGCAAACAGGTGGACCCATTGGGGGAGACTTACCCCTCAGCAGAGGTGCAGTAGGTGTATTCTAAAGCCCCAGTCGACAGGACTGGGGGTTAGTATTCTGTATATGACATTATGCTGCATCAAGTGGCGAAGTTCCAAATATGGAGTTCTGGGAAATGCGGAGTACACCTTCATCGCCATTTCTCCCATGTCAATTCTGAGTGGTAGCACCTGTTAGGATCCCATCTATAGGGTAAATAGATTTTTTTTTAAAAGTTTAAAATTGTTTTTTTTTTTTTTAATTGAATTTGAAAAAAATAATACCCGAAAAAAATGAATGGAGCAGATTGAAAAAAATAATACCCGAAAAAAATGAATGGAGCAGATCGTCTTCGACATGGAATAGCCCAAGGTTTGATATGCCATAGAATCAAACCAACCAGCATGCTTGATATAAAAAATACTTAACAACAAACTATTCACATACAAATCATACAAATCATACATACCCTCTGATATGAAGGTATAAAGACAGTCTATACTGACACAATGAAGTTGTCTTAAAAGACTATAAATAGTGTACATATTTCGAATAAAAGATATACTTGACTTCTAAGATTGTCTCCTGTGTGTATTCAATATTTTTACTGTTGGTCTATGATATAACAGATTGGATCACATCCTCATCGCCAATCTGTTATATCGTAGTCAGACAGTAAAAATAATGAATACAAATAGGAGACAATTTTAGAAGTCAACTATACTTATTTACCAAGCTTAGCTGTGGCACAAGGCCAAATTAGGGGCGCCCAGTGAGAATCGAACTCACTAACAATGGTTTGCGAATCTAGCTTGCTAACCATTACAGCACATGAGCTGCCCTATTTATTTACTAAGATTAGTTTAGATGTGGCACAAATCCCGAAGTATGGGGCGCCCAATGAGATTCGAACTCATTAACAAT
>CM042139.1:65875584-65925584 GCA_023376005.1 Doryteuthis pealeii
AAGATGAAGAAGAAAGAAGAAAGATAAGTCCAGTTTCTTTGACTTTGCACATATAAAGATTCACTTTTGTTTTAACTTTGACTCGTAGCAAGAGTTAAAGATCACATCTAGCAGACCGTAAATACTGTCTAGTCTGTTCGATCCACACTAGGTGCCTCTCGCTTTTAGCATTGTGTTACTTTGAGCTGAGCTTAGCATATACCCACGATATTTCATTGGAAGTGCCTTGACGTTAACTATTCTGGCAGTTCATGCGTAATGATTTTGATCTTCGCTTGATGTTTCATATTATTACCAGACTAAAGTACGCTTAGTAAATACATATACAACATCAGTTCTATCAGATGGCTAAGGTAGCCGTGTTACTATTAGCTCATTTGATCAGGGTTCAAATTCAGATCAAATCTAGAAATCTAAAGCCGCATTTTACAAAGTAACAACTTCCTGCTATGGAGATTCAGGCTATATATATATATATATATATAATATATATATATATATATTCACATACACACACACACCACACACACTCACACACACACACACTCGCATATATATATACACATGTATATATATATATATGTATGTGTGTCTGCGTGCGTGCCTACGTGTGTGTGTGTGTGTGTGTGTGTGTGGTGTGTGAAAATATCACTAGGCATACAACAGAATGGAAAAATCCTAGCAACAAGGTAACAGCTCCAGAACTTAGCTTTCAGAAATCTTCTGACGAAAGGATATTTATCCCGAAATATTAATAATAAATCAAAGGTAAACTAATAACAACATAGTTACTTGATTTTCCTTAGACTTTCATTGAGAAAACAACCACCAAACCAATATAAACACAATGCTTCAAGCAAATCATAACAAACACTCATCTCTCTCTCTCTCTCTCTCTCTCTCTCTATAATATATATATATATATATATATATATATATAATATATATTTATATTTTTGCTTGAAGGCAATTACAATGTGTATATCGCATAAAATTCGATAATTATAGAAGATAATAATGAGAAGTGAATTTCGGTAAAGAATTATTCGGTGCGTAGAACATCGTACAGACTGTTTCAACTTTATTAAGTCTCATCAGCGATGTATACTAACGATTTCCCTCCTTTCGATTTCTGTCGGAGTGAAATCGTTAGTATACATCGCTGATGAGACTTAATAAAGTTGAAACAGTCTGTACGATGTTCTACACACCGAATAATTCTTTACCGAAATTCACTTGTCATTATTATCTTCTATAATTATCGAATTTTATACGATATACGCATTGTAATTGTCTTCAAGCAAAAATATTGATAATAATATATACTTTATCCAACAATGCTTCTAAAAAAAACACATCCAAAAAATCTTGAATACCCACCAAGAATGAATATAACAAAACATTTCTCTGAATGTTTGAGAAGAGGCTTGAAGATTAGTACTATTAGTGTTATTCGGACTATTGTCCCCATCTTCATTGTTATTTGTACAACGTTTCGGCCGATATACCCTCCGGCCTTCAGGTATTTCTTGTCGGACTCGGGAACCTTCTCGGACTCGGGAACCTTCTTTTCGAACTCAGGAATTTTCTTGTCGTATTCGGGAGCCATCACGGAACTTTGAACCTAACCCTTTATTTATTCCACGGGGGTATCCTGTTCTCATTCCGCTAACCATAGCTGGGGTAGGAGTTGTCCAATTGGACACATGGCCGAGTGGATTAGGCAGTTAGATTAAAAGACAGTTCTAAGTGACAGTTATCTCTGGTTCCCGAGTTCAATCCTGAGTGAAAGCAGTTAGAAAAATAATTAATTAACACAACTCCTACCCCAGCTATGGTTAGCGGAATGAGAACAGGATACCCCCGTGGAATAAATAAAGGGTTAGGTTCAAAGTTCCGTGATGGCTCCCGAATACGACAAGAAAGTTCCCGAGTTCGGAAAAGAAGGTTCTCGAGTCTGAGAAGGTTCCCGAGTCCGACAAGAAATACCTGAAGAAGGCCGGAGGGTATATCGGCCGAAACGTTGTACAAATAACAATGAAGATGGGGACAATAGTCCGAATAACACTAATAATAATAACAAAACATCTTCGGCATAAAATAGCCCAACAGGGGCTGAAACGCCGTAACATCCAACCAACCAGCCAACCAATGCCTATGACAAATTCTGATTGATGTCCATTTATCTTTTTTGGTATCTTTTCGTTAGGCTCCTTATTGTCTCTCTTCTTATACCGCAACAGGGGGCCAGGGTCTTTGAGTGTTCTCTGAATCTATTTCACGACACATTTTTTCATTGTCATGCCCAATTTCCGGGGGTAATTACAACACAACAAAGAAGAAAAAGATATGCGATGAAAAATGGAAACTTTGAAACATGCTGGGTTTTTTTCAATATTTTTCTCCAATTTCCTATTTATCTGATCTTTATTTCCTCTATGTATTACGAATTGTTTTTTTCCAGATGTGAGTCTTTGTTGGATTCCAAATCATATTTGGAATCCAAAGACATGATTTAGCTGCCATATCTGTCCAAAAAGTGTCTATCAACAACACATTTAGGATTTCATACACAGATCTGAAAATATGAATATATAGAAACTAGAAAAATGTGACAGGTTCGGTCATCAATTCAGCTCTAAGTAGATAATTGTGATCATGAAAAAGTGAGTTTGCAAAGCGAATTAAATTTAAAATATAAATATGATCGAAGAATTAAAAAACATACTAAAATTTGCAATCAAATCAAAAACTGACCCGTCTCTTAATGCACATTCTGTCTGTCACTCTCTCTCTCTCTCTCTCTCTCTCTCTCTCTCTCTCTCTCTCTCTCTCTCTCTCTCTCTCTCTCTCTCTTTCTATATATATATATATAATATATATATATATATATGGAAGTACGATGAGGAAATTAAACCGACTGTATGTGAAAAAAAAAATATATATATCTTGATTAACTACTTCTTATATATAATAGTTTCTCTGTGGTGTAAAGAGAGAGATTGGAGAGAGTGAGAAGGAGATTTAACTTCCTACTTCATGTATATCTTAATTCTCATCAGCAGCCAGAAGCTACGCGGCGTTGTTTATGAAAATGAACATACAAATAAAGTGAGAAGTTCCCTCCCAACCTCTCCAATCTCCCTCTTGTTGCCTAAATCTTTACTAACTTTGGTTTGGTTTGTTTTGTTTTACGGCATATCAACCTCAGTGGGTCATTTAATGCCGATAAAGTTTTGAAACAAATCAAATCTTAATGGATAATACAATTCTTTTTATGAATACATTTTCTATTTAACCCATAGTTGGGACCCTAACAGAGTCGGGTCAGAGTGGACAACTGCTCATCCACCTGAGCTCTATCCTTAAGCATCATGGGTCGCCACCCACGGCCAACAGGTGGCCCCATTGGGGGAGTCTTACCCCTCTGCAGAGGTGCAGTCGGTGCATTCTAACGCCCCAGCCGACAGGGCGGTTTACTAACTTTAGAACTACAAAAAGAATGTAAATGTGAACGTACAAAGGTGTTGGCATAAAATAACACTAGGCCGGTTGACATGAATTTAAAATCAATTAATTAGTTGATTAACAATTTTGCGGAATCTTCGTCGTTGCGTCATGTTTACTCGTTTAAATTATTGATATGACGGTGATAGCTATGAAATTCTAAGTCTACCATAAACGGTACAAGGAATAAAGCTGGTTTGAATTCACAGTTTTCCTTCTTCTAGACTTGTTACCTAACCAAGCCTAAAGAACCTAGTCATTACTATCATTTGCCCTAAGTTGGCGATAGAGCAGATGGATTCATGTCATTCCTAAGAGTATTACCAAGAAGAGAAACGCAAACATTCCCATCTAGGATTTGAACTCGGCTCAGCGATTCCACTTCCTACAACGATAACCGTTACATAAAAACACGCCTTCTTACTAATTCTAAGGGGATTTCACTTATTCCTAAATAGAAGCATTTAGCTATGGACAGCTGTCAAAAACAATTTTAAGCTGATTACAGCTGGTTTGTGAACATAGATCGTTGTGATGTGCGGCACAAACTCACAAACCTGATACCTAATAAACGTAATCTTCTCAATGCTCAACAAACCTATGTTTCCTATTTAAAATTTTGTTTTCAAGAATTAAAGGTGAATTAGCATTCATAGTTTAAATTTACGTCAAAATCAATGGCTTCCGTTTTGGGGAGTAATGTGTCCAGTGGCTTCGTTCTCTGGACCGGCTATTGATCAAATAAGAGTGTGATCCCAGAGGACCAGGCAATACCCGCCCTCTTGATTTACCTGAGGCGCCTAAATAGAGGAATGCTGAGGGGATCAACGCATTTTTGTACTGCCATCACATGGGCTTCGGTTCGTGAGTGGCCCCAACATTAATAGACCTTGTGTCGGAAAATAACTGTAAATTGTATTAAACACTGGTAAATCAGTTATGTTTTGTAATCTAACATTCAATTGATTTACTTGGGGATGAAAGTATGTTAAATTTGTAAGTAAATGTTTTGAGAAGCCCTGGTCCATGAATATAACACAGAGAGTCTGTTAATTGGGACACTTGAAGCGGAAAATCGGCAACAGTCAATGAAATAAAAGCATCTACTAAAATAGAATGCATGCATATCATACATGAAGTTATTTGTGGTGTATGTATTTGCCTGTACTAATGAAATATTCCACTCTCTCTCTCTCTCACACACACAGTGGTCTCTCTCTCTCTCTCTCTCTCTCTCTCTCTCTCTCTCTCTCTCTCTCTCTCTCTCTCTCTCATATATATATATATATATATATATATATATATATATAGTGAGAACAGCATTATGCTGAGCTGGCTTCAAGGATTAGTAGCCTACCTCACTATTCCTGGTCAGTCTTCTTGTACCTATCTGCAATTAAATCTTCTATCTTACATCTACGAACGTGTTGACTGGTTCTTCCACCCTACTACAATCTTGTCTGATTGTATCTCTTTTAAGGACACAACATTACATAACCCCAAGGTCAATCTTAAAGCAGAGTACAGCTGATTTGAATTTAGTTTTCGTTCTTCTAAACTGGTTGCATTACCAAGAATAAAAACGCGTCGCCTAACTAATTACCCATAACTATGGGGATAACAAATAGATTCGTGACTTTTGCATGGATATTAGCGTGAAATGAAATGCAAACAGCTTCGTCCAGGATTTGATTGGCTTGGTTATTTGTTTAACGGCATAACAATCCCTTATGGGTTATTTAATGCTGAAATTTATTTAATTTTTTTAATGCTGGATTTTAATCGTAACTATATTTACATTTTCTTTTCAAATTATGCTTTTGTCTATAATTATTAGTTTACACATAGTTATGAGACCATAACAGATAATACCACTCCTAGTCATAGTGGATCTGGGAGTAATGGAAATTAATGGCTGCTCCATACTCCCCAGAATTCCAAAATTGGAACCTAACCACCAGATGCAGCTTAGTGTTATACATCGGACATCTTTTTTTAGGGGGGGGGGTATTATTCCACTGTAGAGAATACAGTAGACCTATTTTACGCCCCTGCAACAGGAATGACTAAGCGATCTACTTGACAAATCGCAAAATGATGGTGATAATGGTAGCCAAAGAGCTATCAGGCTGGAACGTGTTCCTACGACGAGAACAGTTACGCTAATAGTGTATCCATGATAAATACATTTAAAAAGTTGGCAGAGTGGCCTATTGTCGGTAACAGCCGGATAGCGAGGGAGTCTATCCCCTTTCCGCTAGCGCTAGACCAGGGAGATTGTTTATTTTGCTGACGTGGAGCGCCACATCTAGTGTCATCTCCCTCACTTTACCGCGCCGATTAGATTACCATATATGTGCTCCTCATGCGCTGAGTTGGTGAGGACGGGTCTCGAAATAGTAACCTTGCCATTACCTAGGCGGGTGCTCTACTGACCGAGCTAAACCGGCCCTTGATATATATATATATATATATATATATATATATATATATAATATCAAGATATATTTATATACGATTATGCATAAATAAATAAAAATATGCACACACATATATAGTGTATTTTGTTTTATTGGGTGCAATCGTTTCCACCTATTTTTATTGCGCTCACCTGTGCTTTTCACAATTATATTACGTGTGTAACGGATCAATATGGAATTCACAAACGTAAGATGTGAATGTCTTTGTTTTGCTTTTTATTATGTGCAAAAATATCCTTTGATGCATTCTAATTAACTATTAGTTAAGAAATGATGTTATTATCAGAAAAAAAAAGTTTGTGTTAAATCTCTTTTAAGATACACTGCTGTTAAGTTCGAAAAATCCCCAGACAGAACTGTAAAGGCTGTACAACAGGCTATGAGCAACACATTTGCAGAAACTAACGCTAAAATTTCCCTGGGAACTCTTGAAAATTTATAGATATATACGTATTTATTCCTATCTAGTTATCCGAAGTTACACATACACACCCACACAAATACACACACACACACATATATATTCATTTACATACACATATACATATAAATATTGGATAAAGTGATAATAAAAGAATGGTGCCACAGATTCTCTACAGAGAGTTTCTTTGTTCTCCTCGACCGATTGCTCTACCAAAGTTGGAGAGAACAGCTGCCCCATATATATATAATATATATATATATATATATATATATATATATATATATATATAAGAAAGTGAGAGAGAGGGTAGGACAGATAGAGGAAGAGAGAAATGATAATAAAAAAAAACAAAGTATATAAAAAGGTAAATTTATTTGTAGATTTCACAATCTATAACAACCTTCATCCGGACATTATGATGAGTATAGTGTTGGAATTATTTTCAAAATGAAAACGAGTGAGGAGAAAGTAATTAAGATTTTTTACGCAGCGTTCCATTAAAAAAAAGAACAAAAAAAGAAAAAGAAAAGTTAACGTAATTTGGAAGAATATTTAAAATGTAACCCACTTTTCTAAAAAAATATAGTATGTAAATTAAATGACAGAAAACAGTAGAATATATATATATATATATATATATATATATATATATATATATATATATATATATATATATATATATATATATATATATACATACATGACGTCAACCCCACCTAAAAATTCTTTCAAGAGAGCTCACCTCAACACAGAAGCACATACGGCTTCATAAATGATCGAAAATTGTCGAAAGAACACGTACTCGGACTACACTAACGGAGATATTGGACAGTGTTAGAACTACCTACAACCGCAGTTATGACATGTCGTTTGCCAAAAAGAAGAGCTGAATAAAACAGGCTACATATTTCTTTTGTTTGTACGATTGTTTGTTTGTTTTGTTTTGTTTTACGGCATATCAAACACGGTGGATCATTTAATGCTAGCAAGATTCGTAGCGATAGTTAGGAAGAAAATTATTTGAGCTCAATTTTTTTTGTAAACAAATTTTCTATTTAACCCATAGATGGGACCTTAACAGGTACTATTTAATGGTTTTATTGAGTAGTATTAAAAATGTATTTAATGTAGAATGCATTTATTCATAGCAAAATAGTCATGAAATAGATTAATTTGAACTAAGTGGTATGTGTATATATGTATCCTTATGTATGCACTAATATAATGATACACACACACACACACAAACACACACACACACACACACACACACACATATATATATATATATATATATATATATAATATTTAATATTAACAAGTAATTATACACAAGTCTCTCCACTGACATCGCCGAAGGAGTAATATCCCGTTCAGAAAAGTATTTATAAACATAGTCCTCAACTATACAGAATATAGCAACTAAATATTTAATTTGAATCAGTATCAAACGATCCGTACTTCAATTAAAGATTGGCCTTGTGTCGCATTCTGCCCGCAGCGGGGGTTTTGGGTAATTATCTACAATTCCTATTACGAAATTAATCCCAAAGGGAAGGCCTCCAAAATTATTAGACATCGCAGAAAGACTTATTGTTTATTGTCATTTATGTTTAAATCAGTTTAAAGTTTTAACAGGTATCTATGCTTACGCATCATCACACTTTCGGCCGATGCAATTTTATAAACGCTGTGGCAGTTTTACATACATAAATTAATCCAGCTCAACGCCATGTCGTTGAGGGAACGTTGAACCATGTCGACGTTGCAAACTGCCTACACCACTTACGGATGTTTTTGACATCTATACACGACTCGCCATACACTTCTGTTAATTGTCGATGAATTCCAATCACTTTAATGCCTTTTGCGTTCAAACACCAAATAACAGCGACAACTTTACACTTGGTAGTAGCGTCAATCTGAAGGTCTATCAGAAATGACTACCAAGTTAAGATGTAGCAGCGAGACGCGCGCAGGGGTAGGCGCATGCGCTTGCACAACAAACACAACAGCGACTGTTTTCGGCGATCTTTTACGTGATTTTTTTGTGACGAAGTTTTTGTGCGTTAACAATTTTTTTATAACTTGGAAATAAGTTTGGGAATAATCGAAATTAATGCATGACGTTTCATTGATGAAGTGTCAATGTGGGTTCGAATGCGCAATCAAGGGCTCTCTGTAATAGCAGCACGAACAGTTTCCCTGCGTCGCCGGTGTTTTGGAGACTTTACTTTTGGGATTGTCCTCGTACATATACATTTCAACGTTACCTAAAATCTACAGGGTGATTGAAAAGTAACTACATATTTTAGACTTTATAATTTTTTATAGGCTGTTACATTTTTCTCAATTCTTCAAGTTATGTTCATTAATATATGGCAATTAAATCTGTGTTTTAATTGTGGTGCCCCTCCACATTTTGCTGTTGTTGTTCGTGAATGGCTTAATCACTATTTTCCTGGAAATGGAAGGGAAGACGTGGTCCACATAAGAAGCCCTGTTTTAATACTCTGCGACTTTTTTTTCCTTTGGGGTTGGTTGAAAGAGCATGTCTACTCGACGAAACTAACGACTGTGGAAGAACTTGAAGGACGAATACGAGAATTTATTTCTGCCATTCCACAAGATTTATTTGGAAGATCACTTAATGCAATTGCCAAGCAATTTGAGAGACTGAAGGTGAATACTGATGCCCGTATAGAATTTTAAATAAAATTCCACGTTATGTGAGTTATTTTTTGTAAAAAAGATGATTCAAAAATAAATTGTAAGATTTTAAAATAAGTAAGGGAGTTACTTTACAATCACCCTGTACTCTGAATTCAAGTAAAACTTTCAATTGTTTCATCATTTTTTTTTTTTCATTTTCTTATTAATTATGATCAAACACCGACCGACTTTCCTTTCCATAAATTCGCCTCCTACCAGCTTTTTTATTCAAAATTATTTCTTGAGCCTTACAAACAACGTAATAAATTTGATTACACAGTTAATAAATGACCAAGTATAGTTCAAAGACGCTTCTAAGATTTTCCTAATACCGTGATGGGGATGCTGCTGGGAACATTTCCATCAGCCTATTACTAAACAAATTCTCTGTGAACGTAAACATAGGCGAACCCTGTCTTATACAAATCGGTGTTGGGTCGTCGTCTTCCCACGCAATCCGGACCCGATGAGGAGATACAGATGTGTGAACTAAGTCTGGTTCGGGTAGGATAGGATCCAAATGTCTCCATCAAACACTCAGATTGAGACGCCCTCCTGCAGTAAACCGGTTGCTGCTTACTGGGCGGTCTCTCTCTCTCTCTCCACCCTATTCACCCTATTCACCCCCACCTCTCTCTCTGTCTGTCTGTCTGTCTGTCTGTCTGTCTCTGTCTCTGTCTCTCTCTCTCTCTACCTCTTAATATTTATACAAAGCATTCACCTCGGTGCATCCACATTCTCTCTCTCTCTCTCTCTCTCTCTCTCTCTCTCTCCCTCTGTATATATATATATACATATATATATATATATATATATATATATACATATATATACATATATATATATATATATTATATATTATATATATATATATATATATATATATATCTGTACAAAACATACACCTCGGTAGATCTAATTTTTTCTCTAACTTTCTTTCTTCTTTTCTTTCTTTCTTTCTTTCTTTCTTTCTTTCTTTCTCTCTGTCTCTGTCTCTGTCTGTCTGTCTGTTTTTCTGTCCCCCCCTCTCTCTCTCTCTCTCTCTCTCTCTCTCTCTCTCTCTCTCTCTCTCTCTCTCTCTCTATTTATCTATCTATTTCTCTTGATGTATGTACAAAACATACACCTCGGCGGATCCATATTCTCTCTCTCTCTCTCTCTCTCTCTCTCTCTTCTCTCTATATATATATATATATATATATATATATATATATATATATATATCCATGTACATCTGTCTGTCGATATATCTTTATCTCTATATCTATCTCTTGTTATATGTACAAAACATACACTTCAGTGTATCCACATTTTCTCTCAGTCACTTTCTCTCTCTCTCTCTGTCTCTCTCTCTCTCTCTCTCTGTCTCTCTGTCTCTCTCTCTCTCTCTCTCTCTCCCCTATCTATCTATCTATCTATCTATGTATATATATATATATATTATATATATATATATATATATATATATATATTTCTCTTGCTAAATGTACAAAACATACAACTCGGTGGATCCACATCTCTCTCTCTCTCTCTCTCTCTCTCTCTCTCTCTCTCTCTCTCTCTCTCTCTCTCTCTCTCTCTCTCTCTCTCTCTGTTCTGTGTTTTCTCTTCATTTTTAAGGGAGAGGGTAAACTATATATTCCCTTACTTGTTGTCATTTTCTCAAACTTAAAATTTCAATTGTTTCGCTCTTATTTATTTTTATGTTTGAACTTGATTTAATCTTTCGATTGCTGCGTCTTTTGTCTAGTTCTTTCTCTTTTTAATAAGAAAAGGAATTTCTGAAGTCCCTAATATTTCGTACCGAAAAGTCGACAGTATTTTTTTTTTTTTAGAAAGGCCGGGGTGGTTTGGCGTGAGAAAATAAGAATTTAAACTCGATTCTCTGCACCCTTTCCTCCGACATCTTTTTTAATTGAAACCTTATTTGTTCTTCAACTACTCATCCTTTTCTCGTTTTTCACATTACAAACTATCTATATATTAATACTCTTGTTCCTTAATCGTCTGACCGTTATCATCTTGCAACACCCTCTGGTTGAAAATGAGACCGTCCAAATCGTCTCGGATGAAATGCAAAAATTTACTAGCGACGAATTGTTTAGATGATAGCAATTTCTATAACTTGGAAATAAATTTGTGAATAATCGAAATTAATGCATGAAGTGTCATTTTTGGCGTGTTATTGTTGGGCCGAAAACCCAGTCAACGGTCTTCTGCAAGAGTTAGCTTAATTGAGGCTCGAAAGGGCGGCTTTTAAGTTAATATCTAATAATTCGCTGCCTATCATATTTTTCTCTTACTTTATTTCCCACTAACATTCTTTTTCTTTCTTCGCTATCTTTTTTATAATTTTTAATTTTAATTCTTTCTTGTTTTCTCTCTTCATTCTTTTGGTTTATGCATTCTTCCATTCTTTCTTTCTTTATATATATATATACATATATATATATATATATATATATATATACACCAACCCCTCCGCACGAGCAGTATGTGACACAAGGTCCATTTATTAAGTAGGGTTTAAACCGGTTTGAATTCAGAGTTTTCCATCTCATATACCGGTTGTCATATCGAGGCTAATGAGCACAGTCCGCCCTACTATTTACCTATAGCTGGAGTGAGAGTAGTTCGATGCATACCTTTCCCAAGTGTATTACCACCATGTGAAATGCACTAACCCAAAATTTGATCGCGGGTCGACGAGTCCATATTCTACGAATTTAAACATTACACCACGCACCTTCATTATATTATTATTATTTCACTCCATTCGAGTTTTTCACACCTGCCGTAGCCGGTGCTTCACTGGAGGCTGAGTGACAGCAAATCTCCTCAGGTCTCCAGGACTCTTCTGAATATTCCAGTCGATCACAACAATGCTGTAGTCTGGATGGTCTCAATTATTCCTTTAATTTTCAGTTACAATTGGTACGACTTTCACCCTCATGTTCCACAGTTTTCTCAGTTCTCGGGCAAGGTCTAAGTATTTGTCGATATTTTCGCTCTCTTTCATTTTCACTCTGTGATCGGCCGGGACGGAAAAATCCACGAGATGACAAGTCTCCCTCTTCTTGTCAATCAAAACTGTGTCTGGTCTCCTGGCCGGGATTAGGCGATCCGTCTGTACCTCAAAGTCCCCGATCATTTTGTGCGTCTCATTCTCCAGGAGAGATTCAGGCTTGTGCATATACTATTTAGTTGCATGGTAAAAATTGAATTTCTTGCACCGTTCCCAGTGAATCAACTTTCCCACCCAGTCGTGTCTAGTCTTGTACTCTCTTTGTGCGAGTTTACTGCATTCGCTTATGTGATTGACAGTTTCGTTTTTTTCCCACACATTCTACACTTGCTATTCTTTTGTGTCTTTTTTTCTTCTTTTATATAAGTACTAAAAAAACACAAGTACCCCCAAAACCTTTGAAAATGGGATTTTATCCCTAAAATATTTAGGAAACAGGTAAATAAACATCATTTTCATCACCTATTCCATTGCATTGTCAATTGCCTTCTAATTTCTATTTGAAACACATATGTACAATGCTTCAAGCAAACTTTAAAAACCCTTATTTATATATACTAGCAAATATATGCACCCTCCGGGTGCAAGTATTTAAGTTTTAATGTAATAAAATATTAGATTAAATTAGAAAGGCTAATGAAACTAAATAAGAATGCAGATAAAATGATTTGAAACAGAGGGGTGTATAATCGAAAAATAGAACAACTGAAACTTAAACTTTTATCACTCTCGTCTTTCATTACTAAATTTTCCTAATTTAATAACTTAGTTAAAATCGGAAGTAAAGAATAAAATCAGAATTATTTCTTCTCGTGTATCGATTTCTTTTAAGATTTATTGAAGAGATTTTGATCATATTCATTAAGATAAAACCAAACAGTTAGAAATCAATAATACTAAGCACATATTTATTAAAATCAAATTTTTAATTTCAATATGCATATAAGCCTTCCTGTTCACACTGTAAACTGCTATTTTAGTGTATAAATATACAATTGCATGTTATTCATTTGTAGATATAATTAACAGTATTAATAATGTAAAACAATTTTATTAGAAATTGAGATTTGAATAAAAATAAAATCATGGAGAATGTGATGTAAATAACAAAGGGAATTGTGACTTGAGTAGTGATATAGTTTCGGTTACAGACAGAATAGCAAACAATCTCCATTATAATAAGATATATATATATATATATAATATATATATATATATATATATATGCTTATACAAATGTTATAATATACATTTATTCATGTGTCTATGTAAATGTATGCGCGTGCGTGTGCATGAATGCGTGTGCGCCTTCAAATAAATTCTTAGCTGAATTGATACAACTTTCTTTAAATGTGACGTACCAAATGATTTTCACAAGAGCCTAACTCTTATATATTGACAGCTCTCCAAACATTTAGATGGCAATAACCTTCTCTAAATTGTCAAAAACCTTAAAGCCTTATTTCACAAGCATCATCCTAACTGAAGTGTTATAATTTCCTTGCATGAGATTTGGCGTCTTATTTACGTCGTCAAGTGGCTGACTTCAAAATGATTCATGAATCAGGATATTTTCAAAACAATTCTGGCACAACCGTACAACCGATGGGGGGTTTCTGTGAAGTTTGAATAAGATGAATTGCTATAAAAGTGAATGTGTACTTCACTGGATGCTCTATTAAGATAGCCTTCAACCCGACTTATACAGACTTAATAAATCACGATACTGAATTTACTGCTGTGTATCCATGTTATACACAACCATGAATTAAATACGAGGGTAAGTCAAAAAGTAATGCCATTTTTTTTCCATTACTTTTTTTTTCACTACGAAATTTAGGCAAAAAAAATCATTATTTGATGAAAGTTATTTTAATATTGTAATAAGTAATTGAGAGTTACCTCCTCTATTTTATGATTACCTCATCTTTGGGGAACTCTCTAGTGAATACTAGACTATATAAACTCTCAATAAGTGTACCAAGTAAAATAAAGCTTTCCAAAGTCTATTGGTGTTATCGTTTGTCATTACAAATATTTTTCCCCATTATCTATAAAAATATTTTGGTAAATTTCATGAGTAATTTGTGTTTACTGTTTTTCTGAAAGGTATTTAAAGACAAATGTTAAATCCTAGTTTTACGTTTATCATTAAAAACGTAAAATAGTTTTAAGTTTATCATTAAAAACGTAAAAATAGAAAGGAATTTAACATGTTTATATTACACAATTAATTATAAGGTCATTTAAGAAGTATGGCACGTAAAATTCATGTCATAAATTCACTTAATAAATCAATATTTCAAATCTTTAGATATCACAAATGTCTAACTTTTATATTGCTACTTACATTCCGTCTGAAAAAAACTTTATATTTTTCTCATATTACTTATATCATGTGTGATTAAAATAGTTACTTTTTTTTAAATAAACTTCTAAGATAAAGAAGATTCCTAAATTACATTTTTAGTAGAATTTTTGGAATACAACAGTTTGAGTTGTACAATCAATTCCCTTCCAATTCTAGAGACAAGTTTGCACACGTGTGTTTAAGAAGGAAAGACAGAGAGAGGGGGATAGAGAGAAAGAGAAAGAGAGTCTTAGTCTACAACAAGATTCAGGCCTTCGCCAAGGGGCGTACGATGGGAAATAATAAACTTTACTCTGTCATGTATTATTAAATAATTTAAATTGAGAACTTTAGTCTCGCCATCAGAAAAAGACCAATGTCATGCCAAGGACACCCCATTTCTGAAGGTATTATCCCTCTGTATGGGATACAGGTAGTGTATTATATGCCTCACCGACGTGGCGAAATAATTTCATTAAATTCTGTCACCCGTACACTATAAGCAAGACCAAGTAACTTATAACTTCAGTAGATTCACCAGTTGCAAAAATACTGCTTGATTACAGTATTCTGCAGTACTGAGTTGAACATATCTTTACTTATACATATTTATATATCTATACATATATAGAGGGCAGCTGTGTGTATGTGTATGTCCGGCGTAAACTTCGAAAATAAAACAATTAACGATAGAGTAAATATATATACACATTAAATATCCACAGGTCTTGGTTTCTGAGCAAAAATAATAGAGATCGGATTTTTATTCGTGAAGATAATTAATAAAATTTAACTGATAACAGCATGGTTTTTTTTTCATTTAATATTTTAGATAGTAGACATTAACATTTCTTTTCAGAGGAGCTGGATCAATGCAAGGTCTATTTTTTTACATAGGGATTTAAATGGAGCATTCCACGAGGATTCAACTCACGATTCAGTAATAATGGATCTGCAGGACTAACTTTAAAAAATCTCCATTTAATCAGGCGACGCCGTGTAGGCGCTGCTAGTATAATATATTTGCTAAAATCACTACCGTTTCAATCTTCATTGGCGGTATAGTCATAAAAGTAAAAAAAGTAAAGTCGTCGGAGCGGCCTAATGTCGATATCAGCCATGCAGCGAGTAAATTTTTTGCCTCTATCATTTGTACCGTACATGTCCTTATGCTTTCTGTCATAGTAAAGATTTTAATGAGAGTTTCTTGAATGCCTTCAAGAAAATTTATCAACCTTTCATTGGCGGGAGGTAATGGTGAAAAAACTAAAATTGTTGTGTGGATTAGTCAAGAAATTGAATTTTTCCAGTGTAGAATGATTAGAAAAAGAATTAAAACACTAGACAAACCGTAAACCTGTTGGGTCCCATGATATTGATGCAATAAGATAGATTTCTTCGATAACTAAATATGTTGTTCTATCAAGATATAAATTTGAGACTGGGATAACACTCTCTAAATAAATTAATGACTTCAGAGCTTAAATTCAAAAGGCAACGTATTCCCTGACGTTGACTGAAAAATGAGAATATACGATACTTAAGATACTTTTAAAGATTACAATCAGTTCAAGACAGCTTTGATAAAGAGTTTTTTTCTTTGAGGCGAGCCATTTCTATAGCCAAGAAAATGATCGGTGAATCGAGTGCAAATTCAGATGACAACCTCAAATATTTATTATACTCAGGTATGTTCAGTGAAAGTCTTCTGATCTTTCGTTTTGTCAAAAGGGAACAAATAAATAAACAGTTTCGTTCTTTGCATAGCCCATGGTTTATGCCATGCAAATATTTTCTCATTGTTTATAGTCTCTTAAATAACATTTTTCCTCATCCTTGAAGTAACAGTTTAGAAACTAGCCACACCGACTACTGTAGTGAATGCAATGCTCACTTAAAAGAGCACAGTTGTAAAAGTAAAAAGTAAAGTCGTCGGGGTGGCCTAAACTCGGTAGCAGCCATTCAGCGAGGGAGTCTATCCCCTTTTCACTAGCGCTAGATCAAGGATATTGTTTTTGCGTCTGAGATGGAGCGCCACATCTACCATCAGCTCTTTACTTTACCGCACAAATTCCCTGTGCTACTCATACGTTGTAATCGTATACAATATCAAGCAATATATAGAATATAGAATTATATCATTATATTATAACAGAATATATTATGTATTACATATGTAAATAATATTAACATAGATGTTTCTTTATTTTACTTAGCAGAAAATGTCGCCTAATTGATGGGTATCCTATCAATTAAGCACGGTTAAGTAAGTAAGTAAAATCGTCGGGGTGGCCTAAAGTCGGTATCACCCATACAGCGAGGGGGTCTATCCCCTTTTCACTAGCGCTAGACCAAGTAGATTGTTTTTAGCGTTTGAGGCGGAGTGCCACACCTACCACCAGTTCCCACACAGATCCCTGTGCTACTCATCTACTGAGTTTGCGAGGGCCGGTATCGAACTAGGAAACCTGTGGTTCCCAGCCGAACACTCTACCGACTGAGCTAAACCGACCCTAAGTGTAGTATATTTATTTGAATTCATTTTTTTACCCGGTCATTTTCAGTGAACATTTTCCCTTTCTATCTCATGTGTTTCCCTCGTTTAAATTTATGAGGTTTTTGGAAGGAAAGCACCTGTGAGAAAACGGGAAATGGTTCATTGAAAAGGACCGGGTAAAAAAAATTTAAAAAACAAAAAATATTACAAAGATAAAACCTCCAACAGCCATAGAACCAAGGTGGTCGATCACTCGGATAGAGTGCTACACCTACTATCAGCTCCCCACTTTACCGCACAGATCAGATTGTCGCATCTGTGCTACTCATGCGCTGAGTTGGCGGGGGCCGATATCGAACAAGAAACCTTGCTATTCCTAGGGGTTTTTTTTTGCATTTTAGCTGGAGCGCCATACCGACCATCAGCTCACCACTTTACCGCATAGATTCAATCTGTGTTATTCATTCGCTGAGTTGGCGAGGGCCGGTATTGAACAAGAAAACTTGTGGTTCCTATGCGGATGCTCTACCGACTGAGCTAAACCGGTCCCTTTTAGATCTAATGAGTTTTTTCAAAAGAGAGTGTCTTGAATGCTGATTTTCTAAGCCTTTCTTTCCCACAATCTTAATTTCTTTTTGCTCACACTGATATCAATTACTACTCTCCAAGTTTCGTGTTTTTGTTTTTATTGTTTTTCAATGTTGATAGCAAAAGAATTAGACAAGAGGAGTTTTCAAAAGAAATTGCACTGACTGCATTTCTCCTTTTATTCTTCTTAAGTTAGTATGTCTACTCACAGAAATTACATGTTCCCTTAGAAGTTCGAAATAAATAACTTTGATCATAAACTTAGGAATTTTAGTAAGGTCATCAAAGGCAATGTCTTTGAGATTTCGTAATTTAACAGAAAAAAATTACCAATCGGCTATTTTCAGTGCAAAACAAGATTACGCAGCATTTTCTTACTGACGTAAACTTAAAAAAGAAAGTTCCTTTTTTTTTAAATTCCCATCGACTTTATTTATGTTTCCTCTATTACTGTTGCCTTGTTCTTCCCTTTCTTCCTCCTCAAGTCCTGTCGGCTGATTCTGTAGAATACACCAACTGCACTACTGTAGAGGGATAAGACCCCTCTAATGGGGTCACTGTTGGCCGTGGTGACGACCCGTGATACGTAAGGACGGAATTCTGGTGGCTGAGCTTGCAAATCTCTACTTTTACCTTTACTTAGGCTAGACGAGCCGTCGGAGAGAACCCCTCCAATCAACCTGCTGGTCAATATAACCTATATGCTTGTCCCAACCCGATTGCCCTTATGGCAACCCCGAACCCTTTTTATCATATATCTGCTAGGAGGCAGTGGCTGAGGGTTTTAATGTCCTGTGTATGACGTTAAACTCTATATGAAGGTGAATTTTCAGTTCTGTAACTCGGGGAATGTAGAAATCCCCTTCATCACCATTACTCCCAGGTCCACTTTGACCTGGAGTGGTAGTACCTGTTATCTCCAATCTATAAGTTAAATAGAAAAATGAGCTCAAATATGTATAAAAAATAGAGTAAAAAAACTGAATGGCCATCAAAAATTAATAAAATAAAACGTCTTCGGCATAAAATAGCCCAACAAAGGTTGACATTAAAAGAAATTGAGTACCCATCAAAAATGAATTTATTTCAAAATTTTATCGGCATTAAATGCCCCACCGAGGTTGATATGCCGTAAAACCAAACAAACAACCTTTATCCTTCTCTCGGTCATGTTTAAGTTCATTTGTGGCTCGTATTTAATTGTTGTGTTGGCTGTTAATTGAACGGTGGGATATCGTCCTGATTAACCGCCTATTCCAATCCCCTTAACAAGATTTGGTTACTAATTCGCTTGGTTACTAAATTTCGATCGCGGAGGGCGCTTAACGCAGCGTGATAGTTAACAAATTAGTCTCGTAGACCAATTCGCTAATGATTTAAGTTTCATTCACACTGGGTGTTATATTAAATTGTAAAACTGGTGTAAGAAGTTATAAACACACACACACACATACATAGACACACACAATGGAGGCGCGTGGTCTAATGGTTAGAGTCGCAGGAAATGCACACGTTAACCCGGGTTCAAATCCTGGACGAAACTGTCTGCATTTCACATAGCGCTAATACCTTCCAACTATGGGTAAATAGCAGCGCAGACTGTGCTCTTTTACCATGGCCAGGTAACCAGTATAGTTACTCAACTCATCCGTCACGATCAGGATGTGACACAAGGAACAATATCCCCCCCCCCGCCACAACGATCTTTTGATGTAAAAAAAAGCACATCTAAAGGAAGGGGACTTCGCTGAAAGGTAAAAACAATTGAATTCTCCCTCTCGAGAAGACACTTGTCGTAAAAGTTCAAATCAAATTGGTAGTACAATCAATAGTGTCATCGAGACTGTTCGATTTAAGGAAGCCATATTCGAACAGTCGTCAGGTCAGGATTCCAGACAATCGGACGTCATTCCATTATTGTTGGATGGCATCAACTTGTTTTCTCTTTTTTTTACTTTCTTTCTTTTTTTTTTCAATTTCGAAAGTAAGCAAATATTGGCTGGAGTTCCATTGATTTTCACCGAATCTCTTTGTATCTACTTTTTCCCCAATCTTCACTGTTTTTGTTCAAACATTTGAGCTTATTTCACTTCTTTGGCAAAAGATATATTTACTTGTTATTTTTACTTGTTGTTTGTGGATTGATATTTACTAAGCTGAGCTTATTAAGGGACAATGTCAAGTGGTTTTGAGTGGAGCAGATATGTGGGATTAAGAAGACTGTTATGCCATTTACCCAAATAGGAAGACACCACCTTCCTTGAAAAGCAGCGTTAGAGATTATGGTCGTCACAACGACATGAACAATCTAATACCAGTAATCCATGTGCGTAGAACTAGGAAATATTGATCTATAATTGAAACAGCTATCTGTCTGTCTGTCTGTCTGTCTGTCTGTCTTCTCTCTCTCTCTCTCTCTATATATATATATATATATATATATATATGCTAACTCCTCCACACAAGCAGGATGTGACACAAGGTTAATTTCTAAAGCGGGGTTGAAAAGGTTTTCCTTCACCTAAACTGGTTACCTAGCAAAGAGCCCAGTCTATGGCTGGAGGGAGAGTATTTGGATTCATACCTTTCCCAAGGGTATTAGCGCTATGTAAAATCCAAACAGCCTCGTCTAGGTTTTAAACCCTTGACGACGAATCCATTTTCTACGATTTTAACCATTACACGTCGCGCCTGATTTCTTATATATAGAAAGATGGTTGGTTGGTTGGTTGGATTTTACGGCATATCAACCGTTAGGTTATTTTATACCGAAGATGTTTTTGTTTTGTTCCTTCTTGTTTGGTAATCATTTTTTAAACTAATTTTTAAAACACATTTTTAAACTCATATTTTATGTAATTAAACCATTGATAGGATCCTAACACGTACCAACACTCCAGTTCAGAATGGACTGGAAGTAATGGCAATCACTCTGATTCTATCTATCTATATACATATATACATATATATATATATGTATATATACAAGGTGATTGTAAAGTAGCTCCTTATCTTTAAATGCTTATAATATATTGCTAAATTATTTTAAAAAAATGAATATGAGAAAAACACACATAACTTGTAGTCTTATTAAAAATTCTATATGGAAATATTGATTTATGATGGAAAAAGCTCTCTCTCTCTCTCTCTCTCTCTCTCTCTCTCTCTCTCTCTATATATATATATATATATATATATATATATATATATATATATATATATATACGCACACAAACACATATATATATACTTATATATTTGCCAACCCCTCTGACGAGCAGCATGTGATACAAGGTCGATTTCTTAACAGGTTTGAATTCAGAATTTTCCTTCTCCTAGACTGGTTCTCAAGTCAGGATTAAAGAGCCCAGTCTGCTCTACTATTTAATCAGATCTGAAGTAGAGTAGTTGGATGCACACCTTTCCCAAGGGTATTAGTGCTATTATTTCAATGTTATAAAAATCATCTTCAAAGCTTGTTTATACTCCGTACTATCAAGAGCGGAGACGAAAGTCATATGAATTAAAAACGAAAACCTTGATGTTGCAAAAAAGTTATGTGGTGGAAGTGCTCATATTTGAAACTACCACATAACTTTTTGCAACATCAAGGTTTTCGTTTTGAATTCATATCACTTTTTTGCGACATCAAGGTTTTTGTTTTGAATTCATATGACTTTCGTCTCCGCTCTTGATAGTACGGAATATAAACAAGCTCTGAAGATGATTTTTATAAAATCGAAATATTGTTCAATATTAGCTATGAATATGTTATAAAATAATTTAACTTTAACAGCATATTGTGTTTTTTTCATATCCTTATATATATGTATATATATATATATATATATATATATATATATATATATATATATATATAATACTAATATAATAGCCGGAAAGAAATTCTTGAACTAATTAGATTATTTTAAATTTAGTACATGGATAAAAATGAAACCTTTCAAATTAATTTTACTCCCTTTTTTTACTTCGATAGAAGATAGATCGTCATTAGTAACCCCTACATGAATAAATTCCCAGGTTTAAGCTCTACTGGGCTAAGAGGCTACCCACTCTGATCCGTATGATCCAATCGCCGAAAACTATAATCATTTCTAGTGGAATGAACAAAGCAATTTGATAATGGAGTAAAGATTAAATCAATACAATCGTTTAATTGTGCATGTAGAAAAATGAAAAGAAATTTGGTCATTTTGTTTTTATCTGATATTGGAAGGTTTTTGTAATTTCAATTGTATCTATGCACACACACACACACACACACACACACACATATATATATATATATATATATATATGTGTGTGTGTGTGTGGATGTGTGGATGTGTGTGTGGATGTGTGGATATCTATCTATCTATCTATCTATCTATCTATCTATCTATCTATCTATATATATATATATATATATATATATATATATATATATATATATATATATATATATATATATATATATATATATATATATATATATATATATATATATATATATATATATATATATATATATATATATATATATATATATATATATATATATATATATATATATATATATATATATATATATATATATATATATATATATGAATGGAAGTGCGTAGTGTAATGTTTAAAGTCATGGGAAATGGACTCGTCGCCCCAAGTTCAAATCCTGGATGTGGTAATTGCATTTTACTTAGCGCTAATACCCTTGGGATAGGTATGAATCCTAATCTCCCTCCAGCTATGGATAAATAGTAGGGCAGACCGGGCTCTTTAACCTTGGTTAGGCAACTGGTCTAGGAGAAGGAAAACTCTGTATTCAAACCCGTTGAACTCCGCTTAAGAAATTGACTTTGTATCACATCCTGCTCGTGCGGAGTATTTGGTAAATATATATATATATATATATAGGGAGAGAAAGAGAAAGAGAGTGAAAACTGCACCATAAAGCCATGGTACGACACAAGTTCAATTCTAAGCAGAGTTCAACAAATATGAATTTATACTTATAAATAGAATTTCTTTTTCCTAGACCGGTTGCCATAGGTATAAAGAGCCCAACCTTCGTTATGATTTAGCCATAGCTAGAGTGAGAATAATTGGATTTATACCTTTCCCAAGGGTATATATAGTTTACTATACTTGTATTTAAAGAGTGTTCAATATGATTAATAGAGCATGTAGATCTATGTCACGTTAGCGGGGACATAAAGCCAACGAGGCCTTCTCAACATCAGTTTCTCACCTATATTTTCAAACCTATATATATATATATATATATATATATATATATATATATATCAGTTTGCGTATGTATATATATATATTCATTGCATGGAATGTCCGATGAATACCGCAAAGAATCTATGAAACCCCGTTTCACATAATTACATTCATGCAAAAAATATATATATTTATGTACATATATACAAACTGATATATATTTATTCTTTATATATATATATATATATATATATATATATATATAATAGCTCAATAACTTATATTGAGCAATCTTTTTTAATAACGCAAAATATTGGCCCATCACAACTCACCATATATATATATATATATATATATATATATATATATATATATATATGTGTGTGGGGGGATAGATAGAGAGATAGATAGATAGATAGATAGATAGATGGATAGATATAGATATAGATGTGTGGATGAGAGATTCAGGATTAATACTGCTATGTAATTTAGATACCCAATCGGTATACAGAAATGAAGATATTTTCAAGTTAAATATAGAAAAAAATTACCAAAGCAAAATTCATCGTCCAAAAGAAAAGTTTATTTTTCTAACCTTGTTAAACAACCAATCAGAACAGCAATTTTACTCGATATCTAAATACGTCAAGTTTCTTGCTTCTCCGATAAACCTATATAAGTTCACAAATATTTAATGGCACCATACTTTGTTTGTTTTTTATATCTAAAATTGCGATTTCTCTTCGTTAAGGCTGTGTCAATAGAATAAATAGAATCTTGATATTTGTGATTTATTCTAAATACGTTTTTCATATAATGAATATATTCCCTAACGAAGGAGCAGTTCATTAAAGCGGAGTCAATCGAATGGTCATTGCACATATCTTCAATCTGGGAAATATTCTATCAATATTATTATGTGTACCGACAGATTTATGTGTATTTTCCAATTCACTTATATTTATTATCCAGTTCAGTGTGTGTCATAGGTATCACGTTAAACTACATCTAATGGTGAGGCTCCTATTCTGGATCTCTGAGCAGTGTGTAGTACCCCTACATTGCCATTACTCCCAGGTCTATTCTGGCCCGGAGTGGTAGTAACAGGTGATTAAAAAATAAAAATAAAAACAAACAACAGAATTTAGGTTCTTTTTTTGTGCTGGTAGTCTGCACCAGTAATAGTATATATACAGGGTGAGACCCAAATAAAGAATTTGGGATCACTCTGTACTTGTTGGGTTCAATCTATGCGTTAAATAGAGAAAAAAATGAGTTAAAAATGTATTTAAAAATTGTGTTTTAAAAAGATTGAGTACCCATCAAGAATAAATAAATAAAAACGTTTTTGACATAAAATAATCCAACAAGGGGTGACATACTGTATAATCCAACCAACAAACAAACCAATGGGGAGGATGCACAACAAGATTGTAAATATGAGGTATACTGCGAGGATTGTAATGGATATGCGAGACTAGCTCACACCACGATGAAAATCCCTACATTTTGTTAAAGTGTTGCGGGGCCGATAATGATGTAACGATGTCTAATTCGCAAACGTTGAAAAGAAGTGACATAAGCTAAGGCAAGGATAACAAACGCGAAGTTGCTTAGATGTGACACAACATCAGTTTTATTGACAAGCAAATACAACAAACAGAGAGGGTCGCTGTAATCTCCCTGTAGCTAGGTCGTCAGGGTTGTCGAGTCAGAAAGGTGGACTGGTTGGTGTCGTTGTAAGTCTGGTATTTCAGGACGCTGGAAAACTACTGGGCTGGGTAGACAGGAAACAGCTGGGCTCAGTAGGCAAAAGAACTCCTGGGCTAGGTCGGCAGGGATGTCACAGTAGGATAGGAAGTCTCAGGACTAGAAGATATCGTAGTTGTGAGAAATGACTTCCGATTTTGGGAAGGGTAAACCCTAAAAGGCAAGTAAGGAAGCTGTTGCCGTTGAATCGAGAACTACAGTTGAAGGCATGATCGGTGTCGTGTTGGAACATGGTCAGCAGAAAGCTAGAAATTAATAAAATCTCTCTCGTTCTATTGATAGCTCTCAAAAGCCCTCTACTATCCCCTTATTTTCTTACTTTACCGTTCTCTCGGATATTTTCAACGACTCCAGAGTAAGGGTACTGATTGTAATGGAATTTCCAGTAAATTACGTTGGTAATTATTTTCAATACTTCTAAATCGGGTTCAAAATTGTTCTACTCCCCGATTATACCGACTTCGAAAACTGACTCCTTAACATACCTGCTTTAATATTGGGTTGTTGCATAATTATTAAAAAGTGTATAATTATTGCAACTTTTTTCCACAAATTTGAGGAAAAAAGCCGCAATAATTATCCACCAACCCAACCAATAATAAGCAGCACCTCAAAGCATTTAAATGCGTGGTAAGATCGTCATACCATACTGATATTTTTGATGACCACTGGTATAAAAGATTATGCTCTTGATTTAATTCTTTCTAAATATAGTAAAATATTAGGTAAATAAAACGCATATATTTTTCTTGTCTTTTTTTAGTAATGGAAGTTGAGGAACGAGTTAAATACAAAGACATCAATTTTCCGATACTTTTCGTTTTCTCTGATGTCTCGTCACTGTCGTTATCTTTAAAAGAAGCGAGATGGGAATGAAGCGAACCGGAAAATGGTGTTTTGCTGGGTGTTATTTTTTCTTCCTTTTTTTTAGATTTTTTTTTTACACCTAACAAGAACATGCAATGACTTGTTCATTTTACAAAAGGAGTTTTTATAAAAACATTGATTTTTTTTCTACGTCAATTTTGGAAGATAAAAATTATTTGCAGTCTTATCTATATCATAATGATTTCAGTATTATATATATATATATATATATATATATATATATATTATATATATATATATATATGATGTGTGTTCAAAAAGTATCGAGATTTTTTGTATTCTGAAAAAAATAATGTTCCATTCATTTCTCATTTCTATCTTGATAAATACAGCTTTAAACTTGGTATTCCTTTGACACACCTTGTATTCTGAAAAGAATTAATGAATGGAATGTTATTTTTTCCAGAACACAAGGTGTTTCAAAAAGTATAAAAACCTCGATACTTTTTTGGCACACCTTGTATTTATTCTCCCAAAAATTATCGGCAAAAAGCCATTCTAAACAAACCGTGTTTACAACTTATCATATCGTCGTGTAATAAAAGTCACTAGAAGAGGAATATTAACCTACTCTAAACAAATCGTAAAATCTAAGAAGTCCGTTTGGTGTAGGGGTTATGGGATCGGCCTGTCAGCTTGGCAGTCCGGTTTCAAATCACGCACAGGGCGGTCTTCCGATCTATAGCTCTGCTGATGAGGCCTAATAGGCCGAAATGTATATACAGAGATTGATTTTTCTCGATTTGTTTAGCCATACATTTAATAGGTATTCCCGCCTAATTCATTATTAATTAATTAATTTTCAAAATTAGGTACGACTTCAATTAAGCACTTATTCTCCCAAAAACTATCGGCAAAAAGCCATTCTAAACAAACCGTGTTTACATATATATATATATATATATATATATTATATATATATATATATATATATATATTACCAACCACTCCGCACAAAGTCAGGTTCTTAAGCGGAGTTTGACTGGTTTGAATTCAGTTTTCCTTCTCTTATACTAGTTATCTAGCCAATGGTTAAGATCCCAGTATGCCCTACTATTTAACGGAGAGTAGTTGAATCCATATCTTTCCCAAGGGTTAGCACGATGAGAGTTGTAATTTTATATATATATATATATATATATATATATATATATATATGTTACCTTAACACTGTAGTGAAATATTTGTTAGCGAAGTACTTGGATAAATGGACGAATATCTCGGATAAATCCTGGTAGTAGTTCTCCACAAAGCAACAATTGTACGGCCATTTACCTCCTATCACCCAAGCCGTCCAAGTAAAACGGAACAAGACATGTTGCACACTGCCGGAGAAACAAGGGCGAACTCATAAGTGGCGTTCGCCTGTCGACACCTACACATTGACACACCAGTGTAGGCCGACCAGAAAAAACAACCCCCCCAAAAAAAAAACAAAAAAACAAACTACATCAATCAATTATGTGCGGATACTTGATGCTGAGCTTCCAGGCTTCCAGGAGTGATGACTGATAGGGACGGGTAGCGGAGAATACTCAAGGAGATCCGTGCTGTCGGCACGACTTGATGATGATGTTGGTGATGATGATGCTGCTGATGATGATGATGATAGCACTAATTAAAAAGAAAAAAAATCACTGTTATTTGGTTTAACCAAACAACATTACGTTAAGAATAACGTAACTGAATTTAGTCAGCTGATGGGTTCCCGTGATCTAATCAATAAGGCACTGTGTACATCAGACTGGATCCTCAGAACAGTAGATGCTACTTTAGTGCATACAGGAGACTATGTTTTTATTAGTGATTCATGATGTTTACCTAAAGGTCGTAGATCGTACAACGACCTGTGAGTAGTGCTAAAAACAAGATGAAAAGTAAAATGTACTTAAAGATAAAATCAAGCAGTTTCCTTTTCAATAACACATGCACAAACACATTCAAATAAACAAATTCATTTTTTTCTTTCGCTTTCTGACTGTTTCAATATAATTTCCCGCACACAATTAAATATACATGCACTTAAACTTATGTCTGTTACTAATAAAACCATTTGATTGGCCCCTTCTAAAATACAGAGACACAAATAAACAAGTGAGATCTCTCTCTCTCTCTCTCTCTCTCTCTCTCTCTCTCTCTCCATTCACTCACACACACAGACTCATCCTATCCTTGTCCCTCATACACATACTCAGTCTCTCTCACCCACACATACACACTCAGTCTCTCTCACCCACACATACACATTCATTATCTCACACTCACCCACACTCCTTTACACACACTCACTCTCTCCTTCTCCCTCACACACACATACACACTCACTATCCCTCTCCTTTTCACTAAGACACACACTCTCTCTCTCACGTTCACTCAAACCTCGCTCCCTCTTTCCCCCCTCCCTCTCCCTCGCACATACACTCACTCTCTTTCTCTCTTAGTCACACACACACACTTGCTCTCTCAATCACTCATAAACACTTCCTCTCTCTCTCTCCCTCACATACACACATACACTCACTCTTTCACCCTTTCCCTCATACACACCCTCATTACCGCCCTCACACATACACACACTCACTCACTCTCTTTCTCTCTCTATATATATATATATCTTTCTCACACACAATCAGTCTCTCCCTCTTCTTCGCACACACTCTCTTCCTCCCTCTCTCCCTTCTTTTCTCTCTTTTCTCCTCTCTCTCTCTTTCTCTCTCTTTCTCTTTCTCACCTCTCTCACCTCTCTCTCACTCTTTCTCACCTCTCTCTCACTCTTTCTCTCTCTTTCTCACTCTCTCTCTCTCTCTCTCTCTCTCTCTCTCTCTCTCTCTCTCTCTCTCTCTCTCTTCCTGTTATCTATTGGTGTCTCTGATGAGCGCATATGTAAATAGATAGATTATCAACATAAAATGAATTCCCTCTTCCACAAAACAAAAGGAAATACAATACTGTAAACCCAAAAACAAATTACCGAAAATGTTTTAATGTCATTTGCTCACAAAACCAGTACAGATAAGTTGATGGAATAAGAAGACAGCAACAGAAACTTTGTTAGTTATTTACGAGGCTAAAAACAACAACATCTGTTTGTATGACATATTTAAAAAAAACAAAGGGACAAGACAGGATGAAGCCAAAGAAGTAAAAACATTAACAGAACATAGAAAGGAAACTTGAAAAGATGAAGAATAGAAGAAACATGAGATGGATTGTGATTGAATTTCTTTCTTGAGTGTTAATTGACTTCAGTTTAGCACGCTTGATAGAAATGTTTAGGCAAAGAAAACAGAGAGATACAAAGAGAAAAGAGAGATGAGAAAATGAATTACGGGAAAACAAGCGGAAATTTTCAAGAGACAATAAACTGATATAGAAATAAAGACTACAAAAAAAAAAGGATATTGAAAAGGTCTGTGTGAAGAAAGAACAGTTCAATGAGGAGAAAGAGAAGAAGATGAGTTGATGAAAAAGGATAAAAAAAACATAAAAATGTGTTTTAAGAATAAACAGATTTAAGCTTGTTTATTTGATTGGCACATCGTTTATATATGTATCACAACGACTGTTTTGGGAGACTTGATATATGATAGCGACTAATCAGAAGGGGTGTCTGAACGAACTAGGTTACAATCGATATTGAGCCAACCCTGTCGCCACGGGTAATATGTGACACAAGTGAGGCATTCAGCGAGGATCGAACTCGCTACTCAGTACTAATGGATCTGAAAGATTATGTTGCTAACCATTACAACACGATGGGAAGACCCTTATATTTACCCACCACTTTCGCTACGGACACAATGTGACACAAGGATGCAAGTATAGGACATCCAGCGAGGATCGAACTCGCGATTCGTAGAATAGATATGCGAGACTAGATTGCTAACCATTACACCACGATGGGACGACCCTTATATTTAACCAACACTTTCGCCACGGGCAGAATGTGATACAAGGTTGCAAGTATGGTACATCCAGCGAGGATCAAACACGCTGATCAGTAGTAATGGATCTGCGAGACTAGATTGCTAACCATTACACCACGATGGGATGACCCTTATATTTAACCAACACTTTCGCCATGAGAAGAAGGCGATAATGTTGCAAGTGTGGTACATCCAACGAGGATCGGACTCGCTATTTTGTAGTAGTAGATCTGTGAGACTATCTTGCAAACCACTACACTACGATGGGACGACCTTTATATTTAAACAACACTTTCGCAACGGGAAAAATGTGACACAATGCTGCAAGTATGAGACATCCAGCGAGGATCGAACTCGCTATTCAGTAATAATAGACTTACGAGACTAGCTTAGTAACCATTACACCACGATGGGACGATGGGATGAGCTAGGCTATAGTATGACTGTTGCATTCACAGTAAATATGTGTAAAGATTTGATTGAAGCTTAGATATCTCCCCCGCAAACTATCCGAATGACTAATGATACATTGATCAATTGACTTAAATGGCATCTCAACCATCCAGTGTTACGGAAACGCGTTTATTACTCTATATGAAAGCAGAAAAATAAAATCTGAATGAAACTATATATTATCTTATTTGTTGGAAATTGGGTTATCTGCCCACCCGGAAGTCCGGACAATAGGGCCTGAGGATAGAACCCTGAATCAGCAGAACCAATACTGCAGGCACTAGAAGAAGACCTGATTCGGCACGCTAGAAAAAGACGTCAACTCCAACAGGCAGACAACACCGAGACAACAAGATAAGTGCACACAAATCTCTTGTATTACTTTTATATATCCCGCCAGTAGAAATTCTCTGGCAAACACTTAAAGACACTTGCACAAGAATTATACACACTTTAATAACTAACCCTCAAATAAAACTGTTAACCCATTTATAAACTTTATAATTTGCCTTGTCTCCTTCCTTTACGACTGAGATACTGATTCACCCCAGTATTTCTGTTACTTTGCCAGAGGAATTTCTTCAAATACTGCAAAAAAAGTATTACTGAGCGAATAATCCCTAAAAGGAAAGACGAGAACAGTCTAACGAAAAAAAAAAGACAAATTTTGAGGTTTACAAAAGAGCCCTTAAAATACTCTTGTTCGGAAAGCGAACCCAAAAACAAATTTTAATATTGTCTTAAACTTTGTTTAAAAAACAAATTTTTTAATATTGTCTCAAACTTTGTTTAAAAAACAAATTTTTAATATTGTTTCAAGCTATTGTGTAAAAACAAAACCCTTTTGTGTCAGGAAAAACTAACAAAAAAAGATTTACCCAAAATTGTCTGCATTGAGAAACAGATAATTAAAACCTTGTCTGTTCGGAAAACAAATTGATACGTCTGCTAACAAAAAAAACGTTTTTGAAAAAAAATTTAATATTGTCTCAAACTTTGAAACTAACAACTCCCTCTTGTGCCTGAAAAATTTGAAAAGAAAAAAAAAAAATTTTCTTTGAATGTTATTCTAAAAACAACAAAAAAAGCTATACCGAAAATAGTCTTGAATTTTTGTGTTAAAAAAAAAAAAAAATACACGAACTGTTGAATCAAATATTTTTCTGTCCGGAAAACAACAATTTTGATACGTCTGCTAGAAAAAAAAAAAAACGTTTGAAACCTAAAAAAAAAAAAAACCCTTTTGTGCCTGAAAAAAAAGAAAGAAAAAAAAATTTTTTTTCAACAAGTAGGCAGAGAAAAAGAAAAGAAAACAAATGTCCGACGTCCTTCTTCATTAAACAAATTTCGCGCCGTAAAACAGCATAGGCCAACCTCCTCAGCTGACGTCATCGACTGACAGAAGGGCTTCTCCCACTGCCACTGCCACGGCTACGGCTACGGCTACTGCTACTGCTACTACCAAAGAAACGGTAAGGAAAGGGACACTAACTAAACGGGACAAATATTATTGAAATAAAATAAATTAATTAAAAAGAAATTTAGAGATGGACTCTCTTCTAGACTCCACACAATCGTGGGAGCAGAAAGTTTTGGAAATAGTGGAAAAATTGGAAGAAATAAATTTGACTCCCGACGTTCTGTCAGAAGAACGACAAACAATAAGAAACTATTTCTACCAGATTAGCGAAAATTACAAAAAAATTAAGGCTAATTTGTCGTAGAGATTCCAGGGAGTTACCGTTTGCTGTGGACTGTCTCTACAGGGAGAGTACCATATTCCGCTTTGGAATATGGACTAGACTGGGTGTTCTGCAGCATACTAGCAATGCAAACCTAGACCCCTCAACATTGGACAATAAAGAGGAAATTGTGGGTTTGCATTGTGAACAACCTCCAACCCCTGAGGAAAAAAATCCTATTGCTGGAAATAAAAACTTGGGGACACCTACCTTGGAATTGGAAAAGAATAAAACAAACATACTTACTCCTAAAAAGGAAATTTCTCAGCCCCAAGGCAGGCTGGAACCAAACCTACTTTCTCCTAAAAAGGAAGGAGAGACAATAAAAATTATGGGCCCACAGGAGCTCTCAAAAAATAAGATGCCTGACCCAAAACTAACTTTCAAACCAGGCACAACCGAAAAAGAAAAATTTTCTCAGCGCCAAGGCAGGCTGGACTCACCCCTACGTTCTCCTAAAAAGGAAGGAGAGACAATAAAAATTATGGGCCCACAGGAGCTCTCAAAAAATAATAAGATGCCTGACCCAAAACTAACTTTCAAACCAGGCACAATCAAAAAGAGAGTGAATAATAAAAGAAAAAATAAGAAAAAATTTAAATGCGGTCCTCTACGAACTACTATTGGTCTTGGGTATGACCTTAAACTACATCCTACTACCACCATAACCAAAATCAGGATGGCGGGGTTCTGGATCCCTCAAGCAAGACAGGCAGTGAAAGGGGTGCTAAGCAAATGCACCATTTATAGGAGATACAATACCTTGGTGTTCAAGTACCCCAAACTGACCAATTTGCCCAAACACAGAGTGAACTTAGTCAACCCATATGAAAACACGGGAATTGACTACACGGGACATCTTTGGGTGCACCAAAATGGGAAAACAGAGAAGATGTATCTCTTGATATTCACGTGCCTCGCCATAAGGAGCATACACGTGGAAATTGTTCAGGACATGGGTACTGGAGCCTTTGTACAGGCCTTGGTTAGATTCTGCAACAGGTATGGAGTACCAAAAAATATCTACAGCGACAATGCAAGGTCTTTCGACAAGGCTTTGGGAAGGAATGATTGAAGGCCATCTGGATAGTAATGAGTTCAACGAAACCTTCATGAACCACACTATTAAACATGTAAAGATACCTCTATATTCCCCGTGGATGGGGAGTGTATGGGAAAGAATGATAAAAACAACAAAATTATGTCTTTTTAAGGCCTTGGGCAGGGCTAAATCAGACTACTTCCAACTCCTGACACTGATTTCTGACATACAAAGAGCTATTAACTCCAGACCATTGACGTACCAGAGCATGTCTGATACTGAGTTATTACCATTGACACCCAACGCCTTTCTACACCCAAATGTCAATGGAGAAATAGCAGTGAAAACTGATTGTGGAGGATCCCCCGATATCGAACCCACTTCCAGGATTCAACTATTAGATTCTCTCTCGGAAAGGGAGAAATTGTTAAACAGATTCAAAGACCTGTGGAATGAGGAATATCTTTTGAGTCTTAGAGAGAGCTGTAGAGATCTGCATGACATGGAGTTTGACAACAAAATCCAAGTGGATGATGTGGTGTTAATAAAAAATCCTGCAAAATCCAGGCCATTCTGGAAACTAGGCAGGGTAACAGAGCTCTTTTTAGGAAATGATGGAAATGTGCGCTCAGTACGCATAGCTAGAGGAGATGCCTCTTATGAGGACCACAACATACAACATCTATTTCCGATGGAACTCTCATTGACTCATAATGTTAAAAAGAGGCCCATTACGAAGAGTGCCTCTAAATCACAAAATGCAAGTTCAACAATTGCTATGAGAACCAAAAGAAGAAGCTCAACAAGGAATTTGTATATTATTAATGCAAAGGGTCCTGGGTAAGACCTAAAACTGCATCTAAAAACAAGACAGCCAAGCTAAATGACCCTTGAACCAACCTCAGGACTCGATTTTCTCTCTCAGAGAGGGAGAAATCGTTTAACGAATAAAGACCGGGGTCCTGGGTAAGACCTAAAACTGCATCTGACAGAAAGTCCAGGGCCAAGACTTTAAACTGCTTCCATACTGGCTAAATTACAAGGCCAAGAAAGTCCAGGGCCAAGACTTTAAACTGCTTCCATACTGGAAAAAATAAAGGCCAAACTAGTCCTAGCAAGACTTAAAACTACATAAATTATGGACCCCAAAGTTCATTTTTTAAAAACAAAACAAAATACATACAGGGGTTCCAACACACAAAAAAAAAAACCTCCACACCTAGTGGAGTTACAGAGAGAAAAAAAACTCAACTCGGCCATAATAATGCCGAAAGGACATAGTCCTACAAACCTCCACACCTGGTGGAGTTATACACAAAAAAAAATAAAAACCTCCACAACTAGTGGAGTTACACAAAAAAACATATATTCGGCCATAATAATGCCGAACATAGTCCTACAAACCTCCACACTTAGTGGAGTCACATACAAGGACAATGTCCTAACAACCTCCATACAAGTGTAGTTACAAAAATCAAACAGGGAATATTTTAGTAACCACTGCATGGTTACAATTATGCAAGAGACAAGTAACTTAGGAAATTAAAAATTAAAAAAAATTGTAAAAGATAGAATAAAACGAACAATAACACATCAAACATGCAATGAACAAACATTGCCTGTTTCTCCGTCAGTTAGGAGAATGTTGGAAATTGGGTTATCTGCCCACCCGGAAGTCCGGACAATAGGGCCTGAGGATAGAACCCTGAATCAGCAGAACCAATACTGCAGGCACTAGAAGAAGACCTGATTCGGCACGCTAGAAAAAGACGTCAACTCCAACAGGCAGACAACACCGAGACAACAAGATAAGTGCACACAAATCTCTTGTATTACTCTTATATATCCCGCCAGTAGAAATTCTCTGGCAAACACTTAAAGACACTTGCACAAGAATTATACACACTTTAATAACTAACCCTCAAATAAAACTGTTAACCCATTTATAAACTTTATAATTTGCCTTGTCTCCTTCCTTTACGACTGAGATACTGATTCACCCCAGTATTTCTGTTATATTATAATGGAGATTCGGTGACTGTCTGTGTGTTTGTAACCGAAACTGCGTCACTGCTTACGTCACAATACTCTCAATGAGTATTTAATCTATAGTCAAAATCATTAACAGGTAGAATAAATCCTATACATTAACAACGTCCCTATAGATATCCGGGTTAAATTTGTAGATTTGCCTCAAAGGCCGGGTTAGCTCAGTCGGTAGAGCGTTCGGCTAGAAACCACAAGGTTCCTAGTTCGATACCGGTCCTCGCCAACTCAGCGTATGAGTAGCACAGGGATCTGTGCGGTAAAGTAAGGAGCTGATGGTAGGTGTGGCGCCCCACCTCAGACGCCAAAACAATCTCCTAGCGCTATTGAAAAGCTGATACCGACATTAGGCCGCCCCGACGACTTTACTTTACTTACTTATTAGTGCATGTAATGTGTCCTATATATCACTAAGAAATAAAGGTTTACATAATATATGGTGGAGTTAATTTGCATACTAGTTTTAAGAAAACTGGATTTAATGAATAATTACTTGGTGGTGTTGATCTCTAATATTATTGTTTTATTCTCCAATGTATTAAAATCAATCCTATGAATGATTTTTATACAGAAACCAATTAAAATATGATTGAAATAAGTGTAATGTTTGTTATATGCGTTATTATATAATTTCGGTAGTTTTCCTAATTTAATATATTTCATTACATTAAAATTTAAATACATACGCCCGGCGTGAGCATATTCTTGCTAGTTTAATTAACAAAGAAAAGGAAATATATATATATATATATATATATATATATATATCTTATTATAATGGAGATTGTGGGTTTGTCTGTCTGTAACCGAAACTATATTTGTATACAAGCCACAACCCCCTTTGTTATTTACATCACATTCTCCATGATTTTATTTTTTATTTAAACCTCAATTATTAATAAAATTGTTTTACATTATTAATTGTTGACCATATCTACATACTAAACACACAATTGTATTTATATATACAACAAAATAGCGGTTTACAATGTGAATGGGAAGACTAATTTGCATATTGATATTAGAAATTTGATTTTAATAAATACATGCTTAGTATTATTGATTTCTAATTGTTTGGTTTTATCTTATTGAATATGAGCAAAAGTCTCGGGGATAAATCTTAAAAGAAATTCATTAACAAGAAGAAATAACTGTAATTTTATTCTTTACTTCATATTTTAACTAAATAGTTAAATTAGGAAAATTTACCAATGAAAGACGGGAGTAACGGAAAATGATGCAAGAGTTAGTTTCAAAGTTGTTCTATTTTTCAATCATACCGCCTCTGTTCCAAATCTTTTTATCTGCATTCTTATTCAGTTTCATTAGCCTTTCTAATTTAATATGATATTTTATCATATTAAAACTTAAATACTTGCACCCGGAGGGTGCATATATTTGCTAGTATATATATATATATATATATATATATATATATATATATATATATATATATATAAAGATTCCCTAGACGTACCGCTATAAAGCGGTACGTCTGAGGAAGGGGAAGAAGCGGTACCTCTGGGGAAGGGGAAGAAGAGGTACGTCTAGGGAAGAAAATAAATAATAAAAAAATCGACTAATAATGATCACACTAAGATATGAAGAAGACGCGAAATTTCTGCACAACTAAATTTAGTAGGAAAGTTAAAAATGAAGGAAAATAAAATATATGGATTAATCCAATCTTAACAATAATTGAAAGAGAAGTTGTATTTAAATAAAAAGAAAGATGAGAGATAAGAAAAAACAAAAACAAAAAGAAGACATAAAAAATAAAACAACGTAAAATGAAAACAAAGATTGAAAAGCTGTCAACGTAAATGAACATTTTAACGGGTAAAGAAAAACAGAGAATATTCTAAAAGACTCGATACGGACGCTAATTTGTTGAGAAACAAAATAACGGAACTAAAATTGCAAACAAATATAAAATAATTTGTATTACAGAAACACGTTTGTCTGCAGAAAGCCTAAAATAAGCGGAAATCGCAATATCAAATTTTAAAATAATACAAGAAGATAGGAAAAATTGAACACGATTTTGAGATACTGCTATTTATGTACATTAGGGTAGGTCGATTTTGAAAGGAAAATGTGTCGAAAATTGTAAATTAACATAAGAAATTACCACACAAAATATTTTTTCTTCAAAATTTTGTCTTCATTTGAGGAAATAGATTTCAAGCTTTGAAAATGTTATCACTGTTACAGCTTAATTATTAGGTAAAAGCAGTATATCAGAGATGTTGGTGGTGATGGTGGACATATTTACAATTTGAATTCTAGTTATATTTATTTTTCGCTTCGTTTAAAATGACAACCTTCTCAGCTTTAAATATTGAAATTGCTAAATTTTCTAACCAATTTCAAGGCTAAATGTTGCAAAAACGAGGATTTTTTCTTGTATTTTAGTAGACGATATTTGATGCTATTTCCTTAAACAATCATGCAAGTAAGAGATCTAGTTTTTGGTATCAGTATCTATTATGCCAACACAACATTTTTGCTGTTTGAGAGAATTTGAAAAATTTTTTTAAGTGAAAAATCAACCTACCCTAATAGCCTATGAATTATGTATGAAGTGTAGCTAGATTTTTGAATCGAAGTTCATTGAAGATTCAAATAACGAGGTTAAATGGAAAGTTACTGTTAGCAGGTAAAGTTGAGGGTATACAGTCCAATTGGACACATGGCGTAGTGGATATAGGCGTTGAGTTAATACAGTTCTAAGTGACAGTTACCTCTAGGCTGCAGATTTAATCCTGGTCAATGGCGACAGTGAAATAGAATAATAATTAACACAGATTAACTCTTGTACCCAGTCATGGTTAGCGGAATGAGAACAGTATACACACGTAGATTGGATAAAGGGTTAAGTTCAAAGTTCCATGGCGGCTCCCGATTACAACATGAAGGTTCTCGAGTTCGAAGAGAAGGTTTCCGAGTTCGAGAAGACTCAAGGGTCTAAGAAGAAACACATGAAAAAGCCGGAGGGCACATCGACCGAAACGTTGTACAAATAACTATATTGATGAGGGCAATATTCTGAATAATCCAAATAATCCAAAATATAATCTTCCAAGTTGGATGTAAGTAAAAGTATAGAACTTGTATATTATGTATATGAAATACATTCCAAAATATTCAAATACTTATCAGAAAATGAAAACTTTATCTATGCAATAAGTAAATTGTTTGAGGAGTGTATAGAATATGAAATGATTCTATAGATTTGGAAAACATCAATTGTAGTACCATAACATAAAAAGTTCGATAAATTTAAATAGTAATTAGCGACCAGTTTCTCTAGTATATATTTTGTGTATGTTATTTTTAGAATACATATATCAAATTTTATAGGTGAAGAAATAACGGTTGTACAAATAAGGAACACGAGTATTAATGTATAATATTATATCTTATTATAATGGAGATTGTGAGTCTGTCTGTAACCAAAACTATATCAGTGCCCAAGTCACAATTCCCTTAGTTATTTACGTCATATTCTCCATGATTTTGTTTTTATTTAAACGTCAATTATTAATAAAATTGTTTTATATTATTAATACAGTTAACCTTATCTACATACAAATAGCATGCAATTGTATTTATATATACAACAAAATAGTGGTGTACAGTGTTAATGGGAATGCTAATTTGCATAATGATCTTAAAAAATGATTTTAATGAATATGCGCTTGGTATTCGTGGTTTCTAATTGTTAAGTTTTATTGTAATAAATATGAGCAATAATCTCAGAGATAAATCTTAAAAGATATCTATTAACTAGAAGAAAACACTAATTTTATTCTGTACTTCCTAATTTAACAAAATAGTTAAATTAGGAAAATTTATCAATGAAACATGGGAGTGATAGAAAATGATGGAAGAGTTAGTTTTAAAGTTGTTCTATTTTTCGATTATACCCCCTCTGTTTCAACTCATTTTTTCTGCATTCTTATTTAGTTTCATTAGTCTTTATAAGCATATTTTTGCTATGTGAATAATAAATTGAATATTGTGCAGGAAAAATAGATCAAACTTCTTGTAATAACTAAGTTTCCGGTTTCCGACTTACAAGTCCAGTCTTTCATGAGGACATTAATTTGGTGTATGTTGTGATAGATATTGTAATAGACATGGTCGAGATGTTGCAATATATATATATATATATATATATATATATATATATATATATATATATATATATATATATATATATAGTAAAGTAAAGTAAAGTCGTCGGGGCGGCCTAATGTCGGTATCAGCCAATCAGCGAGGGAGTCTATCCCCTTTTCAATAGCGCTAGACCAAGGAGATTGTTTTTGCGTCTGAGGTGGAGCGCCACACCTACCACCAGCTCCTTACTTTACCGCACAGATCCCTGTGCTACTCATACGCTGAGTAGGCGAGGACCGGGATCGAACTAGGAACCTTGTGGTTTCTAGCCGAACGCACTACCGACTGAGCTAATTGTATGTTTCGGTCTACTGTCTTATGAGCACATATGGCTTGGAATAAGATGGGAAAGATCTTGTAGAATAAAAGTTTCTGTCTTTGCTCGTCGTTTTTGTGTTTAATTGCATAAACAATATAAGCCATTCATATATAAGCGGTCGGCGGTGTCGGTAGATGAAACCATGCACTCAACTGAAACGAACACTTGACAACCACAAACGCGCATCTTCGAGCACCTGTCACACACCAAATGCGACAGCTGTTTACCAACCTTAAACTTGCTTTTCTTTTCAAAAAGGACCCTCGAACAATCAGTTGTTGTAGGGTCTATCTAAAGCGAGAAGAAAAAACAAACTGTCTTTCTCAATCGACAGCAAATAAATCAAATAGGTTTTTCTTTTCTTTTCTTTTCGACACTCCTTTTTTTCGGATTGAAAAGTCTAAAAAAAAGCAATAAAAAGTCTTCTGTTTTTTTTTTGGTTTTTTTTGTCGGGGGGGGGGGGTACTCCCACCCAGGGAGACAGATAATTACCCGTTCGAATCCTCAAACTGCGGAGCTGTAGGTAGGGGAAAAAAGCGATGAATATAAACATCATAAGAAAGAGAACTGGGATAGACTTCAATCAGGAATCTCAGACATTTAGTTTATACCGCCCCTAAAAAAACATTTTGACAATTTACTCGGTATATCTACCCCCTGACAAAGGTACTTAGAGGTACCTCATGAATGGGTGTATATAAAAGATAGATAGATAACTGCTATGGAATTAGGCCAAAAACAACAACAGCAATAATAATAATAATAATAATAATAATAATAATAATAATAATAATAATCTTGAGAACGAAACACATAAAATTCTCTGGGACTTTGAAATAAAAACGGATCACTTTATCCCATCAAGAAGACCAGACCTAGTATTGATAAACAAAAAAGAAAGAACTTGTCAACTGGTGGATTTTGCAGTTCCACCTGATCACATGGTAAAGCTAAAGGAAAATGAAAAAATGTACAAATATCTGGACCTTGCCAAAGAACTGAAAAAGTTATGGAATATGAAAGTGAAAGTGATACCAAATGTAGTTGGTGCACTTGGAACAGTCCCAAAAGGATTGGAAAAGGGTCTGGAAAGTTTGGAAATCAGAGGAAGAATTGAAACCATTCAGAACACTGCACTGCTGCAATCTGCCAGAATACTCAGAAGAGTCCTGGAGACCTGAAGAGACTTACTGTCACTCAGACTCCAGTGAAGGACCATCAGCTAATGCTCATGTGAAAACTCAAAAGGAGCAAATAATAATAATAATAGAGATAGGCTATATATATCAAGAAAGGAAGGTGGAAGAGGTTTTGCTAATATAGTGGATTGCGTAGCTACCACAATCCAAGGATTCGAAGAATACACAAAAAAGAGCAAAGAAAGATTACTTATGACAGCCAACAACAGCAGTTGTAATGTATGGACAAACTGAAAAACAACGAAAACTAGAAAACAAAGATAGGAAGAAAAACAATTATATGGACACTTCAAACGACAAATCGGAGAGGTTGCTCATGAAAAGACGTGGACATGGTTAAGAAAAGGAAACCTCAAGAGAGAAACTGAATCACTAATAATTGCTGCACAAATTAGAACAAATTATATGAAAGCAAAAATAAATTAGACACAACGAAACTGTAAATGTAGACTGTGCGGTGACAAAGATGAGACTGTGAATGTAGCAAACTAGTACAACGGGAATACAAAACTAAGCACGATTGGGTTAGGAAGGTGATTCTCTAGGAATTATGCAAAAAATTAAATTTTGACCATACACCAAAATGGTATATGCATAAACCTGAATCTGTTCTTGAGAATGAAACATAAAAGTATCTGGGACTTAAACATAAAGACGGATCACCCCATTCCAGCCAGGAGACCAGACCTAGTATTGATTAACAAAAAACATTGAACATGTTAACTGGTGGACTTTGCGGTTCCAGCTGATCACAGGGTGAAGTTGAAAGAAAACGAAAAGATGGACAAATACCTGGACCTTGCCAGAGAATTGAAAAGGCTGTGGAATATGAGGGTGAAAGTGATACCAATTGTAGTTGGTGCACTTGGAACAGTCCCTAGAAACTTTTAAAAAAGACTAGAGGACCTGGAAATCAGCGGAAGATTTGAGACCATCCAGACTACTGCATTGCTGCAATCGGCTAGAATACTCAGAAGAGTCCTGGAGACCTGAGAAAACTTGTTGTCACTAAGACTCCAGTGAAATGCCATCAGCTAACATTTGAATTTTTTTTAACTGAGTTATCTGGGGTGGGGGGTGACACCGGTTGAGTCTAGAAATCATATATATATATATATATATATATATATATATATATATATATATATATATATATATATATATATCTCCTGAAGAAACCATTCGGGTGAAACCTTGGTAGATAGTGTCTAACCCATTTAGGTCCTTATATATAAATATATATATAGAGAGAGACAGAGACAGAGACAGAGACAGAGAGAGACAGTGAGACAGACGGACAGACATAATTGTGTGAGTGGGTGGGTGTGTTGCTGCGTGCTGTGTGGGTCTTGTACGGGAAATAAATTTTCTTTACCAATCAAAACCATTATTATTCCTGATTATTCAAATGTTTAAAAAAAAGGGAAAATTTTATACACATCTATTACTTCAATCTGTCTGGTTTCTTGAGGCAAAGTGCAGAACCTTTGCATTAAGTGAAAAACAACCTTTCTCGCTCGTTTGATAGGTTAATTCCTTCAGTTGTTACTTCTCATCTTAAATAAAGAGAAAAACCTACTTACACTTCACCGTAAAAGAAGGAGAATACTTCAGTGGTTACAAACCGTATCAAAGACATTGTAGTTTCACTGATGCTTTATGACCCAAGCCAAGTATAGAATTTGCCAAAATCTGGAATTAACAAAAAAAGAAAAAGAAAAACATGATCTTAACAGACAAGAAGTAATAAAAAAAGCAAACCTTTTTTTTTTCAGCTACAATTCTCTCGTTAGGAATTGTAATATGATTTACAAAGCATTTAAAAAAAAATCTGTTCATTTTTACTTTATTCTTATTGACATTGTTTTACGCAAATAAAAAAAATAATGTTTTATGCCATACTATTTAAGGCCGGTTTAGCTCAGTCGATAGAGCGTCCGCTTAGGAACCACAAGGATCCGGGTTCGATACCGGCCCTCGCCAATTCAGTGTATGAATAGCACAGGGATATGTGCGGTAAAGTGAGGAGGTGTGTGGCGCTCCACGTCAAACGCAAAAAACAATCTCTTTGGTCTAGCGCTTGTGAAAAGGGGATAGACTTCCCCGCTGTCTGGATGATACCGACTTTAGTCTACCTTGAAGAATTTACTTACTTTATTTGCCCATAGCAAGGAATAGAACATATATATTCATGTTGATTGGTTGGTTGGTTGGTTGGATTTTACGGCATATCAGCCCTTATTGGGTAATTTTATGCCGAAGACTTTTTTGTTTTATTCATTATCGATGGGTACTCAATTTTTTTAAACAAGCTTTTTTAATCTTATGTTTCTTCTATTTACCACAAATATGGGATCCTGTATAGATCCACCCCTTGCCAAGAATATCGAGTGTTTGTTGTGTAATGGTTATAGTCGTAGGAAATGGACACACTGAACAGAGTTCAAATCCTGAACGAAGCTGGGGTGTTTTCGGAGGCGGAAGAGAGGAAGGAAAGCTCTTAAAGTAGTTGTGACTAAACGAGAAGAGCGTCCCTTTGGTTTGAATACATATTGCCATACTAAGCCCAGTTTGCCTAACTATCTACCCATAGCTGGAGGAAGAATAGTTGAATTCGTACCTTCCCCAAGTGTATTAGTATTTCACATAGAACTAATAGCTTTGGAAAATATATGCATTCACACGTCCTCCCTCTAACTATGTGTAACTAGTTGGGTAGACTGGGCTCTTTAACTTTGGTATGGCAACCGGTCTATGAGAAGTAAAACTCTGAATTTAAGCCTGTTATACTCCGCTTAAAAATGACCTTTTGTCGCCCCATGGTTGTGAGGGTTGTGTGGGTAAATACATAACTGAGTACACCCCTACCAATCTTTTTGAAAGTGAATTATCTTCTAAACCAAACATACCAGGATTTTATTATAAAAAATGAATAATAATTATTATTAAAAATTATTATTATTAAAAATTATTATTATAAAAAAAAAGTATTATTAAAAAGATTACTATGATTAAAAACTAATACTATTGGGCCGGGTTAGCTCAGTCGGTAGAGCGCTCGGCTAGAAACCACAAGGTTCCTAGTTCGATACCGGTCCTCACTAACTCAGCGTGTGAGTAGCACAGGGATCTGCGCGGTAAAGTAAGGAGCTGATGGTAGGTGTGGCGCTCCACCTCAGACACTAAAACAATCTCCTTGATCTAGCGCTATTGAAAAGGGGATAGACTCCCTCGCTGACTGGCTGATACCGACTTTAGGCCGCCCCGACGACTTACTTTTACTTTTACTTCAACAGCAGCGATTCTCTATAAACACATATCAAAATTGTATATATGCAAACAGACTCATTCATAATGTGAACTCGGGTAACCAACCCCATGTCGTAGGACAATAAGCCTTATGCTAACTATGGCTCCTCCATATTATGCCTGTTACTCTAGCTGATCAAAATGGCACATGCTAGCAAGAGTGGCACTAATGCAGATTAGTTCACAAATTAAATTACGTATAAAAAGCATCACATTTCATTTCACTTCACGGAAATACCCGAAACATTTGAGACGCTATTATTAGGGTTAGGGTTATGGTAAGCGTTAGTTTTAGGGTTAGGCTTAGTTTTAACGTTAGTGTTAGGGTCAGTATTATGGTTATGGTTTGGGTTAGATTTAAGGTTATGGTTTGGCTACTTCTGGAGTTTCCGTAATCTAATGCTATTTATGCGTAAAATGCGATTCTAATGATATTCCTGTGCGCTATTCTGCATTTGTACCGCAAATTTTTTGTTAGAGTAATACACTTCAAATGATCTTAGATAATAAAACAATTTTGAAATTTTGTTAATTGTGGGATACCTTCATTCATGCTGAACATCATTTTTTCTTTCCAAATTATTTATATCACAAAGACAATTACAAAACGCTAATTGGAATGTTTCATTCCTTTCTAAATAGAAGCATCAATATCATTATGGACTAATGTTATTGATGGAACCTAATGAGCTCATGAGTTGTCAGGTGTTCAATAGTCTTTTCCCAAATTAAAATGAACTAAGAGAGGGGCTCACTTTTGGAATAATTGTGTATATAATGTGTGCTGAAAATCACAACTTACATTTATAGACTCTTCAAGGATGCATGAACTGAATTGGCCAATCAAAACGCTCAACTATGTAGTTGGTTAACTATTTAAAGTTGTAATGGATTGTCACTCAGTTGCTCGTGGGATGCTCCCCATCAGCCTAAAAATTTCCACACGAATCGTAACACTCACTGTGAAGTAGGGACTAACGTGTTGGACTGCGTCATCGTAGTGAGCGAGTTCGAACCCAGGACGCATTAAATAACAAATGAAGTATATGCGATTAAACAAAGAAATCAAACCAAAAACAACTATGAAACAATACTTAGAGTTCTTTTTTCCTTTCTAAATAGAAGCATCAATATCCTTATGGATTAATGTTATGGTAGAAATCTAATGCCGTCATAATTTGTATAATATTTTTATTGAAAAATTTTAAAAAAAACAAGGGGATCCCCTGGTGTAGTGGCTTACGTACTGACCTGCAACATTTTTATAAGTGAGTTCAAACTCTAGTCGTGCTATTACATTAACTTTCGGACTAAGGTATTGGGCAAGGTAAGAACCTTATTATATCCCTAGCTATAGGTTAAATAGTACCCCTACTGTTCTTCTAAAAAATAATTTTGGCATTAAATAACCCACGAATATTCCACTAAACAAAGAAAACAAACCAAATATTCAACCTGAGTGGAATAATGACTTATATATACTTAATTCAATCGGTTGAGCACCCACTTAGGAAGCTCAAAGTTTCGATACCGGTCCGCGCCAACAGCGGTAAATTGGGGAGCTGACGGCAAGTTTGGCAATATAAATACCTAGCTCTAGTTTACTTTTCTGTCTGTATGTCTGTCTCTTTTTCTCTCTCTCTCTCTCTATCTCTCTTCTCTCTCTTCTCTCTCTCTCTCTCTCTCTCTCTCTATATATATATATATATATATATATATATATATATATATATATATATATATATATATATATATATGAGGTTAAGTAAACAAACAAATGTGTTTATTTTTATATGGCTTTAAGCCGACAATTTTTGGAGGATATGTGCTTAATTGAAATCATACCTAATTTTTGAAAATTAATTAGTTAATAATTAATGAATTTAGGCGGGCATGTATGTTCAAATGTAAGGCTAAACAAATCGACCACATACATATTTACTAACCCCTCCACACGAACAGGATGTGACACGGGGTCAATTTCTTAAGTTGGGTTTAACAGGTTTGAATTCAGAGTTATCCTTCTCCTAGACTGGTCATCTAACTAATGTTAAAGTGTCCAGTCTGTTCTATTATTTAACCATAGCTGGATGGAGAGTACAAGGATGCATACCTTTTCCAATGTTATTAATGTTATGTGAAATGCAAACAGCTTCGTCCAGGATTTGAACTCGGACCGACGAGTCCATTTTCTACGACTCCAACCATTACACCATGCTCCTCTACCATATAGAACATCCTATGTCAAAGAGTACAAAGATGGCTCTGTATTTCCAGAGCACGCTAGTGATATAGTATTTCACCCAAAGAAAACTACGTGAGTACATAAGAAATGTTTGCAGACGTCCGATTCATTCTTGTGGCAGATATTGCGAGAAACTTTCAAAAATTCTATTTTGTTTTATTTATTTTTGATAAATGGTGCTGAATCATAAATGTATTCGAGTTTATTTGACCTCGCTCTTCTCTAGAAATTATTTATCTGACAAGACTTGGGGCTAACGACGCCAGAGAATTGGTTGTCTATCGTGTACGTTGTTATAGGTGTTGTTCATTACAGATGTTGGCAAAAGTATTGTACATCTTATTATAATGCAGATTGTGTGTTTGTCTGACTGTAACCGAAACTAGATCACTACTCATGTCACAAGTCCCTTAGTTATTTACGTCACATTCTCCATGATTGTATTTTTATTTAAATCTCAATTATTGATAAAATTGTTTTACATTATTAATACTGTTGGCCTTATCTACATACTGATAACATGCAATTGTATTTATATATACAACAGAATAGTGGTTTACAGTGTGGACAGAAAGGCTAATTTGCATGTTGACATTAAAAAATTGATTTTAATAAATATGCGCTTGGTATCATTGATTTCTAATTATTTGGTTATATTTTAATGAATATGAGCAAAAATCTCGGGATTAATCTTAAAAGAAATCCATTAACAATGAGAAATAACTGTAATTTAATTATTTACTTCATAATTTAACTAAATAATTAAATTAGAGATATTTAGCAATGAAAGACGAGAGTGATGGAAGAGTAAGTTTTAGTTGTTTTATTTTTCGATTATACCCCCCTGTTTCAAATTTTTTTATCTGCATTCTTATTTAGTTTCATTAATCTTTCTAATTCCATATGATATTTCATTACATTTCAGCTTAAATAATTGCACCAGGAGGGTGCATACATTTGCTAGTTATTCTTATACATTGTTATATTACGATACACATCTATTAGACTCCTGTGGATATCGGCAGTCATATGTCTTTATTTCAGTCAAAGGTTCGACTGTATCATATCCAGAATAATGTACCACTTGAAACTACGTCACGCAATACGGTCATGTATGTATGTATATATATATATATATATATATATATATATATATATATATATATATATATGTGTGTGTGTGTGTGTGTATATAATATATATATATATATATAATATATATAATATATATACTTAGTAGTCTTTTTTTAGTATTGTAGAATTGAAAATAAAGTGCTCGTTTACGGGTGTAAGAGCTGTAATTATTTATTCATTATAGTGTACAATACATTTAAGGTGCAAATGTTATCATTGGTTTCCAAGCAGCATGTCAGCCACTTTTCATGAGGATAACGCGCCTGCGAAGAAATGAAGGGAATGTCTATTCATTTATATATGTGTGTAGTTGTGTGAACCTAATCTTTGTATTTCTCCGCGTTATGCTGAAAGTAGTCCGTATATGTTCAAATACGCATGGATGTGTGGACGCACGTCGAGTGTAGGCAGAAAATCATTACCACTTGGATAATGTCCGTTTCTCGGCTCTATAATATATAATTATTTTTATTAAGAATTATATATATATATATATATATATATATATATATATATATATATATACACCCACGGGCGTGTGTGTTTATAGAATGAACAAATAGTGATAAGACAAAAATGAATATCTATTTTGTTTTATTCACTTTTGAATTATTCTCAACTAGTTTTAACCTTAGGTCATTGTCCGGAGAAAGTTTCTTATGAAATAAATATTTTTTTTTTTAAGTTTTCTAATTGTTTGAAAAGCCACGAAAAACTGGGTGTAAAATTCTTCTGGTAAATGTGACAAGTACATTTGTCCAGTGAAAATCATCTTCTGGTTAAATTCGCCTAGATTGATTTTCTTTATATATGCATGATGAATTTTTTGAAAACTGTATAAATGTACAGGTTTTTTTTTTTAAGAATACGAAGATAAACATGAAAGATTTTTATAAATTCAGATAAACAAAGTGTAACAATATCACTCACATTTCTAAATGGGTTCTAGTGTAACAATGATGTGTCTGTGTGTTATGTGTATGTGTGTGTGTATGTGTGTGTTGTGTGTGTGTGTGTATGTGTATGTGTGTGTATGTGTGTGTGTGTGTGTGTGTGTGTGTGTGTGTGTGTATGTGTGTGTGATGAGAAAAATAAATAAAACAGAAGAAACTGGCTTCTACTAATGTCCGTCTCTTTATAAAGATTTATCTTTATTAAAGTAGTGCATTCGTAAATATGCATCCACATATCTGCATCGTTTGAGCCACTTGTGCACCGGTTGACCTAAAACATCGTGTCCATTTGCAGAAAGTAATGGCGTACATAGCAATAATGAATGTCGCGCCGCGCTTCACAGCTACGTCCATCCATAAGCTGAAAATGACCGACTGTACGCAAGAACCTCGTCCGGATAAGCATAATCAGCAAATGGTATAAATACTTGAAAGCTTGTTTTCCATCCGCAAAGGCAAATGTATTTTGATTAAAGCAGACGATAAAGAGCTGATCGGTATTAAAAGATTGAGAGATCCACAGCCAGCCAAATGCGAATGAGTAGCGAAATGGTTTCCATTGATCGAAATTTCGTGCGAATAAATAGATCAAGGACGAAAGAATAAACAGTGTCGAGCCTCTCATATTAGCGATGAGAGACGTTGAACGAGAGTAAGTTTATTTGCCTCGCAATATAATAAGTAGCATAAAAACCGGCGTGTTTTTATTGTACCCGAGATAAGAAAACTGAATAAAAATGATATAAAAGGTTTTTTGTTGATCTTTAAGGGACTTGGTTAGTTTGTTAATTGGTTGGTTGAGTTTTACGACATGACAATCTTTAGTATTATCTGCTTTATTTGGACTATTGTCCTCATCTTCATTGTTATCTGTACAACGTTTCGGCCGATGTGCCCTCCGGCAATCTTCAGGAAGAAGGCCGGAGGGAATATCGGCCGAAACGTTGTACAGATAACAATGAAGATGAGGACAATAGCCCGAATAACGCAGATAATACTAATCATCAAGCCTCATCTCAGACATTCAGAGAAATGACAATCTTTGTTTGGTTATTTCATGCCGAAGATGTTTTGCTTTATTCATTCTTTTTGGGTATTCAATTATTTTTCAGACCCAATTTTTTAAAACACATTTTAAAAAATCGTTATTTGATCTATCAACCCATAGATGGGACGCTAACAGGTACTATGATTCAGAATAGACCTGGGATTAATTGCGTATTCTATAGCCTCATCGGACAGGGTGGTAAGAGATTTGAGGAATTCAATTTTTTTTCAGACGTTTTTTAAAACACATTTTTAAAAACTCCTTATTTGATCTATCAACCCATAGATGGGACGCTAACAGGTACTACCACTTCGGGTCAGAGTGTACCTGGGATTAATGGCGTATTTTATAGCCTCAGCGGACAGGGTGGTAAGAGATTTGAGGGATCATATTTTTTTGCAGACTCAATTTTTTAAACACACTTTTCAAAAACTTCTTATTTGATCTATTTAATCCATAGATGGGATGCTTACAGGTAGTACCACTTCGGGTAAAAGTGAACCTGGGATTAATGGCGTATTCTATAGCCTCAGTGGTCAGAGTGGTAAAAGATTTAAGGTGGTCATCTATGAGGATCTTAGGTCTAGAAAGCTATTGATACGTCAGTCAAACTATAATAAGATATCGATATAATAAATCCAACGTTAGTAAAAATAACGCAACGAGTAATGTTCATCTGATTCAATAATGACCATTAACTAAGCTTAGTAAATTAACTACGCAGTGATGTGCAGTTCAATTCCTACACTGGTATTTCGTTTATAGTGATGAAAGTTTTCTAGGCCAGCCACATTCCAAGGTGAATGCGCTATCGACTGATCTAAACCGGTCCCATGTCTTAAAAAAAGAGAAAGGGATAGTAATCTTATCAATCGTTAACAATTTTTTTAGATACTTTTTTATTGATGTGTATGTATATATATTTCCTATAT
>CM042139.1:65928084-65965584 GCA_023376005.1 Doryteuthis pealeii
TTGATAATTTTGTTTTACGGCATTTCAACCCTTTTCGGGTCATTTAATGTCCAATCAAGTATTTTTGATATTCTGTTTCTTATAGTACCTACTGTTACGTAAATGGTCATCCATGTAATTATTGAACAGGCTTATTGCTGCTTAACTTCGCTGGTCTTCCGGGAACCGGCGCTTTCAACGTGACTTGATCATAAGCGTCCGTGGTGAAGGTGTTGGGTAAATACTTGAGTAACTATTTGGCAGGCCAGCAGTTGCCAATGCTACAGATGTCCCCACTTTACGACAGACACTGCTGTTGCCAGAAAGAGGGGACTCTAATTCCCTGATTTTGTATTTAGAATTTTTTTGGTTCTTTTTTTCCTCTAACGGTCAACCTTACCAATTGTACTATTTGGCACATATTTACCTGTAGCGAGGTGGTTGGAAGAAAGTGATTGTAGTCTTTAGCAAGGACATTACAAGAAACTGATTTTTGTTTTACGGCATTTCAACCCTTTTCGGGTCATTTAATGTCGAATCAAGTATTTTTGATATTATTAAGGACTCTAATTCCCTGATTTTTTATTCAGAGTTTTTTGGCTTTTTTTCCCTCTAACGGTCAACCTTACCAATTGTACTATTTGGCACATATTTACCTGTAGCGAGGTGGTTGGAAGAAAGTGATTCTAGTCTTTAGCAAGGACATTACAAGAAACTAATTTTTGTTTTACGGCATTTCAACCCTTTTCGGGTCATTTAATGTCGAATCAAGTATTTTTGATATTATTAAGGACTCTAATTCCCTGATTTTGTTTTCAGAGTTTTTTGGCTTTTTTTCCCTCTAACGGTCAACCTTACCAATTGTACTATTTGGCACCTGTAGCGAGGTGGTTGGAAGAAAGTGATTCTAGTCTTTAGCAAGGACATTACAAGAAACTAATTTTTGTTTTACTTTCAACCCTTTTCGGGTCATTTAATGTCGAATCAAGTATTTTTGATATTATTAAGGACTCTAATTCCCTGATTTTGTATTCAGAGTTTTTGGCTTTTTTTTCCCTCTAACGGTCAACCTTACCAATTGTACTATTTGACACATATTTACCTGTAGCGAGGTGGTTGGAAGAAAGTGATTCTAGTCTTTAGCAAGGACATTACAAGAAACTAATTTTTTTTTACGGCATTTCAACCCTTTTCGGGTCATTTAATGTCGAATCAAGTATTTTTTATATTATTAAGGACTCTAATTCCCTGATTTTGTTTTCAGAGTTTTTTGGCTTTTTTCCCCTCTAACGGTCAACCTTACCAATTGTACTATTTGGCACATATTTACCTGTAGCGAGGTGGTTGGAAGAAAGTGATTCTAGTCTTTAGCAAGGACATTAGAAGGACATTAAACTGAAAGACACACATGCCATTTAATTGTTGGCAATTTCTCTACTGGTTATATCGTAATCGGGGGAAGTTTTCTTACTGTCGAGGGAAATGGGCACGGCGACACGAGTTCAAATACTGGACGATGCTGCTTGCATTCTATATAGTACCAATACCCATGAGAAAGGTATGCATCCAACTATCCTCCCTTCAGCTATGGATAAATAGATCTAGAAGGAAAACTCAACCGACCAGCACGGGCAGGGGATGGCATACATCTTTCAGAAACAAATACAATGTGAGTGGAGTGATATTGCTTGGTCGGCAAAATGTGCAAGCCACGGCGACACCTGCTAGAAAAAGGTATACATGGGAAACTCCTTATTTGAAAGAAGCCAATTATAAAGCAAGTGTCTTTATCTCTCATGAAAGCATCTCGTGTTTTTTTTTTTGTTTGTTTTTTCTGTTTATTTGGGGGGGGGGCTTTTTTACTGATTAGTGACTGGTGATGTTTACAGAAAACTCGATTGTGGGTATAAAAGATGAGAAATTAGTTTAGCGAAGAAACTGAATTCTGAGGTATGGAAACAAAAAGTATGGAGAGTGAAAAAAAAAACAACAACATATAACCCTCGGGACTGTGATACATTTGAGTAACGTTTATGTTTAAGTGGAAAGACTTTCTTCTTGTAGAAGTCGCATTCCATATTTTGAATTACATATTGTTACACGTCAATTACATGTTATCTTTCCTAGAAACCGCATTTTTAAAAAATGCAAATACAAAACATTCTACCTACGTAACTAGGATGATTAATACAAATATATGAGCATAAGGTGTTATATTTTTTCGTGGGTACATCATTAGGCTAATGATAAAAACGCATATATTTCATACAACATAATCTCTCTTTTTGCTAGTGGGAAATATTGATAATAAAGAAGGGTAATTTCTCATAGCGTAGTTGCTAACGTGTTGGTCTATAATATCTTAGTAAGCGAGTTCAAACTCCAGTCACGCTATTTCGTTCACATTCGGAGTAATACCCCAGGATGTCCTCCATGCAGTATCCAGAATCGGCACAGGGCTGAGTTACTATATATATATATATATATATATATATATATATATATAATATATATATGTGTGTGTGTGTGTGTGTGTGTGTGTGTGTGTGTGTGTGTGATAAAGAAGATGACTTTCCGGGGAATTGAATATCGAGTTGATCACAAGTTCGACCGTCGATACAATTATCAACGGAATAAGTCGGTGTTATAAAGAATATAAAAGTGCTCAATACGTTAGTAGAGCGGATTTAGTAGAAGGTAACCTACTTAATTTTCACCACAAATGGATTATTCACTTCCGTAAGTAAGACGACGGGGCGGCCTAAAGTCGGTATCAGCCAGTCAGCGAGGGAGTCTATCCCCTTTTCAATAGCGCTAGACCAAGGAGATTGTTTTAGCATCTGTGGTGGAGCGCCGGACCTACCATCAGCTCCTTACTTTACCGCATAGATCCCTGTGCTACTCATATATAATCATTATATATATATATATATATATATATATATATATATAATATCTTCCCTTTATAAAGGCGTGGTCTTCGGTGGTTAACGTGCACGACTGGTACATCGTAGCAAGCGAGTTTGAAATCCAATCGCGCCATTACGTTCACATTCAGACAAATACCCTTGGGGAAAGAATAAACTTGCATCACCACCTATAGGTTAAGTAGTACCAATACTGTTCTTCTACAAGGATAGATTTGGCATTAAATAATCAAAAAAGATGATATTCCATTAAACAAAGAAACCAAACCTAATTGCAGAGATCGAATATAATTCAGTTAATTACCACATGTTACGGTCAAGTGATGCTGAAAGCACCGGTTTTCCGATACATCACTGAAATCAAACATCGATGAGCTGGTCCAATACTTAGATGGGTGAGCCCTTAACCCACCACAGATACGGCCTGTGTGTCATATCTAAACAAAGCTTATTAATTAACAATAATTTCGTTTTTTGTACATGGTGACTGTAAAGTAACTCCCTTCCCTATTTTATAGATCTGATAATCTATTTCTGAATCATTATTTTTACAAAAAAATGAAAATGAGAAGAATACACATTTAAAATTATATGTAGACGCCCGCATTCGCCTCCAGCCTCTCAAGCTACTCCGGAATCGCATCAACTGATCTGTTCCCAGGAACCTTTGTGAAATAGCAGAAATAAATTCTTGTATTCGTCCTTGAAGTTCTTCCAAAGTCGTTGGTTTCATGGAGTATACTTACTCCTTTAAACAACCCCAAAGAAAAAAAAAGTGGCAGGGTGTTAAATCAGGGCTTCTGAGCAGCCACTTATACGGACAACGTCTACCTCTTCATCTCCCAGAAAAAATGATGATTCAGCCAATTACGAACAACAATAGTAAAATGTGGAAGAGCACCACCAACATCAACGCAAATATAATTGCTATATATAAAAGGAACATATATTAAAGGATTGAGAAAAATTTACCTGCATATAAAAATAATTATAAATAGTTTAAAATAGGAGTTTCAATCACCCTGTATATATCGAATTTTGGAAACCTATTTTATATGTAACATATCTGCTTAGACAATGGCTTCTCAAATCTTTTACTTGAATTCTTTGTAACAAAATTTAACTGAACCAAATTTTCAATCAAATTCAAAATAAATGAATATCAAATTAAAAATACAACTAACTTACAATTTACATGGGAAAAGAATCACTAGATTATGAATTCAAATACAACTTTAATTCTTGAATTATTTTTAAGGGTGGTTCCTGTGGATATCACAATGTTCTGAGATTGTTACATTGCAGGTTTGAGAGATTCATCGTAATTCATCCGAGACAACTCACCACGAGAAAGCACTGTTGGAATATTCTGGTATATAAGGTATGCTGGAGTCCACCACTTAAATTCATAAACTCATCGTGTTGATTCAATCAGCCAATCAACGCGCTTGAATACGTGGTTAGTTAACTATTTAATCGCCGAAAGGCGTTCAGTTGCTCGGACGAACGGATCAACAACTCAAGGATTCTGCTTAACACAAGGATTATGCCGATATCCCATTAAAATTAATCAATCAATTAACAAAAGGCATGTTCCAAGTCGTTCATGACCATATCTTAGTAAAAGTAGTAAAGTCGGCTGAGTGGCCTATGTCGGAATCAGTCGAAGGGCTGGATTCATGGTGTTACAAAGCGCATTAGTTGGTTGGTTGGTTGGTTGGTTGGTTTATTGGGTTTACGGCATGTCAGCCCTTGTATTATGCTATGACGAAAACCTTCTTTCATCTTATTTATTCTGTCGAGTCGTGAACATTTCAAAACTCTTTTGAAAACATATTCAACTATTTTTTTTAACGATTTAACCCATAGATGGGACCCTAACAGGCAATGCCATTCCGATTCAGTTGGCCTGGGCATAATGGTGATTAAGAGATACTCCACACTTCCCAGATCTCTGGAATTAAACTTTAACCATATGGAGTTTAACGTCATATCCAGGACTCTAAGATACTCAGACACTGCCTTCAAGCACATATATAATAAAAAGGGTTGGGGGGTCTATTTGCAGTTGTTCAGATGAGAACATCACTTATAATTGCGTCCTTGCTTCTCCAGCAGTGTTCAGCATGCCTTGTTTGTCTTACTCGGATGGTTTGTGTAATAGAGGAGCAAATGGTCGTACAGCTGCTTTCTTGCGGGGTGAAGCTTCCACGATTTGTTTAAGACAGCACACCGCATTTTTGAACAGCTTCCATCCAAGATGTCTCTGGGCATTTCGTTAACGTTGTAGTTGTGCAGCCGTATACAGTAGCACTGACACAACTACGGCGTGGATGAATTACAAATATTTCTGATGGGGTTAGCTTCATCAAGATATCTGGATGGATATCCTACACATTTTTGAAAGAAGATTCCTACTAAAATTTCTAGGAAATAACATACACTTGTGTAGCTTCTATCTAGGGTTTTCCTCGAGCATTTCGTTAGGGTTCAAGTGGTGCGGCCATACAGTAACACTGACACAACTACGGCGTGAAAGAATTACAAACATTTTTCATGGTATTAGCTTCATTATCTGGATGGATATCCTATGAATATTTGAAAGAAGCTTCATACCAAGCTTTCTTGGAACTGACATACACTTTTTACATCGATGGTAAACGAGGAAGTTGAATGGGATATGCTAAACAGAACAGAGAGAAAATGCCGCCAACTCTGTACTTAAAGATATCGTCAAACATTACCCATCAAGAATCCTTTTTTACTTTCATCTACTAAAAAGCTCTCCACTGAATTTTCAAGGCTGGTTTCCCTTGTCAAATACTAGATAAGTAGCAGATAAAATTGACATCATTCTCTTCTAGTGCTAAACTCATCAATGAAAAGTCCCTTGATTGGTCACCCCGGTCAACCAATCAACGTCCATCTGATTTCACAAACTCTAAGAATGGTCATAATGGTCATTATCCGTGAAGGACTGGCGTTATAAAATTCGATTTTACCACAGCGACACGAAAGGACCAAATGAGCAGTGGTACGTCGAGCAATGCGAATGATCACGTGTGAGTACGCGCGCGTGTTAGTAAGCATGCGTAACGAGCAATTTAGCCTTGGTGTGTATAAGGCTTGTGCCAAACAACCTCTTATCCTTTCGCTCGTTTGTCCACACGCCACTTGAATTGTGCACATGCAAACGCGCCGATGATAAACTTGTAAAGAAAAGGTTAGGTTATATTGCCATCTCGAGTGTAGGGCTTTCAAATTCCTGAATACGTGACCGACGCTTAAGATGTCAGCGTATTCAGGTCCGGAGCGGGTGGGGTTAGTAGACAATAGAAATGGGTGATAGCATGGAATAGAACAGTAAAAGAAAGGAACGAGAAAAAGTTAATAAAGAAATAGTACACGGTATCTTGATTTTAAAGAATGTATTTTGGGGTCAGGAAGAAATGGACATGCTAGTAATAAATAATAAAGGGATTAAAAAGAAAGAGAGAGGGAGAGATTGACAGACAAAAACACTGGGGGAGACATGTATATATATATATATATAGTATATATATATATATATGTGTGTGTGTGTGTGTGTGTGTGTGTGTGTGTGTGTGTGTGTGTGTAGAAATGTAGACAAACACGAGTTATTACACTGGATAGACATTCGAACGTTTCGGTTGATACAGAAACCTTCTTCAGGACAATGTGAAACAAGTAAAGGAAAAAAGGTTTTGTTGTTAAAAAGATGATGGGTGTTTAGAATTAGTTGAGTTTAGAAAATATGTAGAAAAGGTTCATAACCGTTGGTCGAGTAGCTTTCACAACTGAATCTTAAAATATATATATATATATATATATATAATATATATATATATATATATATATATAGAGAGAGAGAGAGAGAGAGAGAGAGAGAGAGAGAGAGGGAGAGAGAGAGAAGGAAAAAGGTGCGAAATAAAAGATTTAAAAAAAACAAGGAAAATGAAATAACTGTTGTATAAGTCTTTAATCTCTATTCGCAATTTTACTTTTCATCACCACAGCCCTGTCGGATATGCTTCAAATACGCTGACTCTAAAAGAACGGTTGTCTTCGGTATGACACTAAACGTCATCTGGTCGTGAGGCTTCGGTTGGATGACAACAATGTTTTCCATACTTTCTTTTCTGTCATGCTGTCAGATGTCATATATATATATATATATATATATATATATATATATATATATATATATATAATCGGGGAGGGGGCTGATATCATTTTACTTAGTGCTAATACTATCTGCAAAAGTATGAACTCAACAAGGTTGGGATCTTTGACCGTAGTATGTAAACCTGTCTCTATTTCTCTGTCTGTTTTTCTGTTTCTCTGTTTCTCTGTTTCTCTCCCTCTATCTCTCTCTCTCTCCTCTCTCTATATATATATATATATATATATATATATATATATATATATATATATATATTATATATATATGAACAGAGCTAGGTCTAAGCAGCACCTAAGCATTCTTGAAGCTGTTTACATATAATTCTTCGTCTCAACTTGTGCAGACAAAAAACCCACACAATCCCTTTACTTGTTGGGAGACATTTCCTGGTGTGAGGGGTTTATATACATATTCCCCCCACACTTTTTGTCCACCTCTGGCTCACCCCATTTGCTGCAAAAATATTTATCTTATACAATCTGACTTTTTAATTGTTGAAAAAGAATCGGACGAAAAGGCCTTCGCATTTTCATACCCCCTCCCATATTTCATATTTTATTTTCGTAATAAAAATATTGTTTATTCTGCATCCCGCAACTTGTATGATCTCCCAGCATACATATGATTCCCTTACTTTTGGTACTTTTCTTGTACAAAAAAATTTATATATATATATATATAATATATATATATATATATATATATATATATATATATATCCGCCGATACGTGTTTCGGAGTATCACTCTTCATCAGTGTGGTTTAACAGCTACCTCTGGCCGGGTTCGAGAGCCGAATGAACTTTCGTTCGCTAATCCTCTTACCCGTACGGCCATAGGAAGCTGTCAAATATTTAATCGCTACATTTCTAAGCGGAAATGAATTCACTAGAGGCCTCAAACACACACACACACACACACATAATATATATATATATATATATATATATATATTTATATTTTGTATTTTGTGTGTGTGTGTGTGTGTGTGTGTGTCGTTCAAGAAGTTATAATTTCACACGCAAAGAAGAGACATTCCATGTAAAAGTAGAATCATGATTATGATTTCCGTGTTAATTTCTGTGCAGGTGAGGCCCAACTAAACGGGAGAGGTGTGCGACAAATAAAAATGAGCCAGAACAGACGTCCGATCTCTCATAACATATCTTGGGGCTTTAAACATTTTGAACCACCCTTGTATATATATATATATATATATATATATATATATAAGATCGGCTAACTTTAGCCTAAGGCGATGATAGTGAGGCAATCTTAACGATGGAATTCATTACAATACCAATATTTTTCTGCGAGATTAATTCGATAATTACTGCCCTTAGAGGAAATTATACCAAAGGAATAATCATGCCAAGCGTAATGTAAACGAATATTCTAATTGATACGAAATAATTAGTTGTCATCAAAAGTTTTCTCGATTTCGATTAAATGTCCACATGTCAACTTGACAGAAGATTGCCAAGGAAATAAATAGATAGATAAATAGATGGAAACAGACAGAGACAGATTTAGATAGATAGATAGATAGATAGGAACATATTTAGATACATAAAAACAGATGGAGACATCGATGGATAGATAGACGGATAGGCAGGAACAGACTGAGATATATAGATAGATAGGAACTGATTTAGATAGATAGATAGATAGATATATAGTAACAGACGTAGACACACAAACACACACACACACACACATATATATAGGGTCATCCACAGACACGTGTTTCGACTTATCAAGTCTCCTCAGTGTGGCTAGACATTTTGTAAGCTACCTACAGCGGAATTGAAATCCGATCGTTGGGTGTCAGTCCGGCACCGTAACCATTAGCGTTCTTCACTTACAGAATGGGAAGGGGATTTTAACTGTTTTAATACACACATCGCATATATATATATATATATATATATATATATATATATATATATATATATATATATATATATATATATATATATATATATATATATATATATATATATATATATATATATATATATATATATATATATATATATATATATATATATATATATACATATATATATATATATATATATATATATATATATATATATATATATATATATATATATATATATATATATATATATATATATATATATATATATATATATATATATATATATATATATATATAAAGAAAAATTTCAAAAAACAAGTGTTCCGAAAATGTGATGAATTTAATTATCGATGTTTAAAACATTTCGGTTACATTGAACCTTCATCAGGATGTCTCTTGGGGTGAAGAAAATGATGGATGTTTTTATATGTGACAGGAGATGAAAATCTTTTTAGTTATGTAACTGTATTTGATCAGCGTTTTATTTTTGAAAGGCAAGTCGCGATCTACTCACGCGAAGGTGTCATGACGCGTGACGCAACTCGAAAAAAACGCTGATCAAATACAATTACATAACTAAAAAGATTTTCGTCTCCTGTCACATATAAAAACATCCATCATTTTCTTCACCCCAAGAGACATCCTGATGAAGGTTCAATGTAACCGAAATGTTTTAAACATCGATAATTAAATTCATCACATTTTCGGAACACTTGTTTTTTCAAATTTTTCTTTATATTGTCGGATTTAATTTCCATATTTACTCCCATATATATATATATATATATATATATATATATATATATATATATCCGGAGAGAGAGAGAGAGAGTGAGAGAGAGAAAGAGAGAGAAAGAGAGAGAGAGAGATAGGACCAAAATGAGATAGATAGATAGATAGATAGATAGATATAAACAGATGGAGAGAGAGGGATAAAAAGCTGTTGATAGGAAAACACATAGCAGTTTGTTTTTATTATACGCAATTCTGAGAGCAAGGAATCAATGTTTGGATAAACTTTTAGTTTTACCCGATTTTCCTTCATAGCTGACTTTTTCAACCCTATCCTTACAACGTATATAGTCGGAATATCTGTCTTATATTTCCCTTCCGAATAATGAAACATCTAGTTGGATCTTCGTTTGCAAAGCCAAAGCCAACAACAAAATTCAAACTACCGTAATCATTCGTGTATACCACACATTTTTTTCCACATTTTTAAAGCTCAACTTTAGGAATGCTTATTATAAGTACTAGCAAGTATATGCACCCTCCGGGTGCAAGTATTTAAGTTTTAATGTAATAGAATATATTAAATTAGAAGGGCTAATGAAACTAAATAAGAATGCAGATAAAATGATTTGAAACAGAGGGGTGCATAATCGAAAAATAGAACAACTGAAACTTACTCTTCTATCACTCTTGTCTTTCATTGCTATATTTTCCTAATTTAATAACTTAGTTAAAATAGGAAGTAAAGAATAAAATCAGAATTATTTCTTCTCGTTAATCGATTTCTTTTAAGATTTATTGAAGAGATGTTTTATCATATTCATTAAGATAAAACCATACAATTAAAAATCAATAATACTAAGCACATATTCATTAAAATGAAATCTTTAATTTCAATATGCAAATTAGTCTTCCTGTTCACAGTGTAAACTGCTATTTTAGTCTATATATAAATACAATTGCATATTATTCATTTGTAGATATGATTAACAGTATGAATAATGTAAAACAATTTTATTAGAAATTGAGGTTTAAATAGAAATAAAATCATGGAGAATGTGACGTAAATAACAAAGGGAATTGTGACTTGAGTAGTGATATAGTTTCAGTTACAGACAGAAAAGCATACAATCTCCATTATAATAAGATTATTTGGATTATTCGGACTATCGTCCTCATCTTTATTGTTATATGTACAAAGTTTCGGTCGATGTGCCCCCCCGGCCTTGTTCAGGTATTTTTGTCGGACTCGGGAGCCTTCTTGAATTCGGAACCTTCTTTTCGAACTCGGAAACCTTCTTGTAATCGGGAACCTTCTTGTCGTAATCGGGAACCTTCACGGAACTTTGAACCAAACCCTTTATTCAATCCAAGGGGGATACTATTCTCATTCCGCTAACTAAATGTTAACTTTTTATCCGGCTATGTGCATTATTATATTCAGGACGGTATGGCCGAATGTAAGTTAAATCTATGTCCCAAAATAATTAATGTCTAACAAATTCTTTTGTTTCCTGCTGCTGCAAAGAAATAGTCACTGGAATGTGCTTGTTTATAGCTTCTCCTTGTGTGATTTGCTTCAAGGTAGTTGCATTTTTATATAAAAATGTCCGATTGTTTGTTCTAAATATTACATAAATGTTTTGTTTTGTTTCACAACTGCAGTTGATTGTATGTATTTCTTTTAGTCATTACGAGCCGGATAAAAAGTAGGAAAAAGGTTAAATTCACCTTATTACGATTCGTGCGGCCATTTTAGCGAAAGCAGTTTCAAATATAGGGGTGCTAGTAGTAAACAAGTATGTTAAACACGAATAATTAGATTTCTTTAACTGAGCTATGCACATCAAGTAGGGCTATAGAATACGCCGACTGTACCTCTGTAGAGAGATAAGATACCTCCAATGGGGCCACACAAACCATTTTTTATAACTGGAGTATGAGAATCGGTTCTGTCAGAGAAGCTTAAATGGAACCATTAAAAACTCTTTGGCTCTATTCAAGATATCTCTCTCTCGTTTTGTTAGTATATGTTACACAGCTAACGCAACTAAAAATCAAGATTAAAAGGAATAAATGAAATTGTCGGTAACGTAATATATTATAGAAAATTTATAGCATTCATCTAACTGTCTAGTTGGCTTGGATATAAGTGTCGTGGTATTAAAAGGGTACAATTTGCACTGGAAAGAGGATTCATAAAAATTCATAAATACTCTGAGACATAGTGCTTCCTAGACGGGCGCATGATGTAATGGTTATCATCGTAGAAAATGGAATTGGGGACCCGAATTCAAATACTGGACGAGATTGTCTGCGTTTCACTTCACGCTTTTGCCCTTGGAAAAAAGTACGAATCTCTCTCTCTCCTGTCCAATAATGGATAAAATGTAGGGCATACCGGGTTCTTTAGCCGTAGTTAAGCAACCAGTTTAAAAGAATAAAAACTTGGAATTCAAACCTCGCTTAAAAAGTCAGTAAAGAGAGAGAGAGCAGAGAAAGACAGAGAGAGAAAAGAAAAGAAAAGAGACATACAGAGAAAGAGAAGAGGAGATATAAAAGAGAAGATAAAGAAAGAAAAAGCGGGAATAAAAGTAATGAAAACGGAATAAAAGATATAAAGAATTGGGAAAATGAAAAATATTGAGTGACAATGTTTTATTTTAATACATCACTACTGCCCTGTCGATGGAGCTTAGAACACACTGACTCCATCCCTTGCAGAGCGCTAGGATAGCCCTCTCCCTAAATGTGTATAGAAACACTACACTGTATCTGATAGTGTGACTGCAGTTCTGGAGATCTGGAGAGTGTGGCGTACCTCATCATTACAATGACTCCCAAATCCAATCTGACCCGGAGTGTGTAGGACCTGTTAGGGTCCCAGTCTCTGAGTCGAATAGATACAGTTTAGATATTATTGTTATTTAAGAGAACCATATGCAAAAAAACGCTCCACAAACAACTACTCAATACTTCTCTTGACAAAGAGGTTTGATAAATAGGGTAGATGGGGTATGAACTTTATTTTATTGTTCTTACCGAAAAAAATAACAAGCTCCGTTTTGAGTTTTTATTTTTTGTATCGTTATTCATTTATTTTTTGGTCTTCGTATATTTGTATATGCATACAATGTGGTTAGTAGTTTTTTTATATATATATACAGGAATATTCTATTCAAGGACAATACAATAAAATACAACAAAAGACAATACAATAAAATAGGAGGCGTATGGTGTAATGGTGACTATCATAGTAAATGGACACGGGGTAACGTGTTCGAATCCTGGATGCGACTGTTTGTATTTAACATAGCGCTAATACCTTTGGGAAAGATACGAATCTAATAATTCTCTCTGTAGCTATGGTTAAATAGAAGGGCAGACATGGATCTTTGAGATTGTTACGGAATGGTTTAAGAGAAGGAAAACTCTGAATTCAAACCAAAGAGTTCTCTTCTGATTAGTAAAAAAAAACCTACTTTGAGAGCCTCCACCATCCTCTAATGGTGGATAGATAGGTAGAACTAAAAATAGAGTATTAAAAAAATATAATAGAATAAAATAAATAATAGTACGTCTGAAAAATATAGGCAATAAGATGACCTATGTTATTACAAAAAGTAACAGTCGTCACAACAAGTAGCGACACCATGTAGTGTCTATATCTTAAGAGCATTATATGAGGGCGTTGTCTGTCTTTCTACAGAGAGCAGCTCGTTAATATGTTGTGTTCTGTTTTACGTTATTGTCAGGGCGTGCCAGGAAGCTTTGTCTGTTTGATTCAATTTACTTGGCTCGATATCTCAAGTAGCAGTATAGAACAAGAATATTATTAACCACACCTGCTGCTCAGAGCCTCGAACTACCTTAATTTTCCGAGTGAAAGAATTTCAGATTTGACAATAATGGCGAATTACTTCTCAACATGAGATTACTATTTCAGAAGAGCACTACGTGACAAATGCAAACAGTATTAATACTAATATATCATCCTCAAGTGGATTAAACTTCTCTTCTTGCCACTTGAAAAGATTTGTTGGGGAGACTGCCAAATCAGATTCTGTACTCTCAACTGAGAGATGGATCACGTTTAATCGGTAGACCAAAGTTCAGGTACGAAGACAATATCAAGAGAAATCTGAAGGACTTGAACATCTCCATAGGCAGTTGGTAAGACGCAATCAGAGATCGAATCAAATGGAGAAAAGATATTTGCATGGTCGTAGGAAATGAACTCGTCAACCCGAGTTTAAGTCCTGAACGAAGCTATTTATATTTCACAATGCGCTAATAAACTTGGGAAAGGTATGAATCCAACTACTCTCCCTCCAGCTATGGGTAAATATCAGGGAAGACTGGGCTCTTTAACCTTGGCTAGATAACCTGTCTAGGATAAGGAAAACTCTGAATTCAAACCTGCTAAACTCCGCTTAAGAAATTGACCTTGTGCCATATCCTGGTCGTGTGGAGGGGTTGGTAAATATATACTCAACGTGAGCCTAATATTTCAGAAGTTCACTACGTGACAAATTCAAACAGCATTGATACTAATATATCATCCCCAAGTAGATTTTTTTCCACTTGAACATAATTTGGGATGAGACTGTCAGATCAATTTCTGTTTTCATTCTATTTAAACGCTCACCCCCACACAGAATCACACATGCATACACACGCACACAGTAAGACAAATAACTAGTAATGATAAATAAGTAAGTAAGGTCGTCATGGTGGCCTAAAGCCGGTATAAGCCAAACAGCGAGGGAGTGTGGTGATTGAAACCACGAGTGTTGACAGACAAGTTAGAGTTAAAGAAGTAAAACACAACACAACTTAGAATTGGAATAAAGACATGTATTACGGACATACATAACATAAATTGTTGCAAACTATGGTTTATCTGCGGGAATGTTATATAGAATAATAATCCACTTAACTGAAATCCTGAGGTAGGGTGAGTTATCGGAGCCCTTTTGCTACGGCTATCTGCTTGCTTTGCTGGATATAAGAGACGCCCTTTTCGTCGTTCGACTCCCGGAGTTGCTGGATCAGAAAGAGAAAGAATTTGCCTATTTGACTTTGCCGCCAAAGAATGCTGGCCCATGATTGGTTGGTTGATAGCGAGGCTCGTAGAACAAGGACGATAACCCTTACCACAGATATTTTTACAGGAGTCTATCCCCTTTTCATTATCGCCCTACCAAGTATATTGTTTCGGCGTCCGAGGTGGAGCACCACAACTACCATCAACTCCTCACTTTACCGCACAGATCTCTGTGCTACTCATGCGCTGGGTTGTCGAGAGCCGGTATCGAACCCGGAACCTTGTGATTCCTAGTCAGATGTTATACCGACCGGCCCTAATATTCTTGGACTTTGAGATACAGACCAATCACCTTATACCGAAAAGAGATTATTATTATTATTATTATTATTATTTCAGAACAATGCACTGCTGCAATCTGCCAGAATACTCAGAAGAGTCCTGGAGACCTGAGGAGACTTGATGTCACTCAGACTTCAGTGAAAGACCATCAGCTAACACTGATGTGAAAACTCAAAAAGAGTAAAATAATAATAATAATAATAATAATAATAATAATAATAATAATAATAATAATTTCTTTCTTTCTTTCTTATCATACTTTTCTCTGCATATGATCTTATTCTTCAGTTACTTTCCTTATAATAAAAATAGAATGATCCATTATTTAGCTGAGGTGACGACACTCATAAAAATAAGAAATCAGCCGAAAAGAGACACCAGATAATTATGATTAACATTTCATCTTGGACGATTTGGACGGTCTCTTTTTTAATCTGAGCAAGATGATAACGGTCGAAAGATAAAGGAACAAGCGTATAATACAATAATAATAATAATAATAATAATAATAATAATAATAATAATAGGAAGAAGAAGAAGAAGAAGAAGAAGAAGAAGAAGAAGAAGAAGAAGAAGAAGAAGAAGAAGAACGAAAAACAACAAAAACATAACAAAATTAGTTGGGGTCGTAGAGAGATAGCCAAGTCTCTCGTGTAGGGAATAGGTTCATATAAGCAGGCAGAAAAGACGATATTCAATATTAATTCGATAAGTCGAAAACCTGAATTTCTATAATTTTCTCTGAATATTTATCTTCTGTGTACTTTTAAAAATAGTAGTACCGCTCAAATAGTGATAAGTTTTGTTATACTAATTTTTGTGCGTAAATACTTGAATATTGAATACGACCAGAAAATAAGGAGATATGGAATCGTTGAGGTTGAAAACTGTAAAGGAAATGACAATAATTTTGTAAAATTTACCCCGTCCCTCTGCCCCTACCTCAAAATATTCTTCACCTATGGAAAAAGGTCAATCCACTGCGGTTGATTGATACAAAATGGAATCGGATGTCTTTAACAAAGTTAAACTTAAACTAAGACGCAAGTATAACGCACACATACACAGACTCATACATACATACATACATATATATATATATATTATATATATGTGTGGTGTGTGTGTGTGTGTGTGTGTGTGTGTGTGTGTGTGTGTGCTTTTGTGTGCATGTATGTATGTATGTATGTGTCTGTGTATGTGTCTGTATATACTTGAGTCTTATGTATATATATATATATATATATATATATATATATATATATATATATATATATATATATATAGACTACTAAAAGTAGAGGAATCATATGTAAAATGGGGAGGTGATATTTTATTATGAAATAAAATATAAAATTTCGACCGGTACTTTTTCAAGTATTTACACCGGTTGACAATTAAAAGTCAGAATGTAAACAAACTGATAAGAACAAATGGGGTAAACCAGAGAGTGGGGGGACAAAAAATGGGGAAATAGAGGTATGTGTGTGTGTCCTAGGTTAAACCAGGGTTATGTATACCTCCCAGTAAATAGATGGAGTGCCTCGGTGTTTGTCTGCACAGACTAGGTCTGAGAAAAGAAATACAAACAGCCTCAAAGACTGCTAGATGTTGTTTAGACCTGGCTCTGTGCAAGACGGAGAAGCACTGATCTGTATAATCAGTCAAGCAAGCATTTATAGAATATATATATATATATATATATGTATATATATATGTATATATATATATATATATATATATTATATATATATATATATATATATATATATATATATATATATATAGGTAAATCACCTGGTTAGTTGGTGTTAGGAATGATTCAAAGCTTGACCTTTTTAACAACAGAATGTTAATTTTGTTTGGTTCATACCAAGAGCTTGATGTACCATAATGCAGATATATACAAACCAATATATTTTCTAAAGAAAAGGATTAAATATCAGTCATATTAGCAGTAATAGATCTATTTCCACCCATATTATATGGACTTCTGCACATTGCTACTTCATTGAAATGGAATTCCATTTCAATAAAGTAGAAGAAGTCTGAAGAAGTCCATTTAATATGGGTGGAAATAGACCTTTACCTGCTAATATGACAGATGTTTAATCCTTTTTCTACACCATATATATATATATATATATATATATATATATATATATATATATATATATATATAAGATAATCCAATTGACTGGTAAGTAAGTCATGATTCTATTTGGGATCATCAAAATATCACTGTACAACCCTACTGTATTCTCACGTAGTTGCTAAATAGATTCATACAACGATTTGTTATAAAACCCTAAGAGAGGTCAATTAATATTAACTAATAAATTAATTATATACAGAGCAATATTTAACTTTCAGAGAAAGAAAAACTTAACAGACCGTCATTTACTATAATTAATTTAATTCGACCAGAAACTGAAAATTAGTCTAGACTCTTCTGATAGATTTTACAAAATACTCAGAAAATCGACTAGAAAAAATATTCTCCAGAATTATATATATATATATATATATATATATATATATATATATATATATATATATATATATATATATATATATATATATATATAATTCTGGTGAATATTTTTATATGTCTATATTATAGAAAAATATTCACCAGAATTATATATATATATATATATATATATATATATATATAATTCTGGTGAATATTTTTATATATCTATATTATAGAAAAAATATTCACCAGAATTATATATATATATATATATATATATATATATATATATAATTCTGGTGAATATTTTATATCTATATTATAGAAAAATATTCACCAGAATTATATATATATATATATATATATATATATTATATATAATTCTGGTGAATATTTTTAATATCTAATTATAGAAAAAATATTCACCAGAATTATATATATATATATATATATATATATATATATATATATATAATATATATATATATATATATATATATAATTATGGTGAATATTTTTCTATTCGATTTTCTGAGTATTTTGTAAAATCTATCAGAAGAGACTATATATATATATATATATATATATATATATATATATTATATATATATATATAATATATATATATATATATCTGGTGAATATATGTGACAGTAGCATAGATAATAATCGATAACTGGTTTACACCCCATCAAAAATGTCAAATATAAATACAAGCAGCCATAGGACTCAGATGTCAGCTTTTGGTATTATGATCTGTAGGTAGTCCCTTAATAGCCAACATCGGGGACTTGGTCAGAATCTTGCGAATGTTTACTGTTATATTTTCAGGTACACAAACAAAGAACAAAGCAATAATGCATCTGTGACACCAAAGAAAAAAAAAATGGTCGAGAGAAGACAACAATCCTACATAAATAGTTTAAATGGAAAAGAATAAATAAAATTTGTCCAGAATCCGCTAAATTTAATAGAATAAGCTAAAGCCTTGCCGACCAAACGACGTTAAGTTTAACTTTTTGCCTACCAAATTTACCCCAGGGCTATATCAAATTTTCTTGGTATTTTTACCTTTATGATATTTTCAAAGTTCACTATCTATTTACCTCAGAACTTATTCTATTCAAATAAAGTCGTATTATCATTGTAAATAACTGACACATGTGAGAGGCGCTGCAAACGGGTTATGATAGGATCGCAATCGGGTGAGAGCCGCTGTGAGTGGTTTAAAGTGTACAAAGAGTTAAAGAAAAACTGATTTTTAGATCTCAAAATACTATAAATTTTTGGACTGGTAAGTCGTGAAGAATATGCCAGCGAGTTCCATAAAGAAGCCAAAACACATAATACTGAAAACCAAAACATCAGGGAACCCAGCATCACAACACCAATGTTAACACAAGTTGAAAGAAACAATGTAGAATTGATAAAACAAACAATGACAGAAAAGAAAGTTATATTACCATCCCTAAAGAATCAGGAGTGGAGAAAAAGTCAAGATAGAAACCAAAAGGGTAAAGAAAGTTTTACATAATATCCAGGCAAACAACAACTTAATTTATGCAGGAGCAAAACTAGACAGTGATAAAATTATCCCCTTATGGAGTCCAAACAGAAAACCAAAAGCTGGATGGGGAAATGAGACTAGAAGGACAAACAAATAAACTATGATAACAATCGAAAGCATTAGGGAACCCCCCCCCCCAAAAAAAAAAACAGTAAATAAGAATGACAAAACAACTGGAAGAAATAAACCCCAAAATATTAGCGGAAGTATTGTTAGACTATCTATGGTATAGTTATTTACTAAGCTTCGCTTAGATATGGCACAAGGCCGAATGTAAGGGGCACCGAGTGAGGGTCGAACTCACTAGTCATGGTTTGCCAGTCTTCCTTGCTAACCATTACACAACCTGAGGTGCCCATGACTATCTATGGTATAGTTATTTACTAAGCTTAGCTTAGATGTGGCACAAGGCCAGAAATATTGGGCACCCAATGAGAATCGAACTAACTAACAATGGTCTGCAAATCTAGTTTGCTAACCATTACACCACGTGAGGTGGCAATGACTATCTGTGGTATAGTTATTTACTAAGCTGAGCTTAGATGTGGCACAAGGCCAGAAGCCTGGGGCGCCCAATGAGAATCGAACTCATTAACAATGGTCTGCAAATCTAGCTTGCTAACCATTACACCACGTGAGGTGGCAATGACTATCTATGGTATAGTTATTTACTAAGCTTAGCTTAGATGTGGCACAAGGCCAGAAGCATGAGGCACCCAATGAGAATCGAACTCACTAACAATGGTCTGCAAATCTAGCTTGCTAACCATTACACCACGTGAGGTGGCAATGATTATCTATGGTATAGTTATTTACTAAGCTGAGCTTAGATGTGGCACAAGGCCAGAAGTATGGGGCACCCAGTGAGAATCGAACTCACTAAAATGGTTTGCGAAGCGAGCTTGCTAACCATTACACCACGTGAGGTGCCCATGACTATCTATGGTATAGTTATTTACTAAGCTTAGCTTAGATATGGCACAAAGCCAGAAGTATGGGGCACCCAGTGAGAATCGAACTCACTAACAATGGTCTGCTAATATAGCTTGCTAACTATTACACTACATGAGGTGCCCATGACTATCTATGGTATAGTTATTTACTAAGCTTAGCTTAGATATGGCACGAGGCCAGAAGTATGGGGCACCCAGTGAGAATCGAACTCACTAACAATGGTCTGCTAATATAGCTTGCTAACTATTACACTACATGAGGTGCCCATGACTATCTATGGTATAGTTATTTACTAAGCTTAGCTTAGATATGGCACGAGGCCAGAAGTATGGGGCACCCAGTGAGAATCGAACTCACTAACAATGGTCTGCTAATATAGCTTGCTAACTATTACACTACATGAGGTGCCCATGACTATCTATGGTATAGTTATTTACTAAGCTTAGCTTAGATATGGCACAAGGCCAGAAGTATGGGGCACCCAGTGAGAATCGAACCCACTAACAATGGTCTGCTAATATAGCTTGCTAACCATTACACTACATGAGGTGCCCATGACTATCTATGGTATAGTTATTTACTAAGCTTAGCTTAGATATGGCACGAGGCCAGAAGTATGGGGCACCCAGTGAGAATCGAACTCACTAACAATGGTCTGCTAATATAGCTTGCTAACTATTACACTACATGAGGTGCCCATGACTATCTATGGTATAGTTATTTACTAAGCTTAGCTTAGATATGGCACAAAGCCAGAAGTATGGGGCACCCAGTGAGAATCGAACTCACTAACAATGGTCTGCTAATATAGCTTGCTAACTATTACACTACATGAGGTGCCCATGACTATCTATGGTATAGTTATTTACTAAGCTTAGCTTAGATATGGCACGAGGCCAGAAGTATGGGGCACCCAGTGAGAATCGAACTCACTAACAATGGTCTGCTAATATAGCTTGCTAACTATTACACTACATGAGGTGCCCATGACTATCTATGGTATAGTTATTTACTAAGCTTAGCTTAGATATGGCACAAGGCCAGAAGTATGGGGCACCCAGTGAGAATCGAACTCACTAACAATGGTCTGCTAATATAGCTTGCTAACTATTACACTACATGAGGTGCCCATGACTATCTATGGTATAGTTATTTACTAAGCTTAGCTTAGATATGGCACGAGGCCAGAAGTATGGGGCACCAGTGAGAATCGAACTCACTAACAATGGTCTGCTAATATAGCTTGCTAACCATTACACTACATGAGGTGCCCATGACTATCTATGGTATAGTTATTTACTAAGCTTAGCTTAGATATGGCACAAGGCCAGAAGTATGGGGCACCCAGTGAGAATCGAACTCACTAACAATGGTCTGCTAATATAGCTTGCTAACCATTACACTACATGAGGTGCCCATGACTATCTATGGTATAGTTATTTACTAAGCTTAGCTTAGATATGGCACGAGGCCAGAAGTATGGGGCACCCAGTGAGAATCGAACTCACTAACAATGGTCTGCTAATATAGCTTGCTAACTATTACACTACATGAGGTGCCCATGACTATCTATGGTATAGTTATTTACTAAGCTTAGCTTAGATATGGCACAAGGCCAGAAGTATGGGGCACCCAGTGAGAATCGAACTCACTAACAATGGTCTGCTAATATAGCTTGCTAACCATTACACTACATGAGGTGCCCATGACTATCTATGGTATAGTTATTTACTAAGCTTAGCTTAGATATGGCACAAGGCCAGAAGTATGGGGCACCCAGTGAGAATCGAACTCACTAACAATGGTTTGCTAATATAGCTTGCTAACTATTACACTACATGAGTGCCCATGACTATATATGGTATAGTTATTTACTAAGCTTAGCTTAGATATGGCACAGGCCAGAAGTATGGGGCACCCAGTGAGATCGAACTCACTAACAATGGTCTGCTAATATAGCTTGCTAACCATTACACTACATGAGGTGCCCATGACTATCTATGGTATAGTTATTTACTAAGCTTAGCTTAGATATAGCACAAGGCCAGAAGTGTGGGGAGCCCAGTGAGAATCGAACTCACTAACAATGGTCTGCTAATATAGCTTGCTAACCATTACACCAAATGAGGTGCCCATGACTATTTATGGTATAGTTATTTACTAAGCTTAGCTTAGATATGGCACAAGGCCAGATTATGGAGCGCCCAGTGAGAATCGAACTCACTAACAATGGTCTGCTAATCTAGCTTGCTAACCATTACACAAATGAGGTGCCCATGACTATCTATGTATAGTTATTTACTAAGCTTTGCTTAGATATAGCACAAGGCCAGAAGTGTGAGGCGCCCAGTGAGAATCGAACTCACTAACAATGGTCTGCTAATCTAGCTTGCTAACCATTACACCAAATGAGGTGCCATGACTATCTATGGTATAGTTATTTACTAAGCTTTGCTTACACAAGGCCAGAAGTGTGAGGCGCCCAGTGAGAATCGAACTCACTAACAATGGTCTGCTAATCTAGCTTGCTAACCATTACACCAAATGAGGTGCCCATGACTATCTATGGTATAATTTGTATGCAACATTCCCACTCATATTTATGAACTTTTCCAACATCAGCAGCATGCATTTCCGATAAAATGAGCCAATCAGAAACGAGCCCAGTAAACATTTGAGAATTTCAGATTATTTTGCAACTGACTTTGAATCAGGAGAGGAGAGGTACAAGAAGTTGCACTCTTGTTCTACCTAGCATTTCATGGAATACAACAGACTCTCTGCTACATGAGCTATACTCTTGTTCTTCCTTGGATTTCAAGGAATACAATAAACTTTCTGCTACTAAGACTAACCCCATTTCTACCATTGGATTTACCAAAAGGAAAACTAAAGGCCTAAAATGGCGACCAGAATCGTAACAAGTATGAAGATACTGGGACAGAACAAAGCAATACAAGGAAACTGGATCTTTCAATGCTGTAGAGTAGCTAGCATCCCTTCAGCACTCTACCATATGGCCTGACTCATTGCCTTAAATAGTCTACGATTAAGTACTTCAACGGTTGATTAATAATCTTATTAATATTCGGACTGATCTTACTTAGTTTGGTTATACCGCATTTTACCCTCCTCTATTTCTTATAATTTGTCTTGATAATTGTTTTGTAACTTATTGTCTGTGTTTTATATGTATTCGTTATCACCGGATACTGGTGCTAAATAAATATATTAAGCACTCAATTTATTCTGTGTATCATTTTACCTCGATGATACAACATCTAAAATAACGGAGTAAAATTCTACCAGTAAGTCGGTGGAGAAAGCATAAAATAAACGAATATTCGAATGCAAAGGAGACAAAACATTTCTGGAACAAGATGTATGGAAAGAAAGAACATAACGGAAAAACAGAATGGATAGATAAAATGAAAATAAAATTGCAAGGACTTGACCCGAGGCAGACATATAGCTAGAATTTCTAAGAGTAACACTAAAGATATTTCCAATTTGGAAGCTATGATGGCATACATCGATTCTAGTTTTAAAAATCCACATCCATATACGACAGATTGTCTCAGCAACTGAGAAAATGCCTACAAGAAGCAAACATATCTGAATGGATGACGATGGGAAAAGAATCCTGATTTTGGAATATTTTAAAGTATCGGTAATTGAATACGGAAAACATTCTGAACCCTTTTTACGGAAGTACATTAATATTTAGTTGCAAGGCATTTACTTCGTTATGACCGCATCTACATATTTGGTACAACTTCGCCTAGACGTCAGGACAAATATGGAATCAATAATTTTCACATATGTTTTTCGAATTTCCCACGTGGAAGGGTTGACATTTTTTAATCTGAATGTTTTTAATTCCTGCCACAAATTTTCAACGGGGTTTAGATCCAGAGATTGTGTCACTCAAGAATATAAATCTGTTTCCTCTTCGAATAATTTATAGTCTTCCGAGCGGTGTGCTTCGGTTCATGGTCATATTGAAAAGCACAAAAACCTTTTATTTGTAGCTGCCTGGCTGAATAAAGTTTTTTTTTCTAAATCTCATGGCAGTCTAATCTCTATTTCTTTTGAATGATGCAAATGGGTCAAGTGGATTTAGACGAAACTCAATACTTCTCTGAATGTTTGAATGAGAACAGGATACCCCCGTGGAATAAATAAAGGGTTAGGTTCAAAGTTCCGTGATGGCTCCCGATTACGACAAGTAAGTTACCGAGTTCGAAAAGAAGGTTCTCGAGTCTGAGAAGGTTCCAGAGTCCGAGAAGGTTCCCGAGTCCGACAAGAAATACCTGATGAAGGCCGGAGGGCATATCGGCCGAAACGTTGTACAAATAACAATGAAGATGGGGACAATAGTCCGAATAACGCAGATAATACTGAAACTCAATATATCATGAAATTACCACCGCCATTCATTCTAACCCACACGACGGCATATCAACACTTTCTGGGTTTAATACCGAATCGGAGACATTTTGATAGAGGACTCAATTTGCTTACAGTACCTGCTGTGGCTTAGCTGGTCACCCAAGTAAGTATTAGAACAGGCTCATATATTAAAATTAAATCAATATTATTCATATTCATATTCATTTCTTCTTCTTCTTCTTCTTATAATTATTATTATTATTATTATTATTATTATTATTATTATTATTATTATTATTATTATTATTATCTTTTATATATTTATTAAGGCCTGGTTTATGTGTAGACGTTATCGATGCAAGGTCAATCTTACGTGGCTTGTACAAAATCAGAATTTCAACCAAGGTCTGCAAATTATAAACACTCATTTTCAATTATTTAACAAAAAAATGTAACAACCTTCGCCAGCTATGTTTGAAACTTAAAGAATCAAAATATAACACCAATTATTCAATGATTGATTTTAAAAAGATCTAATATCGGCCAAAGTTTGACTGATCCATTTTTCTTGTGTTTCCAATAAAGGTTAGTGATAATTAGAATCCCGGATAAGAAAAATCTTCTGAAAAAAAAGATAAATTTCTAGGGAAATGCTTCCATAAAATTCGTAATTCATTAATGTGTTATTAAGATTAACCCCTTGATATATATATTTAAAAAAACACACCGACTACAACCAAAAAGATTTACCAGAAGGCTTTAACTTCAGTAGTATACACAAATAAGATATACATAAAAGGAATAAGGAGAAAAAGAGGTAGGAGTTGAAGATAGATGACAGATACAATTGCAAATTACTTTTGCCTGAATAAAGGAGACATCTAAGTTTATAGAAAACAACTTTTGATTTCAAAGAAAAACAGTCTAGACTTAGAAACTAAAATTCATACAAACTAATTAAAAGACAGAAATGGAAATAAAAATAATTCCAAACCATACAAGTATTTATAAAATGTAGATACTAATATTTTTTTAGTTCTCCTGAGGAAGGTGTGCCTTGAACACCGAAGCCGTAGTAGAGAGTAAAACTTTTTTCTACAAATCATCTAGATTTTACGAAATATATTAAGCACTTTTGGATTAACTACTAATGCTACAACAATTAAAATGTTGTAGGAACTTTTGATGAACACACACACACACACACACACACACACACACACACACACACACACACACATATATATATATATATATATATATATATATATGAAAAATGAAAATTAATCCGATGGTATAATAACATAAAAATATTTTTTTAAATATTCAGAGGATGTATCATTTATAAATAATAAATTAATTCTTTTTTTTTTCATGTCTTTGTATTTACACACAGGCATATATATATATATATATATATATATATATATATGTGTGTGTGTGTGTGTGTGTGTGTGTGTGTGTGTTGGGGGTGTTTATGTCTGGTTTAGAAGCAAATTTTTTGGTAAAGATTTAGCGTTGGATAGATTGCATGAAGAATAATTTTCTAAGGATGCAATTCAAACGTATAAGGAGCGACATCTAACAAACATATCAGAGGTATTGGTGGTGATGGGGAAGCATATTTTCAATTTGAATTCTAGTTATAATATTCTATTCGTTTCGTTTAAAATGATAATCTTTTATGTTTTAAATGTTGAAACTGCTGAATTTTATTGCAATTTCTTGGCTTAATGTTGTGAAAACTTGGATTTTTGGTGCATTTTAGTAGATGATCTTTGATGCTATTTCCTCAGAAATCTAGTTTTTGGTATCACTATTTATTATACCAACACACAATTTTCTTTGTTTGAGAAAATTTGATATTCAAAAAAAAAAAAAAAAAAAAGGGAAAAATGGACTTACCCTATTTTTGCAATGTGCAGAAATTAAATTTTGGTTTCAAAAGTTATTTCTATGAACTAATGATAACAGGACAAAAACGCAAATTTTGACTTACACAGGTGATCGACCTATACACGGGCATTCCTATGTATGTTTTAAGATAAAATTAAGTTTAAATTTAGTTGAGTCTTGCTGCGCATACATCAGTGTTAATTTGATGGGGTGTTTCAATGTGATAGTCATTTTTTCCTTTGATTTCTTTTTCTATCCGAATATAAAAAAATAAAGATTTGCTTTGAGGTATTTAGCAGAGAACCCCAGCCGAAAGCTGATTCCCTTTGAAATGACATTTTCTGTTTGTGCGTATTTGACAATATTTATTCTGTTTGTGCTTTGGGGAATTGTGCTGAGAATCGTAGACGACAGGCAGGCGCGATTTTGAAAGGAATTACTTTTGCTTATCTTTTTGTAAACAGGTCTCATCTTTTTTTAATTTTTTTTATTGCTTCTGGGTGCTGAGCCACCCATTTCGAAACACCTACTTGAGATAAACACACACACACACACACACACACACACACACACACACACACACACACGCACACATACACATACACCCACACACACACATATATATATATATATATAGATAGATAGATATGTGTATATATATGTGTATATATATGTATATATATGTTTATAAATATATGTATGTATACGTATATTTATGGGTATATATATATATATATATATATATATATATATATATATATATATATATATATATTACGTAACATTAACAAACGGTTTCTGCAAGCGCGTAATGACCTCAACGGCCGAAAGTAAACGCGTTTTTAAAAAATCACAAACTGCACTGATAACGGAACTCCTTTTTTTCTTTATATATATATATATATATATATATATATATATATATATATATAGCTCGTGTTGTCCCAAAGGAAAAAAAACAAAAATGCTATTAAATAAACTGAATAAGAAATATCTGTTTGGAACATATTAGGGAACTATATATCCATGAATTATTTAAAAAGCATTTTTATACTAGAATAATTTTCAATGTCTTTTATATTACAGAATCGTTGGAAATTCATTTTTATACTAGAATGATTTCAAATGCATTTGTATACTAAAAACATTCTCAATGGATTTTTATAGTATTTTTATAGTAAAATAATGTGTAACAAATAATATAAAAAATACAAGATATATAAAAAACAAACACACACCACACACTAATATATATATATATATATATATATATATATATATATATATATATATATATATATATATATATATATATATATATAAAACCTGTTTTGGACCTAAGGAAACGACCAACAAAGCATAAAATCCTATTAAATAATGTATTACTATGTACAAAGGGAATAATAGATATCAGTTCGGAACGTATTAGAAAAGTATATGTCCATGAATATACTCTGTAAGCTATTCTTGACGAAAATCTATCAACTATAAAAAAAAAGTCACGTTAATGTGTATATTCTTTCGTAGAAAACTGGTAAATGCTTATCATAGCGTAAGTGAAGTCGTACACAAAAAATCTAAATATTCACGTACAATAAACAAGATCCACTAAATCTCTATTATCTAGGCATAAATTAACCCATTAAAATCAATCAATCAATTAACAAAAGAGATGTCCCAAGTCATTCATGACCATATGTTAGTAAAACTAGTAAAGTCGGCTGAATGGCCTATTGTCGGTATCAGCCGAAAGGCTGGATTCATGTCGTTGTAGTATGCTTTAGTTGGATGGTTGGGTGGATTTTACGGAATGTCAACCCTTTTGAGCTATTTTATACCGAAGACAATTTGTTTTATTCATTTTCGATGGGCGTTTCTTTTTTTTACTCTATTTTTTAAACACATTTCAGCTCATTTTTCTATTTAAAACACAGATGGGACCGTATCAGGTACCACCACTCCAGTTTTGAGTGGATCAGGATGTAATGGTGATAAAGGGGTTCTCAATACTCCTCAAACCTCCAGAATTCGAACTTCACCATTAGATATAGTTTAAAGTCATACCCAGGATACAGAGATCCTCAGCCACCGCCTTCTACCACATATGATTAAAAGGGTCGGTGGTTTCCCATAAGGGCAATAGGGTTGTGAAACTTTTATAAGTGATAGGGTTTGACGTGACCAGCCGATTGATCGGAGGGGTCTCTCCGATCGCCCGTCTAGCTTAAGTAAGGGCCAAAGTGGAGTGTTGCAATTCATGGACTACGCAGCCATCAAGATCTCGTCCTTAAGGATCACGGGTCACCACCCACGGCCAACAGGTAGCCCCATTGGTGGATTTTTACCCCTCTGCGGTGGCGCAGTCGGTGTATTCTATTGCCTCAGCCGACGGGGCGAGAGCGCTTTAGTTGTGAATTGAAAAGCAAACAGCCTCGTCAAGGATTTGAACGTGGCTCACTGCATCGATTTTCTATGATGGGACGCTATCCATGCATGGATCCAGCAGCTTACATTTATTTATTTTACCGCGGAGGGCTACGTACGAATCGAAATGCATGCGAGGCCATTGCAGAAAATGTCAGGAGTTCGAACTCCTGTTATGCTATTATGTACAAATTCGAACTAATAACATTGGTAAACGTATGGATACCCTCACCCATCCAGATATAGGTTAAACAGTACTACTATTCTTTTTCTACAAAGATGGCATGGCATTAAATAACCCACGAAGATTGATATGCCATTAAACAAAGAAACCGAAAGAAAGCGAAAGCGAGAGGTGACACTGATTCTATAGTTTTTACCAAGTTCTGTACTATTTCCTACAACGATAAATATCATATATGAGCAACATCTTTATAACAAAACATTAGTAATACTATTTAACCGATAGTTGGGGGAATGAGGGGGTTCATGCCTTTTTGATGGGTATTAGTCCAATATCAAATGTAATAGCGTAACTAGAGTTCGATATCACAGTTCATCGCGTTAGCGAATACGCCAACGTAACTTCCTATGAGATAGATAGATAAATAGATAGAGAGATAGATGGATAGATAAATGAATGAGAACAGACTAACATATATATATAGATGTGAACAGACTAACATAGATAGATAGATAGATAGATAGATGAGAACATACTAATATAGATAGATATAGATAGATATATAGATATGTGAACAGACTAGGATAGATATTTCGTCGTTATTTACCCAACCCGTATGTCACAAGTATGGGTTAGCTAGCGGCGATCGAACTCTCAATTCATTAGTAATGGATCTGCAAGACTAGCTTGGTAATCATTACACCCGGATAGTTCGTGTATGGTGTAATGAGGATTTAGCCATGTGAATTATTTACTAAGCTTATTTATATTATCAAATTATATCAAAAATTTTCAGTTTTAATTTATTTTTATAGGTTTAGGATCAAGTTTGAAAGCAGTTCCTTTTAAAGCAAACCAAAATTTGTGATTCTTCTATTTCTTTTAAGTGAATTATGAACCTTAAACCAAGAACAGTTCATAGATGTAAGTCTATCGTTACCACCAACGTTGTCATTAATAGCAAGATAGCAACGATTTTTTTTTTAGCGTTGTGTGGGCACTTGTCTTCTTGATTGGTTTAAGTGATTGAAGAAAAAGTCAGTTTGATGCCCTGGCACGTTTTTCTCTCGCGGCTGTCATTTCCAAATCTTAATATAAAGCACTCTCAAAATGACGTACATACTATTCACAACTCAAAGGTCGTTGATTAGTGATTATAAAAATGCGATTTTTAAGACTTTCCAAGGCAGATAATTTTTTAAATTCTTGTATTGTAGGTGAATCATTTTCAGAATTTTCAATTAATCATACTTGCAAGAATATTCGTCCTCCGGGCGTAAGTATTTAAGTTTTAATGTAATGAAATATATTAAATTACAAAGAATAAGAAAATTAAATAAGAACGCATATAGAAATATTACACTTATTCTAATCATATTTTAATTGGTTTCTATATAAAACCATTCATAGTAATGATTTTAATACATTGGAGAATAAAACAATAATATTAGAGATCAATAACAACAAGTAATTTTTTATTAAACCCAATTTTTAAAAACCAGTATGCTAATTAACCACAGCATATATTATATAAATTTTTATTTCTTAGGGATATATAAACATCAAAATTATCAATTTATTAGTAGAACCTATGGATATACCACAGTATGATAACTTAATTATTACAACGTTTGATATGATTATTTAAGAGCTATTGATAATAGTTCAATGTGTAAAGAGTATAATAATCTTGATTTAACTCTCACTCTTTTCTTTTCTTTCTTTCTTTCTTTTCATTATGTTCGATTGAAACAGATTAGCGTTATCTCCTCCTCCTCCTCCTCTCCTCTCTCTCTCTCTCTCTCTCTCTCTCTCTCTCTCTCTCTCTCTCTCTCTCTCTCTATCATTCCTCTTTCTTTCTTTCTTTCTTATTATATTTTTTCTGTGTAGCATGTCCTTTTTCTTCCCTTTCTTTCTTTATAATAAAAACAGAATGTTCCATTATTTAGCTGAAGTCGTAATGCTAATAAGAAATAAGAATTCAGCACATATGCAACACGATATAATCAGGATTTACATTTTTGCATTTCATTTTGGACGATTTGGACGGTCTGATTTTTAACCAGAGGGTGGTGGAAGATGATAACGGTCGGAAAATTAAGGAACAAGAGTATCAATATTTATATTTTTCTTTTAGCAAAACCTCAACCTGCTTTTTTTGTTTTGTTTTGGGTTTTGTTTTGGGGTTTGTTTGGGTTTTTTGTGGGGGGGGGGTATATATATATATATTTTTTTTTTCCATTCTTTTTACATTTTTTTTTTCATTTTTTTTTTTTTCATTTTTTTTTTCATTTCTTTTTATCTTTACATGCCCGATTGTCAACAACGACCTTAAAATCAGTGCATGGAGACGATTGCCCTCTACCTACTATCGAGTGTATCTACAAGATAATTCAGGAAAGAAATCTTACAAACTGTGAAAAAAAATCCGTGCGGTGATTTCTTTAACCCGATCATTCACAGCTAGATTCTTTCGACAAGCGTTGTGTGCATTCTCACTGCGCAAATTACATTTCGCTATTTCTTGCATTTCTGTTCTTGCACACCTGTACGCAGCTCTAGAGACCGACTCGCTGCACTTTCCTACTCTTGTACGACACATTTTTTCACGCGATCAATAAATCTTGACTTTAAAAATATCCGGTTGGAATTTGTAATTTTACACTTTAATTCAAAATATGATGACATCAAAGCATATGGGGTTAGTAAAGTAAAATTAGTGGTGTGGCCTATTGTCGGTATCAGCCGGGAAACGAAGCACTCTATCCCTTTTTCGTTAGCAGGAGATTGATTATGTTGAGTTGGAGCGCCACACCTACTGACAGATCATCACTTTACCGCACAGATCAGATTACCCAAGCTGCGCTACTCATGCGCTGAGACGACGCAGACAGGTATCGAACACATAACCTTGCGATTTTCTAGTCGGATGCTCTATCGACCCCTAGGGGTTAGTAATATCGTAATGATATTTGAATAACAACTGTAGTTGTGTTCAGATAAATGGATAGATTGATTGATTAATTGATTGATAGATGGATAGATAATAATAACTAATAATTAGCACTGAACTAATTATTTAAAATTTAATTTCCTTAGAGCAGGGTTGATATCTAGATGTCTAGCCTATTGTCTAGACATATATGCGAGCCAATACTAATTCAACATACTTTATGATCACCATTTATTTATTTGTTTAGACGAAACAAATTTACAAAATATTATAATGAATATCTATGCACTGAACTAATTATTTTAGGATTTAATTCTCTTCGAGTAGGGTTGATGTCTAGATATCTAGAAAATAGTCTAGACATCTGCGCAAGCCAATCCCAATTTCCCATACTTTATGATCGCCATTTTTTGACAAATCAAATTTACAAGAATTTTCTAATGAATATATAAGCACTGAACTGATGATTTTGAGATTTAAATTCCTTAGAGATGGGTTGATGTCTAGATGTCTAGACAATAATCTAGACATCTATGCGAGCCAATACCAATTTTCCATACTTAATGATCGGCTTTTTTTGATGAAACAAATCTAGAGATATTCTTATAAATAAATAATCACTGAACTAATTATTCTACAATTAAATTCTTATCGGGCAGGGTGATGTCTAGATATCTAGATATCTAGATGTCTAGTCAATAGTTTAGACCTTTCGGCGAGCCAATTCCAATTCTCTATACTTTAAGATCGGTAGTTTTTAACGAAAAAAAATTGTGAATGTACAATACCCTCATTACTCAGCATACCTAACTCTGTAAGACGTTTTCTTGCTTCCTAAATTAAAAATGCATCTGTAGGGAAATATTTGAAGACATCAAAAACGTTAAACGAAATACCACGGTGCAGCTTTACCCGATATCAAAAGATAACAGCAGACAATAAATACACATCAAGAAACTCAACAGTTCGTCTTTACATCAAAGTGGTTTATTTTCGTTTACAACAACAGAAAACTGCTAAATGCTTACTATAAAACGGTTCTGCTTTATTTGGTTCTGCCTTTCGCAATTCAATCACACACACACACACACACACACACATATATATATATATATATATATATATATATATATATATATATATATATATTTACCAAGCACCCCGTGTGAGCTGGTTGTGACACAAGGTCAATTTCTAAAGCGGAGTTTAACAGGTTGAATTCAGAGTTATCTTTCTCCTAGACTGGTTGCGTAACGAAAGATAAAGATCCCACTCCGCCCTACTATTTACCTATAGCTGGAGGGAGAATAGTTCGATTCATACCTTTCCCAAGGGCATTAAAACTATGTGAAATGCAAACATCTTAACATCTTATTCAAAGATTTGAACTCGTCGTGTCCATTTCCTATGACCGTAACTATTACACCAAGCGCCTACTCTGAATTACACACATAGTATATATATATATATATATATATATATATATATATATATATATATGAGGCACGCTTATCGTAACTGTTATTGTTCAAGGAAATGGAATTAGTAACCTGAGTTCATCTAATACACGCCACCCCTAAAAGGGGTTTCTTGGGTATTACACTAAACTGCATCTAATGATGAGGCTCTCTTTTATGAGATCAGAAGAATGTGTAGTGCCTCTTCATTGCCGTTACCCCCAAGTTCACTCTGACCCGGAGCGGTAGTATATGTTGAGGACTAATCTATGGGTCAAATATATCTGTTAGCAGACTTTAATAATTCAATTTCGGAGCACTTCGTGTTTTTTCTTTTTTTTTTCACATACTGTCGGGTTTATTTTCCCATTTTACTCCCCGACTTTAATTCGTATTAGATAAAAATAACTAATATAATACAGGGTGAAACATAATGATGGGATACATTTTAAATACTCTTTTCTCAGATTTTAAAAAAGACACAGAGTACTAAATATATTTATTATATAACTGATACACAGGAGTTATACATATTATCTAAGATTTGAATATTTCACTAAGATTTTATTATTTTTAGGTATTGATTTTAGTGATCCTCATAATGCCGTGGAGTCCAAAAGAAATTGCTTATGTAGTCGAAGAATACTTCGCCAGCCAAAGATCCATCGTTGTAGTCCAAAGAAAATTCCGACTGCATTTTGGAAAGGCACCATCCCGAAAGGTGATCCTTTGTGCTGTTACAAATTTCCGAGAGACAGCATCCATAGAGAGATAACAGCTATTCCAGTTGATATGCTAAACCACACTTTACGTGATATGAGAAATCGAGCTCTCTAATGTTTTCGTCGTGATTGTGACCATCTCAAGGACATAATACTTAAATCTTATTTAATTATTTGTAAAACTCCTGTGTGCCAGTTATGTAATAAATATACGTAGTACCCCGTTTCACTTTTGTAATCTGGGAAAATAGCATTTAAAATGTGTCCCATCATAATGGTTCACCCTGTATAACTATGTGCAAAAAATGTGATTCCCTAAACTCTAGACATAAAATAACCCCAGGTGGGTTGACATGCTGTCCGAATCAATCAATATTGTTTGCGTTTCACTCCACGCTAATGCCTTGGAAAAAGGCATGAATCTAATAATCTATTAATAGTAGGGCAGTCTTGGTTCTTCAGCTTTGATTAGACAACAAATCTAGTAGAAAGAAAACTACTTTCAAATCAAACTCAAACTACCCTTGAGAATTGACTTTGTGTCACATCCTGCTCGTGGCGGAGAGATTTGATCAACACATATAGGTGGGATTAAACTGAAATATTAGTTTATCTTCTACAGTTGTGTTCTGTGTTCGAGTAAGAACCGGGAAAAAAGCAAACCTATTACCAGTTCTAACACAACTGCAGTGCCTCCTGTATTGCTCTTACGGACTAGGCCGGTGCTATCCACGCTCCCAAGACATTGGTAGCGGCGACTATCAATGCGGACATACATAAGATCCTAACATATGACCTATCATCGGCATCGAGTACTCTTTATTTATAATTATAGCAAGCTACAGTTTTAATACATCTCTCTCTCTCTCTCTCTCTCTCTCTCTCTCTCTCTCTCTCTCTCTCTCTGTATATATATATACCTTTGAATATAAATTTATTTCGACATTATCGTCTCTTCAGTTCTATATTTGTTGGCTTTTTTTTTTTGTCTTTTTTAGTCTTCAATATTTTGCCCTCGGTCTTACTGGTGTGATTTTCCCGTTTCTTTATTTGTTTTTTGGCTTTTTTTCACATAAAAGAAGATCCGCGTTTATTATATATGCCAGATATTGAAGAGGCAATAATGTCGACAGGAATTTATATTCTAAATGTATATATCCTTTTATCTATTTATAATATTCCGTATATGTAAAAAATATATATACTTAAATCTTTATATGTACGTTTGAGTTCTAAATTTTGATTGAATCCTAGCAAAGTAACACTTGATATCATGCCCTTATATATATATATATATATATATATATATATATATATATATATATATATATATATATATATAGCATCAGCAGCAGCACGGATACCCATGACACTCTCTCACTAACTGTTCCTATCGGTCATTACCTCTGGTAGTTACTCTGCTTATGGGCTGCTCCTTCCAACATTTGTTCAAAACAGAACACAACATCCTTTTAGAGTTCTCTTCTAGCTTTTGTTCTAAGCGTCTTGTTAGTGTTTAAGTGGTGCAGTCATACAATAGCACTGACACGGGTACAACTTTGAAAATTGTATTTTTCTCGTATCCTATCTGAGAAATCAGATTTCCATATGATCGATATGATCGATAAACTATCTTTAGCAGTAAATGCATCTTTTACGCGTATATTCACACACACCACACACACACACACACACACACACACACACACATGTATATATATATATATATATATATATTTCAAATTCTCTTGTGGGCAGGTCCTCGAACTGCGTCTTCGAAAATGATTGAAATTAGTCGAAAGTACTTTTTTGGAAAATATTTTTTTTGTTGAAAAAAGACAAAGGATACTTACAAACACATGTCTCTGTCGTGCGGATATATATGCAATGTACGACAGGAAGACTTCTGCCCTTCTTCAATTTTTTTGAAGACAGAGGCCTGTCCGAAATATTAAAATTCTACGATTAAAAGTAAGAAGATATACCTGATTTTGAATTTGTATCATTATTTTTCATTTAAAAAAAAAACTTTTACATGCTTCTAATCTTATTATAATGGATATTGTGTGTTTGTCTGTCTGTAACCGAAACTATATCCCTACTCAAGTCACAATTCCCTTAGTTATTGACATCACATTCACCATGAATTTATTTTTTATTTAAACCTCAATTAATGATAAAATTGTTGTATCTTATTAATACTGTTGGATCTACATACTAATAACATGCAAGTATATTTATATATTCAACAAAATAGCGGTTTACAGTGTGAACGAGAAGGCTAATTTGCATATTGATATTAAGAATTTGATTTTACTAAATATATGCTTAGTATTATTGATTTCTAATTGTTTGGTTTTCTCTTAAAGAATCTGAGCAAAAATGTCTTCAATAAATCTTAAAAGAAATCTATAAACAAGACGAAAGAACTGTAATTTTATTAAATACTTCATAATCTAACTAAATAGATAAATTAGGACAAATGAAAGAGGGGAGTAATGGAACATGGTGGAAGAGTTAGATTTAAAGCTGTTCTATTTTTCGATCATACCCCCTCGATTTATCATTTTCTAAATAGTTTCTAATTTGATACAATATTTTATTACATCAAAACCTAAATACTTGCACCCGAAGGGTGCATATATTTGCTAGTATAACTAAAAAAGATTCCACTATCCATTTAATATATCTTTAAAGAAGCATACGTGGACTCTCTAACATCATCATATATTAGGCATATCCAATTTTTCGTCTGCTTGTCATTTAAAATACGAATTAAAATTAATTAAATCGATTATATAAGGTCAAATTTTTGTCTAAGTCGAAAATTTTAACATAATCAGTAAAATAATATTACACATGTAATTTATTTTTAAGACATTTAAAACTATTTTTCGGTCAATTTTGCTAAAATATGGCCTTAAACGTTGTCTAAAGATGGCGTAAAATCCGTGTTTACAAAATAAATTTAACCGTCCTGATTGAAAAAGATTTACCAAAAATCAGGGAATTAACCAATTTTAAAGAAATTTTCAGTGTTGAAATTTATTTTATAATGCATCAGTTATTTCATTTGAAAACATTTTCAGTGTTGAATTAATTTTATAATGCCTCGGTTATTTTATTTGAAAAATTTCTGATTTAATTAGATATTTCTGCTATGGTAAATTAATATATAAAATTCATTTAAAATATGAATAGTATGATGTTAAGATTAAAATTTCATATTTTTAGACAACAAATTAAAAAAAGTAACAACAAAGATGGCAATTTTTTTGAAAAGTAAAACATAAAAAACTTCTAGAGTTGAACATCCATATGGCGTTTACTAGTTACCACCAATTTCCCGGGTGAAATTTA
>CM042139.1:65973084-66015584 GCA_023376005.1 Doryteuthis pealeii
ACTTCGTGTCCATGCTACCCTAACACACACAGACACAGACACAGACACACACACACACACACACACACATATATATATATATATATATATATATACATACTATATATATATATATATATATATATATTATATATATATATATATATAGTATGTGAGAGAGACAGACAGACACACTGACAGAGACAGAAAAATAGAGACAGAGATCTAGGGGAGAGACCAAATACGCGAGTAAATTCATTAATATATTTTTATTTTTATTTTTTTAAGACTTGGTTGGTTGGTTGGTTGGTTGGTTGGATTTTACGGCATGTCAACTCTTGTTGGGTTATTTTATGCCGAAGATGCATTGTTTTATTCATTCTTGATGAGTATTCAACATTTATTTCAAACTCAATGTTTTCTAAACTCAATTTTTTTATTACTTAAAACACATTTTTAAACTCATTTTTTTCTTCTATTTAACCCATAGATGGGACCCTATAAGGTACTACCACTCCGGGTCACCGTGAATCTCAGAGTAATAGTATTGAAGGCGTACTCAGCATTCTTCAGTGCTCTGGAATTGGAACTTCACCATTATATGTTGTTTAACGGCATACGCAAGACACTTCAAGATTTGGTTAAAATTGATGAATTTCTATATTAACTGCAAACTCAATGGCCTGTATTTACCATATGCTATACAGCAAGTAATATTGCAACGAATCGGATATTATTAAAAATGTCCCTTTTTTTTAATTGTAAAAACTCATTCGTATTAAAATAGCTTTTGTACAAATTGTGAATTGCGATATTTGGGTCTAACACACAAATGACAGTGGAATCAAATATATTGATCAGGAATTGTGAACGGATTCTTTTGTTCGCTGGATTAAAGCCAGTTTTGCGGGCAAATTTTAGACATGACTCTCACCAATGCATTTATTCATGTTTCTATGCCTCACAAAATCTATATTACTGTTCGAGTTATTTTCCTTTGGGGATCGGATTGGCACAAAGATCAAAGATCGATTCGATAACGTATTTGATACGCTTTCTTTTAATCAATGTGTCAATAGTCATTCTGATTCTAAATCAAACACTGCTCCTTAAGACATGCATCTTATTATAATGGAGATTCGGTGTTTGTCTGTAACCGAAACTACATCACTATCAACGTCACAATTCACTTAGTTACTTATGTTATATTCTCAATGGTTATTAAATAATCGGTATTTAATCTTAATTGCCATCTTATCTTTTCACAATATCTCTAAGATCTAGCTGAGATAGATTTGTCTGAAAACATCCTATGTTATTTATGTGTTTAAAATCATGCAATATATAACTAAGAAAAAAGATGCTTGCATAGTATATGGTATGAATAATTTGCATAACGATTTTAACAAAACAATAAAAACATTACTTGGTGTTATTGATTTCTAATGTTGTTTTATTCTCAAATATATTAAAAGCAATCCCTTGTATAACTTTATATTGAAATCAATTAGAATAAAGTAAAAATAAGTGCAATGTCTTTTGTGTTCTTATTTATTTTCATTGGTCTTTCTAATTCAATATATTTCTCTGAATGTTTGAGATGAGGCTTGAAGATTAGCATTATTAGCGTTATTCGGACTATTGTTCCAATCTTCATTGTTATTTGTACAACGTTTCGGCCGATATACCCTCCGGCCTTCTTCAGGTATTTCTTGTCGGACTCGGGAACCTTCTCGGACTCGGGAACCTTCTTTTCGAACTCGGGAACTTTCTTGTCGTATTCGGGAGCCATCGCGAAAGTTCCCGAGTTCGAAAAGAAGGTTCCCGAGTCCGAGAAGGTTCCCGAGTCCGACAAGAAATAACTGAAGAAGGCCGGAGGGTATATCGACCGAAACGTTGTACAAATAACAATGAAGATGGGGACAAAAGTCCGAATAACGCTAATAATACTAATTCAATATAATATTTAATTATATTAAAACTTAAATACTTGTGCCCAGAATGCACATATTTTTTTATTATTCTCGTTAATTCACACATACACACACTCTCTCCCTCTCCCTCTTCCTCGTTCTATCCCTCTCTGTTTCCCTTCCCCCTCTCTATGCCCCTCTAACACTCTTCTTCTCTATATTCCTGCTCAACCAGGGTGAGACAACGTGGCGTAGTGGCTAACGTGCTGGACTGGGAAATTAAACTTCAGTCGCGCTATTACGTTCACTTTCGGACTACCCTTGTGAAAGGAATGAACTCTTCCATCTGACCAGAGTTGGGTTAACTAGTAACACTACTGTTCTTCTACAATGATGGTTTTGGTATTAAATAATCAACGAAGGTTGATTTATCATTAAGCAAATAGGCCTAACCACCCCCAACCCAACTGTATCTTAATGTCTAAGGACCTTTAGTTCTATATGGATTTCTTAATCCATTTTTATGTTCACTTCCAAAATCTCTATCTATCTATCTATCTATCCATCCATCTATCTTCCTCAATCTCTTATTTTCTATATTAGTTTCCAACCCAAATCTATCTTAATATTTCATAATCTTTAGTTCTATCTGGATTTCTTAATCCATTTTTATGTTCACTTCCAAAATATCTATCTATCTCCTACTCTCTCCCCCCTCTCTCTCCCCCCCTCTCTCTCCCGCTTTATCTATTCACTCTCTTCTGTTGTATATTCTTCCTTAACCAAAATCTTTCTTAATATTTTACCATAATTAGTTCTATCAGGATATCTCCATCTATTTTTATGTTTACTTCCCAAATTTCCATCCTCTCTCTCTCTCTCTCTCTCTCTCTCTCTCTCTCTCTCTCTCTCTCTCTCTCTCTCTCTCTCTCTCTCTCCTTTAATCTATTTTCTATATTCCTCTCCAATCCAAATCTAAATTAATGTTTTATAATTTTTAGTTCTATCTGGATTTCTTAATCTATTTTCATGTTCACTTCCTAAATCTCTCACACTCCCTCACACTCTCCCCCCTCTCTCTCCCTCTCTCCCCCCTCTCTCTCTCCCCCTCTCTCTCTCGCATTTAATCTACCCCAATCTATTTTCTATATTTCTCTCCAAACCAAATTTATCTTTTGTAATCATTAGTTCAATCTGGATTTCTTGATCTATTTTTACGTTCATTTCTCAAACCCTTTTTCATGGGGACGAAGAGAGGCAAACATTATTCCAGGGACGAGGAAGTGAAATATGTAGTGAAGAAGTGGCTCAAAGAACAGTCAACAGAATTTTACAGGGCAGGGATACATGCTCTCATTCGAAAGTGGAACAATGTTATTGAGAAAAACAGTGACTATGTGGACAAGTAGGGACGTGATCCACAGAGGGCCAGCTTCATTTCAATGTATAATACATGTTCCTGTGTTAGTAATTATATCTTTCCTGAACAAAATCGCATTACTTTTTGACTAACCGTATATAGATATGCGTTGGAGCCGCGTGGTCAGAGTCGTAGGAAATGGACTTAATGACCCGAGTTCAAATCCTGGGTGAAGCTGTTTGCATTTCATATAGTACTAATACCCTTGGGAAAGGTATACATCCAACTGTTCCTTCAGCTATGCGTAAATAGTAGGGTAGACTGGCTAGATAACCAGTCTAAGAGAAAGGACACTCTAAATTCAAACCTGTTAAATTGAAATTGACCTTGTGTCATATCCTGTTCGTGCGTAGGGGTTGATGAATATATGCGTACACTCACACATAGACACACACACACACACACACACACACACACACATATATATATATATATATATATATATATTATATATATATATATATATATATATGATTTGATATGATTAGCTGACAGTGGTATAAACAGGAGATTAACATATATTTGGAAATAGTGGTAGATATAAAGAGTTTCATGGAGATATCCATTGTCTTAATTGAATTTACTATGTAATCCACTGTATAATAAATTCATTTTCTCTAACATTTAGCTATAAAAATCATCTATATATTATACGAATTAGCAAGAATATTCGCCCCCGAGCGTAAGTATTTAAGTTTTATTGTAATGAGATGTATCAAATTAGAAAGACTAACGAAATTAAATAAGAACGCATATAAAAAGATTACACTTATTCTAATTTAACTTTAATTGGTTTCTATATAAACTCATTCATAGGACTGATTTTAATACGTTGAAGAATAAAACAATGATAGTAGGGATCAATAAGGCTAAGTGATTATTTATTAAACCCGGTTTTGTTAAAAACCAGTATGAAAATTAATCACATCATAACCATTATTTCTTAGTGATATATATGATGATACATTGCAAGGTTTTAAACTCACTAATAACATTGGCTGTTTTGAGGAAAATCTAACTCAGATTTTCATAGGGATATCGTTAATAAATATAACTTATTCTCCTATTAATTTTATTTCAACTATAAATTAAATACCCATTGATAAACTTACGCAATTTCTGAGGGTATTCTGACATAATCAGTGGCGTATTTTCGGTTACAGACAGAGAGACACCGAATCTTCATTATAAGAATTTGCCATGGCTTAGGGCCGATCAAGGGTTTGTTATACATACGCATTAACTTCTGTTAATCAGAATCGCTCGGTGCGTCACGTGATGTATTACAAAGCTAGACTAGCAAACAATTACTAGAGGGTGCGAGTCTCACCGCTTACCCCAAACACCCACCTTGTTTAACAACTAACCAAAGCTTTGTATATAACTACAATCCCAGCCTCTTTACGGAACCTAGAATATACCGACTTATTTCACTGTAAACAAAAAGTACCGTAATTATTGCACTAAATTGCACCATTTTTTGAGGCTCCAGTTTTTGGAGCTTAGGGGGATCTTGAATCACCTCTTCATTATTATTAGTCCACCCTGACCTGAAGAGGTAGTAACTGTTAAGGATAATAAGAAGACTTAATGCTTAACTGCAAATTATTTGTATTAAGAATGGTTACTTGAAACTGATTTTTTACAAAGGATTATTATTATTAGTTACTTGAAACCATAAAAATCTAAACAAACAAATAACTAGTATTAAAAATGAATAATTACTTGAATAACTATTATTAAAAAGAAGTAATTACTTGAATCCATATGATTATTAGTATTAGATAGGAATACTTGAAACCCTATAACTGTGTGCACATTATTGTATTAGATAGGAATACTTGATACCATATAACTGTAAATAATTTGCATTAAGAATAGTTGTTTGAAGCTATATTTTGTTTACTATTGATTATCTTTAGTTACTTGAAACTATATAAATATGTGCAAAAAGTATCATTATCAAATATAAATAGTCGCTTGAAATCATATATTTGTGCATGAATTAGTATTGTTGTATATTGTACAAACGAGAATAGGAATTTCTGGTTAAATTAAACAGAGAAAAGACGAAAAAAAATGACAAAGGATGTTTTTACCGGTAAAAGCGAAAATAAGTTAAAAAACGGAAGAGAGGGTTTCCGGTCAAGGAAGCAGGGAAAGGATAAAGAAATATATAACAAACGTCCGTTATCAGATCAAAAGATAAAGATGCGTAGGCGTGTCATCAATGCAAAAGCCAGAGGGTCGAGTCGTCAGTTAAACAGTCAGATAGCGGACGGCGAACTGAGTGACCGACCCTCACGGTCCCTCGCGGCCAAGGGCAGTGAGACACCACCAGCCACCCCTTTACATCACCATCCCAGCAGTAGTAGTAGACATCGTCAACCCTTGGGCAGTTCCCATTGTCAACGCTTGCCACCCACTAACGTACAGCCGAGAAGAGAAAATAAAGTCAAAAATCCTATTATAACCATGTGTTGTAGATTTCATTAAGCGACCACTACATATATCGTCTAGGGTTAGTGACGATACCCGCTACGATACGTACCCCGAATTTAGCGACATGAGTTTGAAGAAGCCGCTATATAACGTATAGATTTTGACGCCAGTATGCAACAGTATTAGATCTGAATAAATAAAACCATGAAACTTTATGCAAATTGTTCATATAAGATAGTAATATGCAGGTGTTTGCCGTGTAATGGTTATCGCTGTAGGAAATAGACACAATGAACTGAGCTCAAATCCTGGACGTGGCTATTTGCATTTCACATAGGGCTAATACACTTGAGAAATGTATGTCTCAATTTGTTCTCCCTCCAGCTATGGACAAACAGTAGGGCCGACTGGAATAAGGAAAAATCTCAATTCAAACCAGGTAAACTTCGCTTTAAATGACTGACCTTGTGTCGCATCCTGATTGTGCGGAAGGATTGGGTTAATTAATATTTAATAGGAATACTTGATATCATATAACAATAAATATAAATGTATAATGAACGCGACTCCGTAACTGGATCGTATGATATAACCCAAACGGGTTGACATGCCGTTAAAATCAATCAATCAATTATTAAGCAAGTATTTGAAGGCAACAGAATTAAATATAATAATGAACGTGACTCCTTAACCCTAAGGCATAAATTAATCCAGACGGGTTCATATGCCATTAAAATCAATATATTATAAATCAGGTATTAAATATAATGATGAATGCACACGCGTTGTTGTTGTTAATGATGATGATGATGATGATGAATGATGAGGATGATGATTACGTTATAGATATAATAACAGACGCATTAATAACGATAAGAGATAAAACTCTCATATTAATAATGATGATATAAATTAAGCAGCCAGTAATACTATCTATGGCGATAAATAAATAAAAAAGGAATAAAATTGATAATGATGAAGTTGATGATGATGATGATGATGATAATGGTTATGATTAAACTACAATAATAACAACAACAACAACAATAATGATGATGATGTTTTGCTTATAGCGGATTTTAATCTCCTAATGGACTGACTGATTTCTTTGTAAATCAATTACAGTCGGAAATCAGTTGAAAGCAGTTGCTATGACAACAGCAATGAAGACAGAAGATGAGTTAAATCATAGATGATTAAAAAAAAGAGATGAAAAAAAAAGAGAAGAAAACTGCTTAGGGAAGCGCAAATGTTAGAATGTTTGCCAATTTTCTTTTTTTTTCTTCAACATAAAAGTGAAAAATAGTAAATGTGTTGAAAAAATAGAATCACGGCAGACGCACACGTGGGCGCTTCTTACAGCCTAAAGAACAGAGAAAACTATTGATAAACGTTTATAAAGAAGCAAACTGTGAATCATTCATTTCAAGACATATTTTACCATCTTTACTTTTTCCATTGAAGAAGAAAGGCATGAACTTCATTTTCCCTTCATCTCAATTTAAAACCAGCTTTTGTAACTAAGTTGCGGTTTGTTATAAAAAGTGAAACCAAGGATGATACTGATCAAATCTTTAACAAAACAATTAATTTCGACGTACAGTTATTTACTAAACTTAGCAGTGGCACAAGGCTAGAAGCATAGAGCGCCTATGAGAATCGAACTCACTAGCAATGGTCTGCGAATCTAGCTTGCTAACCATTACACTTCGTAAGGTGCTCTTAATTTCGACGTATAAATCCCCATTGAGAATTGCGAAATAAATCGACGGATTCGCCACTTTGCAAAACGTCAGACAACTTATTAAAAATTAAATTTAAAAGAATTAAATCAGTCAGACAATGGATAGGACTATGCTGCATCTGATGGTGAGGCTCTAGTTCTGGAGGTCTTAGGGGTGTGGAGTACCGTTTCATTGCTATTACTTCCAGGTCCACTCTGAACAGGATCTGTTTAAAATTTATACGCAATCGGTAGGATCGTGAGCCAAAAATACTTAGTAGGACTGACTAAGGTTGTTTTTAATTACGTATTGCTTAAAAAAGAAAGAAAAAAAAACAAATTACTATACATTTAATTAATCATTGAAATTAATTATTGAATCTATTATTGAGACAGTTGTTTGTGTTAGTATAGCAATGTATAATTTCAATTAACCTTAGTTTAAAAAAAATATTTTTCAACATTAAATGTATAGTAATTTGGGTTAATTTGGGTTTTTGTTGTTGTTTTTTTAAGCAATACGTTATTAAAAACAACCTTAATCCCCTAAAACCGTAACCCAATTCGCAAAATGTTAATTCATAGACTGTAGTTAAACTGTCATTTCCGTTTTAATTTTCCGTTTTAATTTTCCGACCTAAATCAGAAGTCAGTCCTTAGTAGATACTTAGTAGGGTTAGGGTTAAACTTATGATAATTTTGCAGTAAGTACGTCATACACACTAGAATCGTAATGTACCAGAGCGGAACAAACAAGCGATACGTAATGCACACGAACCACGGCGCTAAGGGAACATCTCAAACGTATACAATGTACAGTAGCGTTTGGGGTTGTTTGTTTACCGGTCAGTCAAGAATATGGCCCACCACTACTATTTGGGGTGCGGGATGTTTTCAAAACGCGTGTCTCACACGCGTACGACCCATGGAAGGGGGAGGTCCACTTCACGTGAGGGCTTCTCAATTTGTTTACACAAACAAATTACCCTTCTCGGCTGGTCAAGGCTTTGGTTTTATAGCTACCACTGGACATTGTTGTTGTCATTCCTTTCATACGGCTGCTGTGTTGTTTACATCTAGCGTTTACGTTTCATTCATAAGTGTTTTAGTGACAAAATGAAATGAATAACGTAATCCCTTTTACTAAGGAATTTATTTGTCGGAATTCGATACAAAACTTCAGTGAGGTGTTTGAGTGAATGAGTGAATGAGTGAATGAGAGAGAGAGAGAGAGAGAGAGAGAGAGAGAGAGAGAGAGAGAGAGAGAGAGAGATGTCTTTATCGGCCAGCTTTTGTTGATTGAGTTCCAGCCCTGTCTACGTCTGACCTAATCCCGTCTGTCGTCTGTCTGTTAAAACATCTCATGCTCGCAAGTTTCTAAAAAATTCTAAAACCTGTTCGAATCTCGTTGGCTGTGAACCGGCTCGCTAGCGTCATAATGTCGCTGACTGAATTTTTTTTTCGATTAAAATTTCTTTAGTCACACCTTTATTCGAGGTCAATTTAATATTTAGACAGGATCTAGGTCATGTTTTCTCCCCTTTATCTGTCACCAGAATGTCTGTATATTGAACAAAATATTTACAAAAAAAGATTCGTTACTGGTTCTTAAAATTGTCTTTTTCGTTGATTTATTTCAAGACAAAATGGAAAAAAGATTTAGTGTATCTATTACTCTCTCCGATTTCGACCGGGGGGTGTAAAATTAATAGCGTCGATCCCAGGGGGCCATCCCCCCAGGCAATACCTGCCCCCTTGATTTAAAGGGGCAGGGCTGGGTTTATTGCCCAGCGCCTGAGGCACCCCCCCCCCCTGAGGGGGAAAGCCGAGCGGATCGACGCAATTTCTCACCCGCCATACCATTAACTTCGGTTTGTGGGTGGTTCCCACGTTAATAGGGCATTTGTGCCTGACCTGGAACGAGTCGGGTACTTGGAAAATAGAATATATTACTCTCTGTTATTAAATTAAACTTTTTTTCAATTAACATATTTCCTTTCTCGCTACCTTTTACTTTACCCTGGTCGCTGAATACATTATACTTAATCGGGTTCGGGTTTAGAGTAAGGGTTAGGGTTATGACAATGTTGCTGAATATACTTAATAGGGGTCGGGTTTAGGGTTAAGGTTAAATGATACTGTTGCAGTAGATGCAAGTGAATGTCAGAAATTGAATGTGCATTTTAATTAACAAATTATTGAGATTTGAAGCTCAACAACAACAAAAAAACAAATGCTCTGAAATACCTCAGAACTTGAAAATTGGTTACTTGGAGGTACTTTTGAAAGGAGGTGGAGGAGAATTCAGCATTAACATTATGTGAACTTTCAGGCAAAGTAGTACTAAGATAGTCAACCAATTTGAATGTGATATTAGAAGAGGAAAAGCTTTTCTTCTTTCTTTTTCTGGGAAAGGAAGTCGACCGGTGACGTTGCTGCACAACAATGTCCGTCCTCAGCGATCGATCACGGAACTCAAAGATAAAAACACTTTCTACGTGCTGTGTATTTAAAAAAAAAAAAAAAGAAAAAAAAAAAAGAAGAAGAAAAAGTAAAGAAAATAAATTTAAAAAAAATGTCTTCTTCAGAACGACAATGTTTCGCTCTATGGCAGCACTCGGATAAGCAGTTTCAAGTTCAGGTTATTAGAAAATTAATCGGAAATTCCATTGAACCAAATCTGAATAGTTCTTTAGCAAAATCCTAAGGAAACCTTGGAAGTTTCTTTAGGGTTTACCGAACTTGTTATTGCTTTTAAATTCATGTTCTTTCAGAATTCCTTGTGTAAAAGCGATAATTCTATTACATTTATTTAATATCAAATGTAAAGTAAGTAAAGTCGACGGGGCGGCCTAAAGTCGGTATCAGCCAGTCAGCGAGGGAGTCTATCCCCTTTTCAATAGCGCTAGACCAATGAGATTGTTTTAGTATCTGAGGTGGAGCACCACACCTGCCATCAGCTCCTTACTTTATCGCACATATCCCTGTGCTACTCATACGCTGAGTTGGCGAGGACCGGAATCGAACTAGGAACCTTGTGGTTTCTAGCCGAACGCTCTACCGACTGAGCTAACCCGGCCCTATATCAAATGTACATTTAGACAAAATTTCCTATTTAATTTGGGTGAAGTAACATTTTAATATTGATAATAATTAACAAGCAGGGCTACCCGGCGTTTCACAAGATTTGAAAAGTTAAAAAAAACTAATTCTCTTATCTATACTTATATAAAGTAAAAAAAAAGAAAAGTAAAGTCATCGGGGTAGCTTAAAATCGGTATCAGCCAGACAGCGAGGGAGTCTATCCCCTTTTCATAAGTGCTAGACCAAGGAGGTTGTTTTTGCGTCTGAGGTGGAGTGTCATACCAACCATCAACTCCTCACTTTACCGCACAGTTCCCTGTGCTACTCATACGCTGAGTTGAACCAGAAATCTTGTGGTTTTTAGGCGGACGCTCTACCGACTGAGCTAGATCGGTCTTTATTTATATAGAGATTGAGATTCCATTTGACACGCCACTTTGCTAAACAGTAAAATCGTCGACATTTATTTGCTGTAAAGAAAATACTATTTTCACACCAAAATGAAAAAAAGCGCTCATAATAAAGGTGATTAAAATCCTTTTATTATTAATGCTTAAGTAAGTAAAGTCGTCGGGGCGGTCTAAAGTCGGTATCAGCCAATCAGCGAGGGAGTCTATCCCCTTTTCACTAGCGCTAGACCAAGGAGATTATTTTAGCATCTGAGGTGGAGCGCCACACCTACCATCAGCTCCTTTACCGCACAGATCCCTGTGCTACTCATACACTGAGTTGGCGAGGACCGGTATCGAACTAGGAACCTTGTGGTTTCTAGCCGAACGCTCTACCGACTGAACTAACCCTGTCCCTTATTTTGTACGTACATAGAATTCGGTTGGTTGGAGGTAGGACAGATTTAGTCAAGTCCGTGCACACTAAGGACCAATATTAGTATGAGTATATCCGTGATATACTAACGCAAATAAACTGAAGGAAAGACAAGTTAAGGGGATTTACACGTAGATAAACATTTAATATATGCATGATATATGTAAAAGTAGTATTGGAAAGAATACATCAAAGTGTTCCTGTAGCTAGAAATATGCACATATTGTTCTATGAACAAGCAGTATGTGAAAGGGTTACAAAAATGAAAAAAAGGTATTCGAGATTATGATGCAAAGTAAAATGTGTATTTACTGTTGCAATGGACTTGTTTTACTTGGGATTTTGTTGCATATTGTCATATGATATCAAGTATTCCTGTCTAATACAAATAATTTACACACAGCTGTATGTTTCAAGTATCCATATCTAATACTACCATTTATATGGTTTGAAGTAATTATTTTTATTGAATATTAGTCATTTGTTTGCGCAGACATACAATTTCAAGTAACTAGTAATAATCCATAGCAAAACACTAAAAGCTTCAAGTAACAATTCTTAATCTATTAATTATCGAGATTATCTGTATTTCTGTCTGTTACAAAAACTTCGTCATAACTCTATGTCACAGATTACACCACAATATTCTTGTGCTATATACACCCAAAATTTGAGTAAGTAATTTTAAAAATTGTTTTTTATTCTCATCCCTCTTTTTTTTACAGTAACAAGAAGTTAACTAAAAAGTTTACAAATGAATAAATACCTACGATTTTGTTGAAAATTGATGTGGAAAATATTCAAAATAATTGTTTGATTATTATATGCACGCAACATTTTATTTGAGAGGGACGGGGCTCAGTTTTCATTTCAAATTGTTTTATTTTTTTTATTTTTTACCCCTTTAATGAATATAAAGATTTTGCTTACTTATGATACAAACCTTCTGACATTGAATTTTTAACTCCCACCCTGTCAGGCAATGTCTTTCAAAAATTAATTTTACGTCGCCCGAAGGGTGTTTTCTGTTGCTAGTACAAATAATTTACATCTATAAGGCCTTACGTATTCCTATCGAATAAAAATACATTCTAAACATATTTATTTGTCCCATAGATAGGACCCTAACAGTTCTACCATTCCGGGTTAAAGTAAAACTAGGAGTAATGGCAATGAAGGGATATTCACACTCCCTAGATCTCCATAACTACAGCATCACCATCTGATGCAGTTTAGGTTCTTAACCAGGACATTCCTCTTTTTATTTTTGTTGGGGGGATGGGTCTTTAATCATATTCAGGGGGTACAGGATGGGTCGCTTTTAAAGTGAGTCCATCTTGCCCTGTTCTCAGAATATTTTTAACTGTAGTTTTTTTTTTCAAGAAAAGATGTCAATTTCTTAGTTGGTTGGTTGGATTTTACAGTATGTCAATCCATTAAGACATTTTATGCAGAAGACATTTTGTTTTATTCATTTTTGATGTGTACTCAATTTTTTAAACACATTTTTTAAAACTCATTGTGTTCCATAGATGGAACCCTAACAGGTACTATTTGTCATTTCCTTCTATCTTACTAGCGCCTCCAACCTTACCAGGAATTGTTCACACTGGCAGCTCTCTCGGGATCCTTAAAACTGACAAACCGCTCCCTACATCAAGATAGATATCTGCAATGAAGAATAAGATGTTGGATTTACTGGTTAAAAGTGGAATTGTCGCAGAATTTAGCATCAGTAAGTTTTAAGATTAACGTTGCTTCCCTTTTTAGACATGTGGTGCGGCATGTGTCCTTTTGTGTTGCATACAAGCAAGTCAATATTTAACGTTTTGGTCGACCTAGTTTTCGATAATTGGGATAGTTTCTTAACACGAGAGACACAGAGAAACAGAGAGACAGAGACAGAGACAGAGAGACAGAGACATGTAGACGACTTGATGATGAATAGGTAAAAGTGTAATCAGATCATTGCACATTCCCACTAAATTGTCTTTTTGATCAAATGTTAAAATCAGCTTTGTAAGGTGTATAGACCGAACGCTCTTTTCTTTTATTTTTTTATTTATCTTTTATTCCATCGCTTCTGGCACGCCCCCAATTACAATTTCAAAGTCAAACGGATCAAGCGCAATACAAAATGCGATCCTTCAAGCCGAGGCTTTAACTGTATAATAATTATGATAATAAAATTCGTATAATCAATTTTTTAATAATATATAAACAAAAATGAAACTTGTAAAAGAAAACATTACAACAAACTGAAATATTGCACCCCTTGGAATGGTATCTCGCACCTTCAAGGAATCCAAGCGTTCCTGATCGGGAAACCCTGGTCTAATCAGTGGGGATTTCCTGAAATGTGTTTTTAAAATGCTGCTCTATGACAATGACTGAATTCTTTTTACTTAATTCAAACACACAAAAATGCCTTCTCAACAGCTATAGTTTTCGCTACCTTGATGGGGTAACAAGTGCTGCTAAAAGCCTTAAGCTGTCTATAAAAATGTGTAATGTGAGTATCAATACCATAAATACTTTCCTGGAACTCATTTAATGAGTGGAAGGTTGGTTGTTTGCATCCTTCCATCTACTAAAGACGATGGCGTAGTGTCCACTTGATTTTTATTTGCAACTGCATGAGTGGCTGAACAGACCAATTTTTGAATGGCAATCTCTGGTGCAGTGATTGCAAACAAACAGTGATGCTTGCTGGAGTTGCTGTTGTCTCTCCTTCCTTACCGCTCTCTTTTCTGCGGCGAGTTCTTTCCTCTCTTTTTCACTCCTTAAATTCTTAAATGACAGTTACCCATGTATGTGTTGTTGGGAGATTTGATTAGTTGACACTGGGGTAGTGTCGGTTCTTTCTCCCCCAAAACGCTTACGGTTTTGGAGGAGGTAGGGAATGAGTAGCTGAATGATGAACTAAAATATCCTGGTGTGTAGAGCAAATATACTCTTAAACATCATACGTGTCATATAGTATCGAGTATATTTGTAAATGTACCTGTCAGAGATGAACCATATATACACGTATATTTCGTCGATCTCGATCTCACTTTACTGCACGGATCCATGTGCTACTTATACACTGAGTTGGTGAGGGCCTGTAACGAACCCGGAACCATGTGATTCCTGCTCAGACGCTCTACCGACTGAGCTAAGCATACGAGAAACGAATTACAGTGAACATTTTCTATCATAGATTAAATTTCATTGAACACACTAGCAAATATATGCACCCTCCGGGTGCAAGTATTTAAGTTTGAATGTAATATAATATTGTATTAAATTAGAAAGGCTAATGAAACTAAATAAGAATACAGATAAAAAGATTTGAAACAGAGGGAGTATAATAAAAGATTTGAAACAGAGAGAGTATAATAAAAAATGGAACAAGTGAAACTTACTCTTCCATCACTCTCGTCTTTCATTGTTATTTTTTCTAATTTAAGTATTTAGTTATAAGAGGAAGTAAAGAATAAAATGACAATTATTTTATCTTGTTAATGGATTTCATTTAAGATTCATTGAAGAGATTTTTGCTTATATTCATTAAAATAAAACCAAACAGTTAGAAATCAATAATACTAAGCACATATTTATTAAATTCGATTTTTTAATATTAATATACAAATTAACCTTCCCGTTCACACTGTAAACCGCTATTTTGTTGTATATATAAATATAAGTGTATGTTGTCAGTATGTAGACATAGTTAACAGTATTAATAATGTAAGACAATTTTATTAATAATTGAGGTTTAGATAAAAATAAAATCATGGAGAATGTGATGTCAATAACTAAGAGAATTGTGACTTGAGTAGGAATATAGTTTCGGTTACAGACAGAAAAACAAACAATCTCCATTATAATAAGATATCTAACATAAATCGTCATCATTATCATGTCGTGCTGGAGCACATATTCCCATGATCCTCTCTCGCCATCCACCTGAAATGATTGCATCATGCACTTAATTCATTCTAGCATCCATTCGTTTTCTCTGCCAACTATGCAAGGTTGGGGGATTTGGGGGGAGGGGGATGGGAGCTGCTTTCAGTTTTGTTGCTGTTGTTTTTCCCCCACAGAAGAATGTTGTTGGGGCTTTTACACTTATAAACGTAAAAATTAAGTCTCCGGGGTGGCCTAAAGTTGGTATCAGCCAAACAGTGAGGGAGTCAATCCCTTTTCACTAGCGCTTGACCAAGGAGATTTTGACATCTAAGGTGGAGCACCACACATACCATCAGCTCCTCACTTTACCGCACAGATCCATGTGCTACTTATACGCTGAGTTGGCGAGGGCCGGTAACGAACCCGGAACCATGTGATTCCTGATCAGACGCTCTACCGACCAAGCTAAGCATACGAGGAACAAATTACGGTGAAAATTTTCTATCATAGATTAAATTTCATTAAACACATATCTAACATACATCATCATCATCATCATCATCATCATGTCGTGCTGATAGCACAGATTTCCATGATTCTCTATTGCCACCCATCCCTATTGGTCATTGATCCTGACAAGTCCTCCTCACAACATCCAGTATCCGCAGAGTGCTGCATCATCAAGCCCTGCTGACAGCACGGATTCCCATTCAACAAGAGTTGACATGTCAGAAAACCAACCAATTTAGCGAGCAATCGTCGTGTAATGGTTATCGTCGTAGGAAATGAACACGACAACAATCCTGGATGAGGCTGTGTGCATTTCATAGTGCTAATACCATTAGAAAAGGTATGAATCCAACTATTCTCTCTCAAGCTATGAGTAAATAGTAAGGTAGACTGAAATATTAACCTTGGTATGACAACCCGTCTAGGAGAAGGAAAACTCTGAATTCAAACCTGTTAAACTCCGCTTAAAAATAGACCGTGTGTCACATCCTGCTTGTTTGGATGGGTTGGGTAAATACATATACACTGTATATACATATTTTTCAATCTGTCCAACTACCCCCCCAGCTATGGGTAAATACTAGTACAGACTGGGCTCTTTAACCTTAGGAGGTAACCAGTCTAGAAGAAGGAAAACTCTGAATTCAAACCTGTTAAACTCTGCTAAAGAAATTGACCTTGTGTCACATCCTACTCGTGCGGAGGGGTTGGTAACTATATATACATGTTTTCCCGTTAAGCATCAAAATCAGCAAAAATTTTACACGTTTACACATTATATCAAATTCGCACACACGTGAAATATTCGCACACACACACACATACACACTCGCGCGCGCACACACACACACACACAAACACTCGCGCACACACAAACACACACACACACACACACACACACACATACACACACACACACAAACACATAAATGCACAAATACATACTTATGTGTATGAACACAGACTGGAAGGAAAAGAGAGATGGACAGTTGTTTGAATATAGATTTATTATACTTAATGGAAGCGAAGTCGGGAAATAGATATGAACGCACACACAGACACAACAGACTTGGAACGGAGATCTGAGTAGACGTACACACAGACACAGACGCATGATGAATGAAAGAAAACGTAAAATAGGAAATATCTTATTGGCTAAAATTTCTGGGAGATACAAAATAAAAAATGAAAGGATTATTGTACTTATAGTGTATTTGTGATGTGAATAATTACAAGTCTTTTTCTTTGACATCTTCATTTCGACTCTACTACTACTACTACTACTACTAATACTGTGTCCGAGGTATGACATTTAACTGCATCGGATGGCGAGCCTCTAGTTCTGGACATCTGGGGAGTGTGAAGTCACACCTTCATTGCCATTACTTCCAGATCCACTCTGACCCGGAGTGGTATTACCTCTAAGGGTCCTATCTATAGATCAAACAGATATTCATATTCATATTCATATTTGATAGGACCGTGTGCAAAAAAAAAACTCTTAAGAAAAGACAACACAAAATATGTAAGTTTTCTATTTTGAGATTTGTTTAGGGGGCATTATAAATTTGTCCGTTTCACCTGACCATGTGTCTCCCCAGGGAAGGATTCCCTAACTTTTAGGCTTAAAATAACCCTCGATCTCTATTGTCAGCGTCTATAAGTCAGCTGGATTATTTCCACTTTTCAGCTTCTGATCTGAAAATGGAAGCGACTGAAATATTTAAGTACCCTTCCCTGGGGAAACACATGGTCAGCAGAAACGGACAAATTTATAATGTCCCCTAAACGAAGTATGTCACCAAATCTCAAAATAGAAAACAGACCCACGTGTGTCATAATTTTCAAAAACAATTTTTTCCCTATTTGGTGGGTTGGTTGTTTTTTTTTATGGCATATCAACTCTATTTGGCTCATTTAATTCCGAATCTAGTCCTTTTGAATGGCTGCTTACAGTACGTGCTGTTGCTTAAATGCTCACTCAGCTAACTATTGGACAGGCACATCGCTGATTCACTTCGGTGGTTTAGCGGGAACCAATGCTTTCATCAAGACTTGACCGTAAGTCCCCGTTTGGTCGTCAAAAAGCTAGCGGGTCTCAATACCAGAATCCATCCTGCTGGTCAGCAGAATTCTTAGTCGAAGAAGATACTTTGGTTGGATTTTACGGCATGTCAACCCTTTTTGAGTTAGTTTATGCCGAAGATGTTTTGTTTTAATCATTCTTGATATTACTAATTTTTGGTTAAACTCAAACTTTTTTAGACTCATTTTTTGAATTCATTCTTTCTATTTAACCCATAGATGAGACCCTAACAGGTACTAACACTCCGGATCAGAGTTGACCTGGGAGTAATGGTGATGAAGGGGTACTCCACATTCCCATGAGCTCCAGAATTAGAACTTGATCATCAGATAGAGTTTAACGTCATACACAGGACAGCTAGATCATGAGCAACCGCCTTCTAGCACATATATAATAAAAATGGATGGAGCTTGCCATAAGGGCAATTGGGTTGGGACAATAATATAGGTACTAGGGTTTGATGTGACCAGCTGATTGATCAGAGGGGCACCTTCGATCGCCCGTCTAGTAAGTTTCTGAGTAAGTTTCAGTGGATGTCATAGACTGCACAGCTACCAAGATTCCGTCTTTAAGCAGCAGTGTCGGTACCCACAGCCAACAGGTGGCCTCGTTTCTTACAACTCTCCAGCGATGCAGTTGGTGTATTCTAGAGCCCCAGCCAACAGGGCTGATAAATTGCTGGGTTTAAGTTATATTTCGTTACGATTCACGCTACCCTCGTAACAAATTATGTTTTAGGAAATATTTTTCACGAAAGTTGTTCTGCAACATGTCATAGAAAAGTAGTTTGTGGTCCATATGCAGCCCTCGGTCAGCGAGTTTGAAAGGGTCCGGTCCGGCTTAGCACAGTCGGTAGAGCACCTGCCTAGGAATCGAAAGGTTCCGGGTTCGTTACCGGTCCCCGCCAACTCAGCGTATGAGTAGCACAGATTGGGTAATCTGATCTGTGCGGTAAAGTGCGGGGCTGATGGTAGGTGTGACGCGCCACCTAAGCAAAAAATAATCTCTTTGGTCTAGCGCTAGCGAAAAGGGGAGAGATTCCCTCTCTGTCTGGTTCATACCGATAATAGTCCATTCCGCCAACAAATAACTTATTGAGAAACAGGTTAAAAGTTAAGGAAACCAAAAATAAAGATGAAAGAGCTGGAATGTTATAGAATGAGGCAGGGAAAGTTGTGCCCAACTGGGCAACTGGCAAATGTCAAAAGGTTTTCGCCTGTAATTAAAGATTCGATGGTGGGGGGTAATGAAAAGATCAAAGACACATCATTAAGTTAAGAAGACTAATTCTCTTATCATTGTTTACAATCTACAGTGAACGCCGTCTAGGCTTTAATCAATAAACAATTTGACTTGAAGAACTTCCAAAGTAGAATCAACTAAAATTTAACGTTGTAAAGAGTTAAAACAATATATAGTACGCTTTGACTCAACCTGCAGCGGTGTGAGTCAAAAATAGCGTAATTAGGCAAAATGTATTTTGATCTTTATGAAATACACACACACACGCACAACGCACGCGCGCGCGCGCACGCACACACACACACACAACACACATATATATATCTTATTATAATGGAGGTTGTGTGTTTTTCTGTCTGTAACCGAAACTATATTACTAATCAAGTCACAATTAACATAGTTATTTACATCACATTCTCCATGATTTTATTTTTATCTAAACCTCAATTATTTATAAAATTTCTTCACCTTTCCATTAGTGTTGTCCATATCTACATACTGTATTTACCGCGTACCCCACTTGTACGGGTCAGGCACAAAGTCCCTATTAACGTGGGACCACCCACAAGCCGAAGCTCATGGAGTGGCAGGTGAAAAATTGCGTCGATCCCGTCGGCATTCCCCCTCAAGGGGGGGCGCCTCAGGCACCGGGCAATAAATCCAGCCCTGCCCCTTTAAATCAAGGGGGCAGGTGTTGCCTGGGGGGATGGCCCCCTGGGATCGACGCTGTTAATTATATCAATGGTCCAGAGGCCGAAGCCACTGTTGACCATATCTACATACAAATAACATGCAATTGTATTTATATATACAACAAAATAGCGGTTTGCAGTGTGAATGGGAAGGCTAATTTGCATATTGATATTAAAAATGTGATTTTATTAAATATGTGCTTAGTATTATTGATTTCTAACTGTTTGGTTTTATTTTAATGAATATAAGTAAAAATCTCTTCAATGAATCTTAAATGAAATCCATTAACAAGAAAAAATAACTGCTATTTTATTCTTTACTTCCTCTTATAACTAAATACTTAAATTAGAAAAAATAACAATGAAAGACAAGAGTGATGGAAGAGTAAGTTTCAGTTGTTCTATTTTTTATTATACCCCTCTGTTTCAAATCTTTTATTATACTCCCTCTGTTTCAAATCTTTTTATCTGTATTCTTATTTAGTTTCATTAGCCTTTCTAATTTGATACAATATTTTATTACATTAAAACTTAAATACTTGCACCCGGAGGGTGCATATATTTGCTAGTATATATATATATATATATATATATATATATATATATATGAATGTTTGAGATAAGGCTTGATAATTTATATTATTTGGGATCCAATTGGACATATGGCGTAGTGGATATAGGGGTTGTGTTAATACAGTTCTAAGTAACAGTTATCTCTAGGCTGCAGGTTAGATCCTGGTCAAGGGCGACAATAATATAAAATAATTAACACAGCTTAACACAGTCGTGGTAGAACAGTCTACCCCCGTGGATTGAATAAAGGGTTAGATTCGAAGTTCCGTAAAGGCTCCGCCAACGAAGATGTCAGATAAAAGGCTAGATGGGAGCTATTTAAGGATGCTGCATGCTGACTTGAACAAATCTTGAAAGAAGCACCCCACAAGAAAGCAGATGTACAACCACTTGCTCTCTATCACACAAAACATCCGAGTAAGACGAACAACGAATGCTGGTCACCACTGGAGAAGTAAGGACGAACTCATGAGTTACTTTCTCCCATGGACACCTGCACATAGACACAGTAGAATGCGCCTACATGCAAAAACACTACATCAATCAAATCAATGTGGATTCTGGACGCTGCACGGAGGACTTCCTAGAGACGATAAACGATATGGATGGACTTTTGGTGAGAGAGAGAGAGAGAGAGAGAGAGAGAGAGATGTTGTATACCCTTCTAACATATCTCGGGTATATAATGGGGAAAGAGAAGTTACTCTTCTGCTACTTCGTCGGTCGCCATATTCTTTTCAGGGCTTATGTCTCGGGTTGCTTCTTCGTGATGGGCTGGTCATTTATTGTTTAAATTAATCAATTAACAAGACTTTTTGTTTTTTCTGTTAAGCTTTTATTTAAAACAACCCAACCCATAAAGATTCTGTGCGGATCGAGAGCGATATCTCGAGAGCCGACGACAGTGTCCGCTCTCGGCAAGTGGCTAGTCGCATCTAAACTAAAACTTCGCTTGTAATCGCGCGCAACCGGAGGGGTCAAGTCGGGGTCATCATTAATCAATCATAACTCTAATGGTTATGGAAATTCCCCCACTTAACTCCCTCCGATTTTGAATCTAACGAACCCTGATTCAAAATATTCTTACTACACTACGTGCATAATTCATTGGCCATCCTTTAATTATGTAACAGAGAGAGAGACAGAGACAGAGACAGAGACAGAGAGAGAGAAAGAGAGAGAGAAAGAGAAAGAGAGAGTTATTGTTTTCCGTACGGGCAGCACGCCATAATGATGAGGAGGATGGAAATAACTAATTTGCGTATTCAACTTTAAAAAATGATCAGTCGAATTCTTTTTGCACATTTCTAAAATCGTCTGTTGTGATCTTTTGTGATCTTTATAAGTAGGTGATGATTTGTGCAAATAAAGTTATTTTCTTCACTGAAAACTTAACAAAGTTAGCCGTGTTTTATCACAGCTTAGCTCTCTAAATAGAAGAAAAACAACTAGATTTTGAATATCTAACAAATCTAATTCAATTATTTTCATTGCCCACTATGAATAATTAAATTCGTTTTTGCCCATACGAATGTACCTTGATGGAGGCGTCCGTTGCGTAATGGTTATAAGCCACATGATTGCTTTTTTGGAGGCGCGTGGTGTAATGGTTAGCGTCGTAGGAAATGGACTCGTCGGCCGAGTTCAAATCATAGACGAGGCTGTTTGCATTTCACATAATACCCTTGGGAAAGATATTAATCCAACTATTCTCCCTCAGATTATGGGTAAATTGTAGGACAGAGTGTGTCCTTTAACCTAGGTATGGCATTCGGTTTAGGAGAAGGAAAATCTGAGGCAACCAAACTAGAATTGGTAATACCGTCTCATTCAGGTTCCACAACTTTTTCAGCTCTCTGGCAATATCCAAGTATTTGTTGATGCTTTCGTTTTCTTTCATTTTCACGCTATGATTAGCTGGAACAGCAACATTTACTAGACGACAAGTTATTTTCTGCATGTCAATGGAAACAATGTCTGATTTTCTGCCCATGATTGGTTGAATCATTTGTATCTCGAAGTCCCACAGAATTCTATGGGTCCCCTTATCTAGGGCAAATCTGTTTTGTAAATATCCCATTTGTCAGTATGGTCAAAATTTAGTCTTTTCCACGTTTCCTTTTTCTTTTTCTTCTTCTTCTTCTTCTTCTTCTTCTTCTTCTTCTTCTTATTATTATTATTATTATTATTATTATTATTATTATTATTATTTTACTCCTTGGGAGTTTTTCACACCCGCCTTACCAAGTGGTCTTTCACTAGAGGCGGAGTGACAGCAAATCTCGCCAGGACTCTTCTAAGTATTCTAGCTGATCTTAAGAATCATCTTATCTGGATATTTTTTATCCTTCCCCTAATTTCCAGTTCATCCAGACTCTTATCTAAACCATTAGGGACAGTTACAATTATTACGACTAAGTTCATGTTTCACAGGTTTTTTCTGTTCTAAGTTTTTGTCTATATTTTCGTTTATTATTATTATTATTATTATTATTATTATTATTATTATTATTATTACAGACTTTCCACACCAGCATTAGCTGATTGTTTTTCACAGGAGTTTGAATGACAATAAGTCTCCTCAGGTCTCCAGGACTCTTCTGAGTATTCTAGCCGATTGCAGCAATGCAGTTGTCTGGATGGTCTCAATTCTTCTGATTTCCAGTTCCTCCAGTCGTTTTCCCAAGCTTTTGGTATCGTTCCATGTGCACCAAATACAACTGGCATCACTTTCACCCTCATATTCCCCAGCTTTTTCAATTCTCTGGCGAGGTCTAGGTAGTGTCTATTCTTTCGTTTTCCTTCAACTTCACCCCATGATCTGCTTGAACCGCAAAGTACACCAGTTGTCACGTTCTCTTTTTCTTTCTTTTTTAAACTTTTTTTTTTGTTAATCAACACTAGGTCCGGTTTCCTGGCTGAGATAGGATGATCCGTCTTTATTTCGAATTCTCGGAGAATTTTATGCGTTTCATTCTCAAGAATAGATTCTGGCTTATGCATATACAATTTTGTTGTATGGTCAAAATTTTATTTTTTGCATAATTTCCAATGGATCACCTTCCGAATCCAGTCATGCCTAGCTTTGAATTTCCGTTGTGCTAGTTTGCTACATTCGCTTAATACATGGTTTACAGTCTCATCTCTGTCACCGCACAGTATACATTTACTGTTTGTTGTGTCTTATCAAATTTTGCTTCTGCATCTGAATCTCAACAAAGGCTTGGACAGGTTTGTATGGAAGGTAGTAGATACTCCGAATAATTTTGACCATCTCGAGGCAGTAATTCTCACTTGCTATCTGTACGATGGTATATAGATTTGACAGAACAATCCTGTGTTATCACTAAAGGAAAATATAATATATTAGTAGGAATTCTGAATAATGTTGATACACTCCTAATACTGAAACCTCTGACCTCATCGATTTTTCTATGTGATCATTTACTGTTAGCCAACTACATTACATGTACGTTCAGTAAATTCAAATATATTTAGAGTATCTGTGAATTTTTTACATGAGGCCTGATAATTTTTATTATTTGCGTTATTCGGACTATTGTCCTCATCTTTATTGTTATCTGTACAACGTTTCGGCCGATGTGCCCTCCTGCCTTCTTCAGGTATTTCTTGTAGAACTCAGGAGCCTTCTCGAACACGGGAATCATCTTTTCGAACTGGGGAAACTTCTTGTCCTATCGCTACGAAAAGAAGGTTCCCGAGTTCAAGAATGCTCCCGAGTCCGACAAGAAATACCTGAAGAAGGCCGGAGGGTACATCGACCGAAATGTTGTACTGATAACAATAGAGATTAGGACAATAGTCTGAATAATCCAAATAATAAATATTTAGAGTGCTACAGCCGTCAATATATTTTGACAGGCTTCTGCTCAGTTTCTACAGTCAATGCATTCCATTCTTGATGTCCTGGTGTCGATCATTTTCCTAAAACTAAATGAAATATGCAAATTATATTGTAAATATAACTGTATCAAGGATGAAGTTGTTATACATTAGAACAATAACTAGCATGACCTGTGGATATACTACAGTATGATAATGTAATTATTACAACGTTTGATTAAGAGCTATTGCTAAAACAGTTCAATATGTAAAAAGTATAATAATCCTAATTTAACTCTCACTCTTTTTTTTCTTTCTTTCCTTCATTTCATCTTTTCATTATTCCGCGCGCTCACCCCCACTCTCTCTATATATATATATCTTCGCCTACTCTCTTTCTTTTTCTTTTCCCCAACTCTTTTTTTTTCTTTTTCTTTTTCTTTCTTTCTTATATTTTTCTGTGTAGCCTGTCCTTTTTGTCCCCGTTCTTTCTTTTTAATATAAACGGAATGGTCCATTATTTAGCTGAGGTGACGATACTCATAAGAAATAAGAATTCGGTGATTAAGCAACATTAAATATAAGGATTTAAATTTTTGCATTTCATCAAGGATGATTTCGAAAGTCTCATTTTTAACCAGAGGGAGTTGCAATATGATTACGATCGGAAGATTAAGGAACAAGAGTTATTAATTATATATTAATACTTATATATTAATACTAGTAATGATCATGTCGATGTTGATATACTGAATGATGGTAGCTGATAGATATGTCTCACCCAGGTGAAAATGCTGCGATTTGTGCAGTACATGGATGGGTAATTCGTAGCAGGGGCTGTCAGCAAGATCGCTCATAACTCGACCCGAACTTACTACTACTAATACAACCAAACTTGTTACCGCTGCTGCTGCTGCTGCTGTTGCGGCTGCTGCTGGGTCTACTACCCCTACTAAGTCCTATTTCTACTAATAACAAGGAGAAGCGTAATTTTTTACCATAGTCCACCGGACAGATGTTAGTGGAATATGAAATGAAGTCCAATCTATATATTCTTAATTCGTGAATTGCGATTAATATTATTTAATAAAAACGAAACTCGAAGGAAAACATAACTTAATACGTTAATACATTTATAAGTTGTTGTTTTTATTTTAATTAAAGAGCAGTATTAATTGATGTTGTATAGATTTAAAGCTGTTGCGTAGTCATTCAGTTATGCACGTTTTTGACCTCAACGTTGTTATTTTAAGGGAATTGACATTATCAAACCCTATACTGAAATAAACTGAAAATTACTATTCGCTGGAAATTTTGCCGATTATTTAACGATATTTCTATTTCAGAGTAACAATAAATAAAAAATACATAAATCAGTCCACTTTTGCAGTTCATTTCATATTCTACTCAAATCTGTCCAGTAGACTATAGTAAAAAATTACGCTCCTGAATTCACAGTCTACCTAATAATAATACTATTTTAGGTAAAAAGTTTGGCGTACGTATATGAAAAATATTAGGAGTATTGATTTAGTAAAGACAATTAAGAAATACTCGCTTGTATAGCTTAAGTATTGAACACAAGTCTGGAAGCTATCATGGCTCACATTCCATCTAAATATTGGTTACTTTAAGGTGGTTTTTGGTGCTGTAAAATGCAAATTCACCCGATATCCAGAGTTATATTCCTCCCGGGTGGTACCTACCCCCCAAAAAACATAAAAAGACAGGGTCAAGGTAATCCCTAGTTTGAGGTGCATGGTGTAATGGTTACCGTCACAGGAAATGGACACGATGGCGTCCCGATTTCACATCCTGGACGCGGCTGTTGCATTCACATCGCGCTAATATCCTTGTAAGTAAAAGTAAAGTAAGCGGAGTGGCCTATTGTCGTTATCAGCCAGACTGCGAGGGAGTATATCCCCTTTTCGCTAACTCTAGACCAGGGAGATTATTTTAATGCGTCTGAGGTGAAACACTAAACCTACCCCCAGCTCTCAACTTTACCGCACAGAAGCTGTGCTACTGATACGCTGAGTGGGCGAGGGTCGGTATCGAACCCGGAAATTTGTGGTTCCGAGGTGGACGCTCTACTGACTGAGCTAAACCGAGGTATGAAGCCGACGATTCTGCGTCCAGCTATGGGTAAATAGTAGGGCAAAGTTGGCTCTTTATCCTTGATATGGTAACAGGTCTAGGAGAAGAAAGATTCTGAATTCGAACCAGAGGGGTTCCTTTCTCGTTATTCAAAACTACTTTGAGAGCTCCTCCCTTCCCTTCTTCTTATTCTTTCTTTCTTTCTTTTGAGGTGAGAAAAAAAGAAGAGTAATATTTAAGACGTTTCATATGAATGCCAACGGGGCTGGAAAATTTGTCACTTCGCTCACGTGCCCACGATATCGTAAAAGAAAACACTACATTTGAAATAATGGGACATTCCTTAAAAAAAGGTGTATGTGTTTCGAGATACAGTATTTCATTCAAAGAGCTGTTTGAATTATAATCTCATTTCTTTGTATTGTTTTGTTTTTCTTCTTTCTTTTTTTCTTTCTTTCTTTTTTTCCCCTTCTTTTGTATAACGCTGCCGTAACAATTTTTTAAAACTTAGTTTACTCTGCCTGTCGAGGCCTGTGTCTAGTGGCATTGGCCTTTGACCGGTTAATTAATTAAACAACTTTGATCCCAGGGCGGTATCCCTCCAAGCAATACCCACCCCCTTAATTTAAAGAGCTGAGTTTATTGCCCAGTGCCTGAGGCGCCCCTCTTGAGGGGGAATGCCGACGGGATGAATCCTTTTTATTTTGCACCCACCATCTCATGAGTTTCGGTTCGTGAGCGGTCCCACGTTATAAATACGAGCTAAATGGGATGCGAGGTAAATAACTACTCTACAACAAGAGACAATAAGCGAGACTCACCCATTGAAATACTGTATATCGAAACACATACTCAACTAAACAATATCAACTGCTTGCCAGATCAGCTAGATATTCGTTAGGTTGTTTTATTTAAAACAGGAACACTTTTAAAAATACAATTGACCTTTTAATCTTAAGGAACATTCTTTTTCATAATCTCTTATGGATTCCCGAAGTGTGTCAGAATATTATGCTCACTTACTTATGCTGCATATATATATATATATATATATATATATATATATATATATATATAATATATATATATATATATATCATAAGTAAGTGAGTATAATATTCTGACACACTTCGGGAATCCATCAGAGATTATGAAAAGAATATATATATATATATATATATAATATATATATATATATATAAGGTGTATCATGAAAGTATCGAGATTGAAGCTGTATTTAACAAAATAGAAATGAAGAATGAATGGAACATCATTTTTTTCAGAATACAAGGTGTGTCAAAAAGTACCGAAAATCTCGATACTTTTTATACACCTTATATATATATATATATATATATATATATATATATATATATATAAGTTAAAAGAAAGGAAATGAATCCGACAGTATGAGTATGAAAAGTTGGAATGAAAACATCACACAATGCTGTTAAAGAGAAAACAATTTATAATATAATCATAGCTGATATTGTCATAATGACCACTCCACCACCTTTGTCAGAGGGGGTGATACGTATGTCGTTGTTGGATGATAATTCCAACCGTCACATTGTTTTTAATACCCATCCTCTTTCGAATAAGTTAATTCGTCTTGTTGCCAACATCTCAAAATCCGCTACAATGAAGAGTTGACCAACAAAAAGTTATACAAATCGACATGACCGACAAAAATATGGCGCGAATGCCCACATTGGTGAATAATGTAACAACTTTCGTTCTTTTTTGCAAAATGAAGGTTTTTTTGTTTTTGAACTGATTTGACATTTATCTCCGACCCAAACACCACGGAGTAAATGAGCTCTGATGATGATTTTTGTAAAATCGAAATATTGATCAATATCAGCTATGATTATATTATAAATTGTTTTCTCTTTAACAGCATTGTGTGATGTTTTCATTCCACCTTTTCATACACACACACACACACACACACACACACACATATATATATATATATATATATATATGTGTGTGTGTGTGTGTGTGTGTGTGTGTGTGTGTGTGGACAGCATCTTTTCATTCAAACAAATTTGGTTAAACAAAACAGGATCCTTATAGTTTCAAGTTTTTTACTTTTTTCTTTCCTGGTTTCTAACAATGATTTGATGTTATCGTCTTGAAAGGCGTTAATTCGTTGCCCGAAAGAGTTATTATTGCTAAAACTCCAGTGCTTCGTGCTTTCAGAAATCTTTTGACGAATGATTTTTTTCATCCCGAAATGCTAAGAGAATATATTAAAGGTAAATGAACAACATCATGGTAACCTTTTTTTCTTTACACTTCAAAACCAACCACCAAACAATATATATATATATATATATATATATATATATATATATATATATATATATCAGTAAGAGTCATGTTCTTGTGATTACCTGAAGATGCTGTATTAATACGGTTGAAATAAATTATTGTAATGAAGCAAGTTTAGAGTTTTTCTTCATTTACTAAATATATATATATATATATATATATTATATATATTATATAGGGTCATCCACAGACACTAAATATATATATATATATATATATATATATATATATATATATATATATATTAACAAAACAAAAATAATCCTTAATTTCATAAACTTCTCTGCAACTATTCATCATTAAAAGTTCTCAAAAAATATCAAATCAAGTGTCGTGTCACTCAAAGAATAATAAAAAAAGATTTATTAATGATCTCGAAAACAACTGGTTTTTTTTCTATTTCTTTGATAATCTTGTCTGTCGCTTAGTCAATTTTTTTGCTTTGTGTTGAGAGCTAAAATTTGAAGCACGATCGAGCTTCAGATACGCTTATGATAATAAGTTCATTAGAACATTTAAGTTTCCAAATTTATTACGCCAAAGAAAAATCTCATTTATAAAAAAATATAAGCATTAATATAGCAGCAAATGATTCATTACATTTTAATTTGATTTTATTATGTTTTTATACAACACAGCGCTATTTTCCCTATAAAAAACGTAACAAATAGTGTGTTTTAGGGAAGGCTGGTACGGATTAATGGTATTCCAGTTTATTTCAATGTGGAACATTGATTTGATATACGAGAAAATTGAGTTACGAGCGGAACAAATTATACTCATAAGCTAAGATACTAGTGTATGAATATATAAAATTATGACACGCGCGAATTATTGTTTGTAAAATAAAATTCGATAATTTTAACTTGAATTTGAATTTACAACTTAATTTAATAATAACTTAACCTGTAGATTTTCTCAGCTAGATAAAAAAAATGTCTTTCCGACCCTTGACAATTTCTCTCTATTTTAGAAACTACAGTAACGTATGGTTTATGGTCCCGAGAAAGCTGTCTAAAGATATGAAAAGGATAACGAAATAGATAACGAAGGATAATGAAAAGGATAAAGATTTAACTCGTTGCCTACCAAATTTCCGACACGACTGTACCATATTTTCTTGGTATCTTTTTATCTGTATGACTGGATACTTCAAAGTACACTATCTATTTACCTCGGAACTCATTCTATTCAAATAAAGTCCTATCATTATTGTAATCTGAGTCATTCTGTTCAATTATAATGAACTAACCATAAGTCTTTTGTACTTTGATCTCAGTGATGTGAGAGCCGCTGCGAGTGGTTTCAAATAGGTAATTGATTTAAGTTAAAGGTCTGGAAAAGAGACTTGTAAATCTTGAGATCAAAGGAAGAATCAAGACTATCCAGACCATAGCAGTGTTAAAATAATCTAGAATGCTCACAGGAATCTTGGAGACCTGGGGAGACTTGATGTAGCTCCAACTTCATTGAAAAACAATCAGTTAATACTGGCGGGAAAAACTCGTGAAGGGTGAAATACTACTACCACTACCACTACTACTACTACTACTACTACTACTAATACTAATACTACTACTACTAATAATAATAATATATAGTATATGAAGTCCCATCATAGTTATTGTTACTACTAATGTAGAACATATTTTTACACTCAATGGAGTAATAGTAGCAGAAGAAGTACTATTAGTAGAAGTAGTAGTAGTCAATAATAGGGCCACAATTTATTCTCACTGCTAGTACCATGTTATAGTCTCTGCCCTCTCTGTTCGTAAAAGGGAATTGTAAATATGACACCTTCATCACTACCGTCACTGCCCTGTACTCTCTTCACAATGATATTATTATTATTATTATCATTATTATTATTGTTGTTGTTGTTGTTGTTGTTGTTGTTGTTGCTAACTGGTTAATTATCAACATTTTCCAAAGCTGAGCTGAGTAGGACACAAACCTACATTTTTAGAGCACTTGGTGTTACGAAGCAAATCTAATTACTGTTTATCTTCGGTGATCAGACGAAACAGATTTTTTATCATCATCATCATCATCATCATCATCATCATCATCATCATCAGTTTCACTTTCTGTGCGTTTTCCATACCAGTTTTCACTGGTGGTTTTCCACTGAAGTCTGAGTGACAATAAAGTCTTCTCGGGTCTGCAGGACTTTTCTACGTGATATACCCGAATTTAACAGTGCTGAGGTCTGAATGGTCTCGATTCTTTCCCCGATCTCCAGTTCCCACAGTTTCTTTTTCAGACCTTTGGGGTCCGTTCCAAGGGAACCAGGCACGATTGCTATCACCGTCATTTTTTTCAGCTCTCTGGCAAAATCCAAGTATTATTATTATTATTATTATTATTATTATTAGTAGTAGTAGTAGTAGTAGTAGTATCTTTTCACTACATTCAAGTTATTCACACCCGCCTTATCCGGTGGTTCACTAGAGCCTGAGTGATAGTAAGTCTTCTCAGGTCTCCAGGATTCATCTGAGCATTCTAGCCGATCTTAACAATGCTGTAGTTTGGATTCTTCCTCTGATTTTCAATTTACCCAGATTCTTTTTCCAGATCCTTGAGGGCTGTTCCAAGGTCACCAATTTCAAATGGCACGACCATTACCTTCATGTTCCACAGTTTTCTTAGTTCAAGGTCCAAGTATTTGTCTATCTTTTCCCTTTCTTTCATTTTCACTCGGTGATCGACCGGGACGGCAGAATCCACGAGATGATTTCTCTTCTTCTTGTTAATCAACACTAGGTCTGATCTCCTGTATTATTATTATTATTATTATTATTATTATTATTATTATTATTATTATTATTATTATTATTATTATCACTTCCTGTTAAATCTTCACACCGCCTTAGCTGATGGTTCACTGGAGTCTGTGTGATAACAAGTCTCCTTAGGTCTCCATGACATTTCTGGTATTCTAGCTGATCTTTGCAATGCTGTTGTTTGGATGGTTTCAATTCTTCCTTTGATTTCCAATCCCACTAGTCTTCTTTCTAAAGTTTTGGGGACCGTTCCAAATGCACTAATTACAATTGGTATCATTTTCATCCTAATATTCAACTTTTTTTTTCTTCAATTCTCTGGCAAGGTCCAGGTATTTGTCTATCTTCCGGTTTTCTTTTATCTTCACTCTGTGATTTGCTGGGACTGTAAAATCTAACAGGTGAAAAAGAGAATTTGTCAAGTTCTCTTTTCTTTTTCTTTTTTTGTTAATCAATACTAGGTCTGGCCTTCTGTTTGGAATAAGGTGATCCGTCTTTATCTCGACTTCCCAGAGAATTTTATGAGTTTCATTCTCAAGAACAGATTCTGTTTGTTGTTTTATAGTCAAAAGTTAGTTTCTTGCACAATTCCCAGTGGATCTCCTTTCTAACCCAATCATGGCTCGTTTTGTATTCTCGTTGAGCTAGTTTACTACATTCGCTTAATTCATGGTTGATCATCTCATCTGTATGTACACACACCCTACATTTGATATTATTATTATTACTATTACTATCATCAGCATGTACATATTAATACCCGTGTCCCTTAATTGTACGACAGTCATCATCTTGCATCACTCCCTGGTTAAAAATGAGACCGTCCAAATAGTCGAACATGAAATAAAAATTAAAAAATCCTGATAATCTAGTGTTGCTTATCTTCCGAATTCTCATTTCTCATAAGTGTCGTCACCGCAGCGAAATAATGGACCATTCCGTTTTCTTATAAAGAAAGAATTGGAAGAAAAAGGACATGCTATTCAGAAAAATATAATAAGAAAGAAAGAAAGAAAGAGAGTAGGGGAAATATAGAGAGACGGGTGGGTGCTTGGAAGCGATTACGCTAATTTGTTTTAATCGAAAATAATGAAAAGATGAAAAGAAAGAAAGAAAAAAAAGAGTGTGTGAGAGAGAGAGAGAGAGAGAGAGAGAGAGAGAGAGAGAGAGAGAGAGAGAGTTAAATCAAGATTATTATACATTTTACATATTTAACTATTTCGCAATAGCTCTTAAGTAAACATATCAGACGTTGTGATAATTGAATTATCATACTGTGGTATATCCACAGGTCCTGCTAGTCATTATTATTATTATTACTATTATTATTATTATTATTGTTGTTGTTATTGTTGTTGTTATTGTTGTTGTTGTTTTATAAATAATACAAAAAATAGCTAGTCATGGATGCTTAGAAAGAAACAGTTCCAGCCCATGTCATCCTTTGTATTTGGCGTGAAGTGATTGTTGCAGTATGATATGTGAAACCTTTAAGAAGCTGCCGAGTTAATAAGTAACAAATTGGGACTTAACATTTGTTTTTGTTTCATTACATATGGAAAGATTTAACCATACCAGCATGGTAGTTGGATTTGAACCCCCAACCAATCGACAACCACGTGACAGTAATATTCACTTGTCTAAACTCGTGGAAAGGGGAAATTCAAAAATCTGAAACCCGTGTGGACCCAAATGCGTCGATGTCAGCTGGGAACATTAAGACGTTGATTCGGTGTGCGGCGTTGACATCTTTACGACCAGCTACCAAACATTCCCTACTTCGATAATAATAATAATAAAATAATAATAATAATAATAATAGATGTGTGTGTGTAAAAGTTTCCAGCGAAAAACTGGCTTTCAACTATGACGCCAGTGTTTAGTTTTTTAAGAAAAAGCACTGGAAACTTTTATATACAGTATGATCAGTTAAACATTATCACAAGTGCGTGATTGTCGCAACTGTATCAGTAGTAATTGTAATATAGGAGGCTATCCTTGTGGGTAAAAATTCAGCTTGAATACAAGTACTGCTTGTTTTAGCGATGCGTACGATAAAGTTATCCATAAAATATTCACTAGATTTATATTAAGGGAGTTTGCTTTAATTTATTATTATTATTATTATTATTATTATTATTATTATTATTATTCACTCCTTTTGTGTTTTTCACATCAGCGTTAGCTGATGGCCTTTCACTGGAGTCTGAGTGGCAACAAGTCTCCTCAGGCCTCCAGGAGTCTTCTGATTATTATTATTATTATTATTATTATTATTATTATATTATTATTATTATTATTATTATTATTTTCTTCTTTTTGAGTTTTCACACCAGCATTAGCTGATGGTCTTTCACTGGAGTCTGAGTGACAGCAAGTCTCCTCGGGTCTCCAGGACTCTTCTGGGTATTCTGGCAGATTGCAGCAGTGCAGTGTTCTGAATGGTATCAATCCTTCCTCTGATTTCCAGACTTTCCAAACCCTTTTCCAATCCTTTATTTGATTTTTTAGCTTTACTTTTGCTTTCTAACAATCTTTCATCGTGTTTTTACCCAAGAAATAGGGTGAGGGAGGGTAGGGATTATATGAATGTATGTTTTGTTCTGTTTTGTTTTGCTACTTCTTTTGGGGATTACCTTTCCATTCACTTTGATTGTAGGGGATGTGCAGTACCGCAAAGTGCAATTTTCTTATATTATTTTACATGGGCTGGAACTGCCAGGTATCTTGTTTATATGTTTATCTGTCCCTTTCTTCTTCCTACACAGGACTCCCAGTATTTATAGCACGATGGTAGTTTTAAGGTGCTGCACTATTATTATTATTATTATTATTATTATTATTATTTCACACCTTGCGAGTGTTTTACAAATTCTAACTGATGGTCTCTCACTGGAGTCTGAGTGACAGCAAGTCTCCTCTTTCATTTTCATCATCGGTGTTTTCCTTTTGTTAGTATATTTGGAGTAGGAAAAATCTATATATTTACCCAACCGCTTCGCCACGAGCAGGATGCGACCCAAGGTCAATTTCTTTAACGGAGTACAACTGTTTCGAATTCAGAGTTTTCCTTCTCCTAAACCGGTTGCCACGTAAAGGTCAAAGAGCCAAGCCTGTCTTACTCTTTACCCATAGCTGGAGGGAGAATAGTTGGATTCCTACTTTTCCATTCCCATTAATTTGCGCGAAGTGAAATGCAAACATCCTCGTCCAGTTTTTGAACTCGGTTCGCTATCTCCATTTCCTACGAAGATAGTGTGTACACACTAGTACTTTCTGAGTAGAAAGACTGTTTAACTCCAAACTTTCAAATAGAGATGTGTTTGCTTTGATATTATTATTCAAAATGATGACTTTCACTTGAGCCTGACCAACTGAGCTTATTCCAACTATCTATACTTGCGGTCTCGACTTGTGGTCAAATCACGCTTATAGCACCGGATACCGCTAGAACACCGAAGTTCAGCAGTTAATTACTTAGATAGGTAGTTATCTAACAGTAGGTACCGTAAACACTGTTAGGGCTGTGTACGCGACATAGCAAATTTTAGCAAATTTACGGGGCACCGTGCGTGGTGTAATGGTCAGTAAGCGAGACTAGCAGACCACGGCTAGTGAGCTTAAGTCTATGCTGTGCCTATTAAATGATGAAAGTTCAGCTTTCCAAGACATTCATGTCTTCATTTACAATTTTGACATTAACTGAGAGAGTTAAATATTACACACACACACACACACACACACACACACACACATATATATATATATATATATATATATATATATATATAGTTCAATGAAGTAACAAATAAAAGTTTTAGCTTTATTTTATTATTTCGGAACGATATTACAACCAATGGTTTCCTGCTGAAAGCATTCATCAGGTAAAACGAAACGGTTCCTTTGAAAAATGACAGAAATTTAATATATATATATATATATATATATATATATATATATATGAGAGAGAGAGAGAGAGGGAGAGAGAGATAGAGGGAGGGAGAGAGAGAGATGGACAGATAGAATCGTTTAAATTTGAAGAGTGTGCGATGTTTTAACCTATTTTATATAATTTTATTTGAAGATTTTGAATAAAGTATAAATATTTCTAACATTTCTACTTTGTTTTTACATCATATTATTATATTTGTTATTACTTTTAGTCTCTGTGTCTATACACATAGTCACTAAAAATATACCTCAAAATTCATGTCTGGTAGTCAGACCTCATTTTTTGTATTTCTCTCAACGATATTTCCTCATCATTGTCCTTACTTCTACTACCTTTCTTGATGTTTATAAAGTTTAGCTTTCTAAGCCTTATCAAAAAACGTGGAAAGAATGTAATGCGCCAAAGCTCCAAGTAACGTTTGCCAGCCCTCATTGAGAAAGCTAGTTCTTTGAGTTAATCTCGAACGTCGACCACTGGCACCTATATTAGGCAAGCAACCAGCTTAACTACGAAAAAAAATCTGTTCTTATTTCTATCCGATTTTTATTCTTGTTATTTTTTTTTCCCGATATTTTTCAGTCATACTTTTTTTATTCTTCACTTTTTTTATTTTCCATCTTTTTCTCGTTTCATTTTTCAGTTTCAAGATACTTTATTTATTGTTTCATGCTTTTCTATATTCTTTCCTGTCGCCTTACTTTCTTTTATTCTTCATTCGCTCACTCCTATCACTTTCGTCATCTCAAATTCTTCCTAATCCTTCCTTCCTTCCTTCCTTCCTTCCTTCCTTCCGTCCTTTCTACCGTATGCGTCATTTGGACTGTTTCTTCTTCTTTCATTCATTTCCCTGGTGTTTGTCTCCTACCTTCTTCTTCTTCTTCTTCTTCTTCTTCTTCTTTCTTCTTCTTCTTCTTCTTCTTCTTCTTCTTCCATTCCATATGTCATTTTCATCATACTTTCTTTTTTCTTGTTTCATTCTCTCTCTCACTCTCTCTCTCTCTCTCTCTCTCTCTCTCTCTCTCTCTCTCTCTCTCTCTCTCTCTCCTTTATTCTTACTTTTATCTTTCCTTTCTTATCTCCTATCACTTCCATAATTTCTTCTTCTTCTTCTTCTTCTTTCCATTAACTGTCTTCTTCCATTCTTTCGTTCGTTCCTACCTTCTTCTTCTTCTTCTTCTTCTTCTTCTTCTTCTTCTTCTTCTTCTTCTTCTTCTTCTTCTTCTTCTTCTTCTTCTTCTTCTTTCCATTAACTTTCTTCTTCCATTCTTTCGTTTATCGTTCCTACCTTCTTCTTCTTCTTCTTCTTCTTCTTCTTCTTCTTCTTCTTCTTCTTCTTCTTCTTCTTCTTCTTCTTTCCATTAACTTTCTTCTTCCATTCTTTCGTTTATCGTTCCTACCTTCTTCTTCTTCTTCTTCTTCTTCTTCTTCTTCTTCTTCTTCTTCCATTAACTTTCTTCTTCCATTCTTTCGTTTATCGTTCCTACCTTCTTCTTCTTCTTCTTCTCTTCTTCTTCTTCTTCTTCTTCTTCTTCTTCTTCTTCTTCTTTCTTCTTCTTCTTCTTCTTTCCATTAACTTTCTTCTTCCATTCTTTCGTTTATCGTTCCTACCTTCTTCTTCTTTCTTCTTCTTCTTCTTCTTCTTCTTCTTCTTCTTCTTCTTCTTCTCTATATCATTTTCGTCTTTACTTTGCACAGTGATATTTGATGTTATCAAAAATGGTAGCGTTCCACGAATCAAGAAATACAATTAATGTATTCTCTTGAGAAGCCACGGAGATTTCATTGATCACTATCTAGATTTTTGTATTCATTTTATTGTCTAAGAAAACATATCCTTAACTCTTCATCGAGTTATCATCAAATGCAAATACCTAAGATTCAAAATGATATGCGAGAAGAGAGAGAGAGAGAGAGAGAGAGAGAGAGAGAGAGAGAAGAGAGAGAGAGAGAGAGAGAGAGAGAGAGAGAGAGAGAGAGCAAATTATACAATAAAACAAAAACAAAACAAGAACAAAAAATAGAATAGAATAAATAAAAGTTAGAACTGAAAACCCCAAAATGCATAGACTCCCAGTAATGAAATGCAACTAGTACTATCAGCGAGTTGATTTTTTTTCCCTTTTTGTTGAAAAAATTCGAACGTAAAACACATATGGAAATCAGTTTATATATTCCCATCAAATATTGTATATTTACGATCTATCAACGTAGAAATCAGCCCTTAAATGTTTAACATTGGAATAAAACTTCGATTTATTTTTTTAAATGTCAACACGTTACATTCAACATTTTAAAAGGAAAGATATCAAAAGATTATTTAAAACATACAAGACAGATATTAGAACACAAAAAGCGGTTTCATGTAAATATCTTGACGTGAGAGCTTTTATCTAATTATCAATTTAATAATAATAATAATAATAATAATAATAATAATAATAATAATAATAATAATAATAATACTTAGAGCTGGCCATAGAGCTGAAGAAACTGTGGAACATAAAGCTGAAGGTCGTACCAATCGTAATTGGGGCTCTGGGAACGGTCCCAAAGGGTTTGGAAAATAGTCTAGAGACTATCAGAACAACAGCATTGTCAATATTAACTAGAATACACAGAAGAATCCTGGAGACCTGGGGAGATTTGATGTCACTCAGCCTCCAGTGAACCACTAGCTTAGGCGGGTGGGAAACACTCTTATGGATAATAATAATAATAATAATAATAATAATAATAATAATAATAATAATAATAATAAGAAGAGGAAGAAGAAGAAGAAGAAGAAGAAGAAGAAGATGAAGAAGAAAAAGAAAAAGAAAAAGAAAAAGAAAAAGAAAAAAAGAAGAATGAAATGATAATTGTAGACAGTGCGAATTTAAAGAAGAGACAATCAGCAGCATAGTGAGCGAATGCAACAAATGAGTTTAGAAGGAGGACAAGATCAGACTAGACTTCGTGGGGAGGGTGATCCACCGAAAACTGTTCAAGCAACTGGGTTTGATTACCAATGGTATACACAAGCATAAACACTACGATGAATTCCAATAAAGATGGATCTCACAATAAAATAAAAAAGAATGAAACGAGTAATTATATTTAAAAAAGTAATTGTCTATAAGGAAAAAAAAAGAACAAAAAATACTACTACTACTACAACTGCAACCACTACTGCTACAACTAATAATAATAATAATATGAAGAAGATTATGATGATGATGATGTGGGGGAGGAGAAGGAGGGTGATGAAGAGAGGAAAAGTACTTAATTAATAATAATATTTAAGAACAAAGGAGGACATAATAATAATAATAATAATAATAATAATAATATAATAATAATAATAATAATAATAGTGTTAATTAACAGGAAAAAAGTTTTCACTAAGTCGATTCTGGCGCTGACTAGAGAGTGAAAAAGAAGAAAAGAAAAAAAAAGAAAAAGACCAATACTTGTACCTTGCTAGAGAACTGGAAAAAAAACAAAAAACAACAACTGTAGAATTGTAGTAGGTTTCCTTGAAACTTGTAATCAGAAGAATGGTGACCATCCAAACAAGAGCATTGTTAAGATCGGCTAGAATACTTAGAAGAGTCCTAGAGACGTGAGGAGACTTGTTGTCTCCCAGACTCCAGAGAAAGACCATCAGCGAACGCTGGTGTGAAAAACTCACAAGCAGTGAAATAATAATGATAATAATAATGATAATAATAACAACATCTACAACACCAATAAAAATAAGTTATAATGATAAATAACAAGAAAAAGAGAAAGTTCTAATAGTCTCCAAGAAAATCACAATTGATTTTGTTAATGAATTCTTAGTTTGGGCCCTTTTAACAACAGAAAATCGCTTCAGCGAAAAGGATACAAAATCGATCCCAATTCATACTACAATGCCGCTATCGTTGTTAGTGTCACCGTTTTCATAGACTACCGGCTCAGAATGACAACGACTGCATCACTACTAACCCACCACATTTCGTTTGTCCCCATCGGACGTTCCCCTGTCCCCATGCATCGTGCCCGGCCCTTCTAATGAAAACCCCGTCTGGGAACAAACAGTCTCAGTGAAGTGAGGATGGTTGACAATGGACTCCTGTCGAAGTAACAACTTTTCCTCCTTTCGTTGCTTTGCCGTCACAATACAGCAGCTGTTGTGATCGCTACAAGAGCAGTAGTAGTAGTTGTAGTAGTTGCAGTAGCAGAGTAGTCGTTGCAAAGAAATCAGCAGTTGTAATAGTCACCTTAGAGATAGAGTAGTCCTGAGTTCACAGGAAGCAGTGACTGCTGGTGCAGTTTTAGAAACCCGTTTCGACTGACGGGCAAACCGTCGTCGCTCGGGTGTGACTGAAGGGCTGGTCTTCAGTCCAACATACGACATCCGTATTCGACGTATCAGCTTACAGTCACACACATACACCCACCCACACACAAACACTCAGATACACACACACACACACACACACATACACATGCATACGTATATACATACACAAGCAAACAATCGCGGACAATCAGCAGAGAAGCGTACACACCATCGAAATATGTGTTTATACATATATATATACGAGTGTTCACTAGATTTTAGATATATAGATACGTATACTTGATTCATATTAACATGCGCCTTTTCTACGAGTGTATCTGTTCATATACGCATGTTTAATGGAACTTGGACAGATTTGGTTATATACCCTTGCACGTACATATTGAGAAAAGAAGTATTGGTATGCATGATGTGATAAAAATCGCTTTAACATCAGTTACAAACGCACACATATCTACGTATACAACGGACATTCTAATATACAGATATACTTTTAAATAGTTATGATTGTATACCCGTGCGTACATATCATCATTATATGCATTGAGTAAGCAGTCCGAAAATATGAACATAGGCACTCAAAGATACACTTAGGAAGTAACAAGTGAAGGGTATATATTTCTGCATATTAAACGAAAAATGACAGGTTAAGTTATGAAAAGAACGTGTGCGAGAAAACATATATTTAACCATCTATATTTTATATCATGAACAGATGAGACTGAAATATATGCGGCTTGTATTTGTATATAAATGTAGATAGATATGTAGATAGATAGATAGATAGATAGATATTTGGACAAATAAACTCATCTAAGTAAATACGCACAATGAAGGCGGAGATAAATTTTTAGACCTGGAAATACAGACAGGAATATTTTATTTTGTTTTATCAATGTACACATAATTATATAACAGTTTCGTCTCAGGTCACCTACATTGCATCCACATTTATTTATACTCCAAAACTTTATATAGTGGAATGCATACGGATCTATACTATTAGATACCCAGGTTCAAAACTGTGGGTACAGATTATTATTTTTTTAAAAAGACGTGAGAAGATAACCACAATGTGTAACGAATACATAAACTTATATACATAGGATATAAACATCTACTTCACCCGTTCAAACAAGATTTTGTTGTGTGAACACATCCATTTAGAATATATCGTCTTTTTTTGTTTGTTTTTGTCTTTGTTTTTCGTTTTGCTTTTTTGTTGTTGTTTTTTTTTTTCCAGATAAATGAATGCTAAAAATCTTGTAAAATCCTAGACACACGATCACACAACAGATGGATATGATCTATATAGTCCAATAGTCCACACGTAAACAAAAACAAAAAAAAAAGAAAAGAAATTCTACGTTTAGCTCGCATCAGCCAAAGGATTTTGGGGACACCCAAGAGTTTTGCAATTCGGATATATTCATTTATGTGTTTATACACATTTACCAATGCTTCTACGTGTACCTGTGTGATATCTGTTCAGAAATACGTGTAAATAAGGTCACACTTAGACGAGTACACACACACTCTAACACGTGCACCGTAAAACGCATATAGACAGTATCACTTACAGTAAGATCGCATATGAAACGACAGTTTTTCTTTTATTTGTATTTTTTTTTCTGTACTGAGGTTGGTGCCTGACTGTAGTAAGTGTGTCTATCAGCCTCGAAGTTTGTCTGTCTGTCCGTATATTTCGTTAGTTAAAAATCTGTATTCAGTTATCAGACCAGCTTGCTGACTTTATCGAGCCCTTCCAAAGTTGCCACCGCTGTGGCTACTGGTGGCACTATATCAATTAAAAACTACCGCTAACAACAACAACAACAACAACAACAACAAACAACGATCGTTAGGGTTAACTTAGTAGTACCAACTACCAACTACACATCAAAACTGGTAAAGAACCACGAGTACAACTGTCCAACTCCTTCTGTATTTGTTGGGTGTTTACCTATCAACAATGTTCGTCTCTTGAGATTTTTCGAAACTTCACACACCTGGAGGATTTACGTACATCCCCTGTTTGCAAACGCACGCACACACAAACACACATAAACACACACACACACACACACACAAAGTTCAACCCATAAGTATACGTACCCGTTCTCTCATTATCTATCTTTCTATCTCGTTCGTGTAACTTACACATTGGTAATCTTTCTCACGGCTAATACATTCAAACCTACGAACGAGTCAAGGAAGCTTAATAGATATTAATATTAACATTTACATACCTCTTCATAACTATCTATCTCTTTCTCTCAATATACATCTAAAAATATAAATATTAAAAAAAAGATAATCTCAAAAATCTGAACACCCGGAAACATAATTACAATATTCCCGCAATTAAATCCCTCAGTGTAATTCACAGTACTTGTCACATGTACTACTTACGACAAATATATGCACATTTTCCTGCATAATACATAGTTAGTTCCATGTGCAAAAGTGATACTTACAAGTTTGAATATTATAAATTCATGTGCACTTTTATATGATAGGCAAAATAATTCTTTGATACACTCACATACAGATGACCATTCTAACATGCGAGATATATGTGATGTATGCATATTAACACATATTGTATAAATGCTAAAGTGTGTTCATAAGGATATCCTCACTAGGATTGCATACATGGAAAGGAATCGTAAAAGAACGTTGGATGATATCATTTTTTTATGATAACGATAACAACGACATCACCAGAGACAAATATGATGAAGATATTGTTTACAAAAAATATATGAAAAAAAA
>CM042139.1:66023084-66025584 GCA_023376005.1 Doryteuthis pealeii
ACTACTTCCACAACTATTACTACTACTGCTAATAATAATAATAATAATAATAATAATAATAATAATTCCTGGAGACCTGAGGAGACTTGTTGTCACTCTGTCTCTAGTGAAATACCACCAGCTTACGCTGATGTGAAAAACTCAATAGGAGTGAAAATAATAATAATAATTTAGAAAAGAGACATGAGGAACTGGAAATCAGAGGAAGAATTGAGACCATCCAGACAACAGTAGTGTTGTAATCAGCTAGAATACTCAGAAGAGTCCTGGAGACCAGACGAGACTTGTTGTCACTCAGACTCCAGTGAAAGACTATCAGCTAACGCAATAATAATAATAATAATAATAATAATAATAATAAGAAGAAGAGAAGAAGAAGAAGAAGAGGTTTGTTCTACTAGAATAGTACGAATTGGGTAAGCTTGCTGTCACTTGGCCTCAATTTAAAAAATTAATGCCGTTAAAGAAAGAAAGAAAAGAAGGAAGGAAGGAAGAAAGAAAGAAGCAAAATGAGTACCCATGAATGTATCTTAATATTCAGGACCAAATACTACAAGTTGTGATATACGAGGTTCTAAACACCAGTTCGATAGGTTCATTTATCACATCGGCGAAGAAAAACATTGATTTCCAGTCAGCACGATTACGATTATTATTATTATTATTATTATTATTATTATTATTTCACTCCATTTGAGTTTTTCACACCCGCCTTTGATGGTGGTTCACTCGAGGCTGAGTGACAGCAAGTCTCCTCAGGTTTCCAGGACTCTTCTGAGTATTCTAGCCGAGCTCCATAGTGCTGTAGTCTGGATGGTCTAGATTCTTCCTCATATTTCCAGTTCATCCAGACTCTTTTTCAGCCCTTTGGGGAGAGTGCCAAGGGCACCAATTACAATTGGCACAACCTTCTATTATTATTATTATTATTATTATTATTATTATTATTATTATTATTTGATTTTTTCACACCGCTGTAAGCTGAAGGTTCTTCACAGAAGTCTGAGTAACAGCAAGTTTCCTCAGGTCTCCAGGACTCTTCTAAGTATTCTAGCCGATCTTCTGAATTCTGTTGTTTAGATGGTCTCGATTCTTTCACTCCATGGGCGTTTTTCACACTCGCCTAAGCTGGTTATTCACAGGAGGCTGAGTGACAGCAAATCTCTTCAGGTCCCCAGGACTCTTCTGAGTATCCTAGCCGATTTCAACAATGTTGTTGCCTGGGTGGTTTTAATTCTTCCTTTTATTTCCAGTTCCTCTAGTCTGTTATCTAAACTTTTGGGGATCGTTCTAAGTGCACAAACTACAACTGATACCACTTTCACCTCCATATTCCCCAGTTTTTTCTTTTGTTTGTTTTTTAAATTCTCTAGCAATGTCCAGATATGTGTCTATCTTTTCGTTATCTTTTATCTTCACCCTGTGATCTGCTGAAACTGCAAAATCTGTCAACTGACAAGTTCTCTTTTTCTTGTTAATCGATATTGTGTCTGACCAGCTTTATCTAGTGATCCTTCACTGGAATCTGTGTGACAGCAAGTTTCCTCAGGTCTCTAGGACTCTTCTGAGTATTCTAGCCGATTTAATAATTCTGTTGTTTAGTTAGTCTCGATTATTATTATTATTATTATTATTATTATTATTATTATTATTATTATTATTATTCGTCTAACCCTTTAATTTCAAATATAGGCAACTACAAAATACGTAATTATGAGATTGCACATATACTTTTTAATGACATTATTGCAGATATTTTTTATGTGGCACACGCCAACTCCTACGCCACGCTGCACGCGTTATTAAGCAAAATAAAAAGCAATTAAAGAGCTTACGGTACTATTAACAAGAAGAACAACAATGAATATCAGTCATAGATATTTCGTGAGATTAGCTGTGTCTGACACAAGGCCATACTAATGGGATGTCCGGGAAAGACGAATTCAATCCATTAGCTGTTAGACTAGATTACTACCCAACGCTTTAAGCTGGCCTACCCTGGATGCTTATTACACATAGCTTTGTCTGGCACAAGGCCACGATAACAGGAGATTCGTATCGATCAGACATCGTTAAGAAGGAATTGGTTTGCCAGTTGGAATTTCTAACTATCCTCATTGTAAGCGCTTTAATGATAATCATTCATAGGTTTTATTAGTAAAAACGGTTGTAGTAAAAAATACAACCGTACTAATTACGGTAAAGATGACAGAGAAATGAATGACATTGATTTTTTGCATTATTTGGATTTTTCGGACTATTGTTCTCATCTGTACTTATGAGCCTAATGATGATAATTTCTACTATTTGATCATTTCTATTATTTGTATTTTTCGGACTATTGTCCTCATCTCTATTGTTATATACACAACGTTTCGGCTGTTGTGCTATCCAGCCTTCTTCAGGTGTTTCTTATCGAACTCGACAAGCTTCTCATCGAACTCGGGAATCTTCTTGTCGAGCCTTCATATAATCGGGAGTCTTCACGGAACATCGAACC
>CM042139.1:66033084-66040584 GCA_023376005.1 Doryteuthis pealeii
GAAAAGATTAAAAGAAGGAAAGAAAGAAAAAAAAGAATGACAGTCAAATCAAGATTATTATACTTTTTACATATTGAACTATTTGCAATAGGTCTTAAGTAATCATATCAAACGTTGTAATAATCAAATCATCAGCATACTGTGGTATATCCACAGGTCATGCTAGTCAAGTATTAAAATCCAAGGGAGTTAAATTAAACCACACGTAACGTTGACAAGAAACCAACTACCCCATCAACAATCTATCTATCTATATAGTCTGATTTTTAAATCATTTTAAGAATCGTGAACGAAAGAAAATTCAGGGAAACGGCATGGCTACTTATTAAAGGGTAAGTATCATGGCTCATTTGATAGTAATGATGGCTTGACAACTGCATATCCGTAGACGCTGTCCTGTTTTGTAAAAATTCCGCTAACAGGAAGCCGGTAAAGGAGTCTTATGGTATTTGCCAAGGTTATTCCTCATCAAATAAAAACGGTAATAGGAGGATTCGATTCTGCTTCAAGGTTCAGGTATCTATGCTTTGGAGAAGTCTTTAAACCACCCGTTTTCAATAATTAAAAAATCAATTATTCCTAATTAGAGAGGGTATAATTGGCGCTAAAATTCAGGGTAGATGTCGTGGCTCAGTTAGTAATAACACAGGCTCCTTTAACATTATAGATGCCTATAAGCAGTTGGAGGTGCGTGGTGTAATAGGTAGAGTCTTAGGAAATGAACTCGTCGACCCGAGTTCAAATCATGGACGAAGTTGTTTGCATTTCACATTGCACTAATACCCCTGGGAAAGGTATGAATCCAACAACTCTCCCTCCAGCGAAGGAAAAATAATAGGGCGGGTTGTGCTCTTTAACCATGGCTAGTTAACCAGTCTAGGTGAAGGAAAATTCGAAATTCAAACCTGTTAAACTCCGTTTAAGAAATTTACCTCGTGTCACAACCTGCTCGTGCTGAGGGGTTGGTAAATATATATGAGCAGTTATTAAAGGGGTCAGTTTAGCTCAGTCGGTAGAGCATCCGACTTGGTAACCCCAAGGTTTCCAGCTTCGATACTGTCCCACGCAGAAGTAACACAACCTGGATCTTTGCGGTAAAATGAGGAGCTGATGGTAGGTGTGGTGCTCTATCTCAGATGCAAAAAAATCTCCTTTGTCTAGCGCTTGGGAAAAGGGGACAGACTCCTTTTATGTACGGCTGACACCGACGATAGGCCACCTGGCCTAGTTTACTTACTTACTATCAGCAGCTATAGTAAACGTGAATACGATTCTTTTTTAATGATCAGCGGTAACTAGGGTATGTACACTTTTATTGACTAACCAAAAGTTATCGTTTTTAAACCAGTAGAAATTGGTACTTTTTCTGTTAAAAGTTTATTGGATATTTTCAAAAATACATTATCTTTAGAGGGTTATTCATTTAGATATTTACAAAGATTTTCTTAGTCTGACATAAGGCTAGAGGGAGAAAATTTGAATAGTAAGATAGTTTCAGCCAACAGAAAAATGCTCATTTTTCAATATACAGGGACATTCACAAAAATATTAACACTCTTATGGGAGTACCTTTATAATATAACTAGAAGCAGCTACCCAGCATCGGCTGGGTAGAGGGGGGACTCCTCCTTGATTTGTTTACTTTTGAGATTTACAAATGCTGTACATTTTAAATAGAATTTCAATGCTATATCTATGTATATTTTAAATTTTAAACATCTTCGAATATAAATCAATATTTGATCATTTTTGCACAAAAAGCAAGAATCAGTGATATTTAATGTGGATATATATTTACTTTGTCGTTAATTGTTTTATTTTCGTGGTTTCATCCGGACATATACAGATACATACATACACACAACTGCCTTTATATGTGTATAGAAGATTTCAAACAGTCTCCACATGTTCATCAGGGCTGTCAACACATTCTTGAAATCCAACAGGCGGTTAAAAATGTTAATGTTTGTATGGGTGAATCTTTATTAGAAAAGCAGAACTGATATTGCGGAGAAGATTCCAATGATTTGTCGACAGCGATGGTTAACAGGTGGAGACGTTACAATCTTATTATCATAAAGGAACTCTCATAGAAACGTTAACATCTTTTAAACACCCTCTATTTAACGGTACTTATAAAATAGATTAATTTCACCATCCTCAAAAAATTTCCTTGTCAACTGCATTGTCTATAGGTAAAAGCAGTTGTGTGTTTATAGCTATAAAGTAAGCTAAATGATAATAGCGAGAGTTTAACTTCTAAAAGGGACTTTTGCTTTTTAATATAAGCGCAAGTTGAAGATAAACGTGTTAACTTTTTACTGATAAAATTATATTTTACTAAATGTCAAAATAATATTACAGATATATGCTGGTTGAAATTAGCTTAGAGGTAGCAAAAGCAACGAATGTAAAAAAAAGACAATATATATATATATATATATATATATATATATATATATATATATATATCGTCGGGGCGGCCTAATGTCGGTATCAGCCAATCAGCGAGGGAGTCTATCCCCTTTTCACTAGCGCTAGACCAAAGAGATTGTTTTTGCATCTGAGGTGGAGCACCACACCTACCATCAGCTCCTTACTTTACCGCACAGATCCCAGTGCTACTCATAACGCTGAGTTGGCGAGTCGGTATCGAACTAGGAATCTTGTGATTTCTAGCCGAACGCTCTACCGACTGAGCTAACCCATATATATATTTGTGAATAAAAAGGCATTAAATACCAGGGGTATCGTGATTATGGACCATTTCCACTCGAGGGTATCTGAGGCCCACCGAGTTTCGTTTTAAAATAAAAACGTGGTCTGACGAAACTCGGTGGGCCTCAGATACCCTCGAGTGGAAATGGTCCATAATCACGATACCCCTGGTATTTAATGCCTTTTTATTCACAAAAAAATTTGCTCTGTTTATAAAAATTAAGCATTGAGCTCTCATACGGAACCTGAACTCTACAACAAACTACTGGTAGAAATTAGGACCAGCCTACGATCACCCTTGTACCAAGAAACGTGGTACACCAACAAAGTATATATATATATATATATATATATATATATATATATATATATATGTGTGTGTTTTTCCTGTGAGTCGCCACGAAAATTAGAACATCTCAATGCAATGGTTTTCACATACATCATCGTACAGGAGGGAATTTTGTACAGGGGTGGTGCTTCAAGAATTTGCCCTGAAAATTGTCTAAGATGCCCTAGATCTTAATTTTCGCGGCGTGGGTAAATATTAAGATCTTTACGTAGAATCTTTACAACGACCCCCCCTCCCCAAAAAAAGCATTTGTTTTGTTTTTTTAATTAAAGAAAAAAGTTACATGTGTTTGAAGTGTATACATTTTTAGAATTATGCACGTTAACTCCAAATACGACCTATAATTCAACATTTCTATTGAAGCAATGTAATTTTTCAGATATATCACGTTACTGAGATAACCAGCTTTTGCCCTGAAAGCCCACAATTAATTTGCCTCGGGGGCTGGGGTGGTAAAGACCCCCAACTCACCGCCTCGTAAGCCTAAATTCACATATGTTCTGTATAGCATTTACGAGTCACATGTAGAATCTTCAATTATAATGAAAAGAAAAACTATTTATCGCTTTCTGTCACTATATCTATCTGTCAATCTGTCAATCTATCTATCTATCTACCTATCTATCTATCTATCTTTGTGGGTGGGCTAAAACTTATTAGGTTGAAAAGTTCATATGATGATATCTGCTGTTGATGACTTTTTTTTACCAATACAAAGCACTACAACAACATGGGAAGACGTATGAGGAGCGTAGAGGAGACTATGTTGCAAAAAAAACTTCATTTGGCCACACTCCATGACAGCATCTTGATCAACCAATGAACTTTTCAGACGCCCATCGTCTCTTAATATTCTATTAATTTTTATTATCTTTTTTTTCTTTTCCTTTTTTATTTTATTTATATAATTCAGTTTTATCTTGTATAACACAATTTGTGCGTTTTCTTCAACCATGTATGTATGCATGAATGTTGATCGCAACGTCTTGTCAGACGAATGCCACTCCTTCATTCTCTGTCTATTCGTGAGCTCATTGATGACTCTTCAGCTCTGCCAGCGACTTGCACATCTTGCACGCGCACACACACACACACACACACAAATATATATATATATATATATATATATATATATATATATATATATATATGTGTGTGTGTGTGTGTACATGAATACCTATATGTACGTGTGAGTTTTTGTTGATCAGTATGCATTTGGTTATTAGGCTCTGCCAAGCCGTTGTTGTATCCGTGCTACTGTATAACTGGACCACTTTACCCTTAAATTAGCGTAAAAGAGAATAAGCTAGATGGTAGTTGTAAAAGAATGCTGTGCGCGATCGTGGAAACAACACCCTACAAGAAAGCAGTTGTAAGGCCACTTGCCCCCTATTTCACAGACCATCCAATGCTGGTCACTACTGGAGAGGCGTGGACGAACTCATAAGTGACGTTCTCGTATGGAAATAAGCATATGGACACGCTGGTGCAGGCCACCCAGCAAATACCTACATTGACCAGCTCTGCGTGGATACTGGATGCTGGTCAGAAGACCTCCCAAGAGCAATGAATGATAGGGACGAGATCAAATACTGAACGAGACTTCATGAATTTCACATAGCGCTAAAACCGTTGAGAAAAGTATGAATCCAGCTATTCTCACACCAGCTATGAATAAACAGTAGGGCAGACTGGGCTATTTAACCTTGGTATGGCAACCAGTCTGGGAGAAACAAAGCCTTGAATAAACACCTGTTAAACAACGATTAAAAATGTAACATTGACTCACATCCTGCTTTTGAGGAGGGATTAGGTAAATACATATAAGAATAAATATTTAGCAGTCTTTATTTCTTTAAATTTCACAACTAAAATAGAATAAATAATACTTTTCTATATGTGAGAGTTTCGTACTTCTTATTTTTTCATAATTGATATGTTTTCCTTTGAATTATATTTCAAATTTAACTTATTTTTTCATTGGTGGTACCGCCTTACATGATCTCCCACCGATTGGAAATGGGCTAAGATTTCAACTTTGTAAATAAAGTACGTTATAGAAAATGGATACGAAATCCGAGTCATGAACAGGAAAACGTATAAGAAATGGTAATATGTAGAAAATACTGTGATGAACAGGGACAGATAAAGAGCAAGACAAGAAAGACAGTTAATCTTCAAAGTTAGTAAAGTAGGAAATCTAATATAAGATATACATTGTACAACGGTAGTCTTCTACTAATTCACGATACAGTAGGTCTTTATCTACCCTTTGACTAATTAGGAGAAGACTCCCGACCGATACGTAAACCACGCCTACGATTCAAAGATGTCTGCAAGAAAGACGTGAAAACAGGCCATATTAACACCAATACATGGGAAGTCGGTGCAGGAAACCGAGCAGCCTGGCGCCAAAACGTCAAACAAGACACAAAAAGGAGTGAAATAGAGGAAAGTAGCCTCCACTGCAAAGAGAGCCAAACGGAAGAAGATACAACAGTAGCCCAAGCAAGCATCATTCTTTGTGTACAGTCAGTGCACCAGAGACTTCTCTTCGAAAATTGACCTGCATGGTACAACAGCAACATGATCTTAAGATATTTCTTATCAAATTTCCCTGGTAAGTTGGGAAGTCAAATTAACGGACTTCTTTTCCTTCCCTTTTCATTAAAAATAATAAAATATTCTTAACTCCATGCGTGTTTTCGCGCCAGTTATGGAGTCCGAGTGACAGTAAGTCTTCTCAGCTGTCCAGGTCTCTTCTCAGAATCCTTGCCGATCACAGCAATGGCGTGGTCTACAGTAGTTGTTCCTACCCTTTTGTTTCATATATGGACCTCTTTGATTCCTATTTTACATAGTCATTCAATGCTTTAAACTCCTATTATATGTTTTATAAGTAAACGTTTTTTCTTGTTTGGACCCAAAAAATGTTTAATGGTCCTGGGGGGTATATGAATCCCTGTCGAGAACAACTGTTGTGGCTAGTCTTGTACTACTTATGCACTAGTTTGCTGCATTACTTATATGATTAACTGTTTCCTCTCTATCTCCACACGACTCCACAATAATCTACCAATTCTTTTTTCAAATGCTAATGTTATAATCCAAAATCTCTCTCAAATCTTAGTTTGCAAAAGTTTTTCGGGTGTTATACTAATTATCGGCACGACTGAATCTATTCTTAATCAGTATCATTAGTTGGTTTCTAGCAAAGTTTTGATATTGATCTACTTTCTCGTCCTCATCTTAATTATTTTCATTATTAATTTTATTTGCACTGTTGACATTAATATATCCCCACGTTTAGGGTTCTAACAGCAACTGATGGTGTATACTGAATAGTGAGTGACAACAAGTCTCCTCAACACTCCAGCACTCTCCTCAGTATTCTAGTTGTCTAAAAGGTCATGATTCATTGGTGGATTCCCAGGTCTTTGTAGGAGAGGGGCTTTTAAAAACATTTCCGTTTCTTTACATTGGACAAATAAACTCTCAAATGTTCCTCAATTTTTTCATTTGTTTAGAAAAGTATAACTAATTATCCATTTTATCTGATTTTTTGGTGGGAGTAGAAGTCCCCGTGGCGTAGTGGTTAACGTGCTGGACAGCGACATCTTATTAAGTGAGTTCGAACTTCAGCCGCGCTATTACGTTCACTTTCGGACTAATACTCTCGGGAAAAGTATGAACCACCTGATCCCCCAGCTATGGAATAAATAGTATTTCTACTGTTCTTCTACTAGGATAGTGTTGGCATTAAATAATCCAGGAATGTTGATATGCCATTAAACAAAGAAACCAAAACAAACCTAACCTAAGCAAGCCTCTTTCTTTTAGTTTTATACTCTCGTCTGCTGGAACAGCGAACTCAACTGGCACGTTTGTTCCCTCTTTTCCTGATAATTAGATACCATCTTAGTTAAATTTCGTTATCCGTTTAAATCTAAAAGTCCCAGAGGACTTTATGTTTTTCATTCTCTAGCATAGATTATAGCTTCTACATACACCATATGATCAAATCACTGTCGCTGTTTATTTTATATATATATATATATATATATATATATATATATTATATATATATGTGTGTGTGTGTGTGTGTGTGTGTGTGTTTGTAAATATCAATGATATAGTTTGACTATGAATAAAAGTGCTCAATATCGGTAATAAAGCATATATATATTTACCAACACCTCCGCACGAGCAGGATGTGACACAAGGTCAATTTCTTAAGCGGAGTTTAACAGGTTTGAATTCAGAGTTTTCCTTCTCCTAGACTAGTTGCCTAATCAAAGTTAAAGAACCCAGCTATCTTGATATTTACCCATAGCTGGACGGAGAATAGTTGGATTCATACCTTTCCCTAATGTATTGACGCAATGGGAAATGCAAAAATCCTCATCCAGGATTTGAACTCGCGACGACGAGTC
>CM042139.1:66045584-66060584 GCA_023376005.1 Doryteuthis pealeii
GCACCCAGTAGTACTAGGGCCACAACCCGACCGAAGGGGCTCTGGTGAAATCCAAAGAGTGTCCCTATCATCGTCAGAAATCAACGGCTTTTACCGTACTTATCATTGAATCTGTGGAAAATTTGCGGCAAACAAGAGCATCTCCTTCCCCTGACCGGGATATGCATATGGGGTTTGGGAATCACTTGTGAATTTCATATTATCTTTTTACTCCTCTGAATTCACCACAGGTGAATTCCTTTGATGAATCCGGCTCAACCGACCCGTGGTGAATGCCGTCACAGAAACAGAACAGAAACACACACACATAAAAACACACATACACGCACACATATATACATAGATGTGTGTGTGTATCCTGTATATAAGTCGATACAATTGTTCAAATTAAAGCAGTGTAGTCACCGACGACTGCTATGTCGTTGATGGCTAATCGTCTTAAGCGTTAGGATGCCGTTGCTTTATTCTCGCTGTTCAGTCTCTGATGCTGGGGGTAGGTGGAAATCGGTGTTGGGCACAACGTGCGGAGTAATCTTCTTTGTTCTCGTTGGAGCCCGCTCTCTTGTATATTTGATTGGTTTCTCGTGATCCTATCTTGTAAACTTTGTCTCCTCATACCACACCCACCAAAAAAGAAGGAAAGACAGAAAACTAATCATCGTCTTTTATTAGGGTCCACCCCTACTCCACCTTGGGTGGGTGGCATAAACGGGCCAGCCCCCATCACAACGTAGATGACCGATCGCTTGTGACATCGGCAATACATGTTTCGGGGTGCTAAGATCAATCATATCTTGTTACACCAAACGCAATAGACGAGATGTTCAACTTTATTCCGCTGGACTATTTTTCATGTTCTATTATCATTTGCTTACAATTGTGCACTATATTGTTTAGTTATTTACTTAGTGTCTTTTAATTTCTCCATAGATAAGTTATAATATCTATAATTATATCTATTCGTCGCCCCGGTACACTTTGCTTACAACGTTACAATAACTAAACAATAACTTAAAAATCACCATACTCAGTAGACAAAAGTATTTTCAGAAATGCTCTCAGTAATGCATTATCACGTCTCATGTAACTCAGGTCAACAGTTTTGCCATTTATTATTACGCAGTGTTAGATTAATATTAAAAGCTACTGTTTGAAGGCACGTTGAAGGTATTCATCTAGACTTTCTCTGAAGCATCCAGTGAGGATTGAACTCGCTATTCACAGATCTGCGTGATTAGGCTTCGAACCCTTACAACAATATGGGACTATATCGGTTGAAACAGCAAGTAGGAAATAAAAATAATTTTTTTACACTGAGAAATCATTTTTCTTTATCTAAACAGTTTGCCTACGTGAGCGAATCACTGTTTGTGTAAATTTTGCACTTGGAAGCTCAGAAGTAGAAAAGAATAATATAAAATGAATTATATTTATGGGCAACATTTGTTGTAATGAGATACGGAGTCATATGCAAATATATATTGGTTTTATTGTGACCAACATGCTAATCATATATATATATATATATATATATATATATTATATATATATATATATATATATGTATATATATATATATATATATATATATATATATATATATATATATATATATACACGCATTGAGTTGTATGGCTTGTGAATAAACTCAGTGAGCTGATGAATTGACCATTATAGTTTTAATTTATCTTTGGTAGTGCAATTCATTCGCGGTTTTTATTTGCCGTCAATACTATACATGAAGGATTTTTAATTTATATACTATTAATGTAATATAAATAACCGCAAATATTCATGTATACGGATGTGCACATTAATGCCCCAAACCTTAAAAATTATGCAAAGATATACGTATGCATTAATGTATACTTTCTATCTTTCCTTTTTCTTTTTCACTTTTCACATTATACTACTTAAAAATATCAGTTACCCTATGAACGTGTATATCGTCGCGGTATACTTCTGTTTTCTTCATGCATTTCCTGGACCATTGTGGATTACCATGTTACTTGGCACCAGCAGAAAGGAGTGATTCCGAATCTGATCTATTGAGAGAGATAGCTTCATGCCTTTCCAAGAGTATTAGAATGAATCGAGCGTAAACGTAACTGAGCTGGGACTTGAACTTGGTTCGCTGATTCTCTGATCCAGGCTGTTTAAAGTAGTAAGTCAGACTGTGCCTTATATGTCTATGTGTCGCGGTGGGTTGAGTGTCATTTGTCATGAAATGTTAGACACCTTCATCAATCTCTTATCTCGTAAGCAACATACTGCATTTCAGATTCATTCAAACAGGTACTCCTTTGATCATTGCAACCACAGTTTTCAATTATAATTTTCTGATATTTACACTTATCCTGTAGCCGCGTTTAGCATAACGGTTATCATTGAAAGAAATAGAATCGGTGACCCACGTTCAAATCCTGGTCGAGGCTTTTTGAGTTTCAGTTAGCGCTAATGCCATTGAGAAAAGCATGAATTCATATGTTCTGCTTCAATCTATGGGTAAATAAATATGCAAACTGGGTTATTTAGTATTGATTAGACTGGTTTGGTTTGGTTTCTTTGTTTAATTAGCATATAAACCTTCGGGGATATTCAATGCCAAAGCCATCCTTGTAGAAGAACAGTTAACCCGGAGCAGGGTGAATGAACGTGTTCATACCTTTCCCAAAGGTAATATTTACGTTGACACTATAGGATTGAATCATTTTTCTGTTGTTGAATATTACATTTATTCGCCTCTTTTCACATCTCATCTTTTCTTAGTTTCTATTCTGTCGTCGTTGTTGAGAGAAATCCATTCATTTAACATTATCTCTTATCCTTACTCCCTCTGTATCTTCCCCACATTCTCTCTCTCTCTCTGTCTCTCTGTCTCTCTGTCTCTCTCTCTCTCCCACACACACAGAGTCTCTATTTCATTTCAAGTCTGTCCTTTATATTATTCCTCCATTTGTGCAACATATGGTGTGCCACAGATCTGCTTTATATTTCATTTCAAAATTATATTGAATCGAAAAATTTCAAACCGCATTTCACAGACATACGTGAAAGCAGTTGGTCTTTATTGCTTGCCAATACGTTAGATTACGTGATGGATTGTGACATCGTAGTAAGCGAGTTCTAACACAAACTTTGATATGTCATTAAACAAAGAAAAAAAACCAAACCACGAGTATAACATTGTGCAAAACAAAACTTACATGCATGTGAATATATTTACTTAGAGGCATTACCAACTATCTACGCTCTTTTTCGATTAAAAATATGCAAGCCTCAATATTAAACACCCACAGAGATGGATAGATAGATAGAGATAGATAGATAGATAGATAGATAGAGAGAGAGAGAGAGAGAGAGAGAGAGAGAGAGAGAGAGAGAGAGAGAGAGAGAGAGAGAGAGAGATACAAGCATGGTTTCGGAGCTAAATCAATGACCACTCATTCTGCGCGCCCCATCGGCATAAAATTTACTATTATAGCCCTAGACTTATTGGAAAAAAGTTTCATATATTAAGCAATATAAATTGTATATAAAATCATATATATAAATTATTAGTATATATATATATATATATATATATATGTGTGTGTGTGTGTGTGTGTGTGTGTATGTGTGTGTGTGTGTGTGTGTGTGTGTGTGTACGTGTTAAAATCTTAAAATCCCGTAAACACCGTTCATGAAAACGAATTAAAAAAAAGGATTTTATACACAAACACTTCAAGAGGTGTTCACAATCATCAGATGCGTGATATTATTCTTTTTATTTTCCTTTTTCCTGCTTATTACCCGTTTGATGATTGCAAACACCTCATGAAACTGGCCGTTGCGCAAAGAAAGTGTTTGTGGATTAAATCCTATTTTAATTCGTTTTCATCGAATGTTTTAACAGGATTTGAAGATTTTCACACTTATACATGGCTACATCTTTTGATGTAACAAAAAACAAAACCAGCAACTTGGTTTTAATAACTCTCTCTCTCACACACACACACACATACACACACACACACACACACACACACATATATATATATATATATATATATATATATATATATATATATATATATATATATATAAAGTTGTAATTCTTGTTTTTTAATTTTTTTATTCGCGAACACCTAAGGTTTTTAAGATAAACCTTCATAAACATACATATTCTGTAATTACAATACCCAGGGTACTTGGATAAGCATATTTCATTTTAATCAAAGGGGAACCCTGAAAGCACAACACCCTGCTGAAAACCCTTTTCCTTTTGATTTATATGAAATTTAAACCATAGGCAAATAACAAGATATGGTGCCTGTTCACAAGATTTCAGCAAAATTTAATTATATTAAGAAACCCTAATGGTGGTTAAACCCCCTATAGTCAAAACTTTGGAAGTCTATATCTTGTGTATTGTAATCTCTATTATCAGGGTTTTTTTTCTTTTAATTAAACGTAAATCAACCAAAATGTCACCTAATATTTTATTGTAAGATTTTGATAACTTAGACATTTTTACCAATGGCAAAACATCACTAGATTTATGGCAACAAAAATTATCAGTTAACTTGCATAAAATAAAGCTTTTTATATATATATATATATATATATATATATATATATATATATATATATAATATATATATATGTGTGTGTGTGTGTGTGTGTCTGTCTGTCTGTCTGTCTGTCTGTCTGTGTCTGAAATAATCCAGTTGACTGGTAAGTAGGGGATAATTCTATTTGGGATCATCAGAATCTCAGTAAACTTCCACACTGAAGGTGTGATCTTATAGATTCATACAAGGATTTTTATAAATCCCTAAGAGAGCTCAATGTATAATACCTACTAAATTGATTATATGCAGACCAATATATATATATATATATATATATATATATATATATATATATATATTATATATATATATATATATATCGACTGCTACGTCTTTACAGTAAAAGGTCATCTCCTCAAACCAACAAATAGCACTAGGATGAATGCATGTGACTCCTCAGAATCTCTGTAAACATCCACACAGTTGGTGCGATCTTATAGATTCATACAAGGATATATATATATATATATATATATATATATATATATATATATATATATCGACTGCTACGTCTTTACAGAAGGTCATCTCCTAAAACGACCAAATAGCATTAGTATGAATGCATGTGACTCCTCAGAATCTCTAGGTGTGATCTTATAGATTCATACAAGGATTTATATAATTCCTAAGAGAGCTCAATGTATAATAACTTATAAATCAATTACATACAGACCAATATATATATATATATATATATATATATATATATATATATATATATATATATATATATATATATATCGACTGCTACGTCTTTACAGAAGGTCATCTCCTCAAACCACCAAAGAGCATTAGTATGAATGCATGTGACTCCTCAGGCCAAAATCATCCTTGCGACCCTTGTCATATATGTGACCTGTCTGTGGCGTTGACATTTACCCTGTGCATTATCATATGACCTCTCAGACCAGCTGTAGACCGAAATACTTTGTCAGCGAACTGACAGGAATTACTAGAAGGTTTATGCGAAAGAATATTTGTTAAATCAGCACACGATTGTGCTGTCCTAAAATTTCATATGCCTAGCAGATCCGGCTTTGGATCAACATACCCTAATGCTTATGTTACAAATACTAGCAAGAATATGCGTCCTCCGTGCGTGAGTATTTAAGTTTTAATGTAATGAAATATATCAAATAAGAAAGACTAGAGAACTTAGATAAGAACGCATATAAAAAGATTACACTTATTTTACTATATTTTAATTGGTTTCTATATAAATTCATTCATAGGATTGATTTTAATACGTTGGAGAATTAAAAAAATAATATTAGAGATCAATAACACCAAGTGATTATTTGTTAAACCTGGTTTTGTTAAAACTAGTACGAAAAACTAGTGGAAAATTAACCACACCATATATTATATAAAACTTTATTTCTTAGTGGTATATAAGACACATTACAGGATTTTAAACGTACTAATAACATGAGCTGTTTTGAAACAAATCTAACACAGATTTTCATAGAGACATCGTTAATAAATAAGATTTATTCTATGTATTAATGATTTTGACTATAAATTACTCATTCATAAACTGACGGAATTCCTGAGGGTATTATGACGCAAGCAGTAACGTAGTTTCGGTTACAGACAGACAGACAGACATCGATTCTCCATTATTATTAGATGTTAAGGCTGAAACATGTCCAGGACCGAGGTCAAATCCTCTTCTCAAAGTGCTCGTTTCAAAATGGCGTGTTTGATTCTCAGTACTTCAAAGGCTTTACAACTATCGTAGATCATTTTTTATCAAACTGATTGATTTTCCGTCATACTTTGCTTTGTCAATAATTCTAGATCAGGATGACGAAAAAAAAAAGTATTTATTTTACACAACAAATATTTATTTTTGAAATTAATCTCCTTGTTTTTCAATTCACTTAACCCAATGCATCTTCATCAATCACGTAGATCGAATATTACAGGGCAGACCGAAATTCAGTAATTGGGTCAGTCTGTGGATTTATTGATTCCTCCCCATCCGTGTGTTACTCAAAATTCAGTAAATTTGAAAATAAAGAGATCACTTATCTCTTTTTACTCATAAGCCAGATATTTAGGGCTGAGCAATATTTTACTATTCCCCGTAAGCCGTACATTTAATATAGCAAAGATTCATTTAATAGAATGATGATAACGCTTTTAAAAATTCAGTAAATTTGAAAATAAAGAAATCACTTGTCTCTTTTTACTCATAAGCCAATATTTAGGGCTGAGCAATATTTTACTATTCCCCGTAAGCCGAACATTTAATATAGCAAAGATTAATTTAACAGAATGATGAGAACGCTTTAAAAAAAGATGTCTGCACTCTGAAGTAAAACTTTAAAGTGCATAATGTTCGATACTTTATATGAATATTTTTTAATTTACTTTCAGTGTATCTGAGGAAATAGACTAAATGTTCAAATGTTGCATAGCCTCTGTTTACTTCTATCGTGTATTCGCCTTGTTAAATTCTTCTAACTTCTACCGGCTGTTTGCTCCTTCGTATCGGGTTGGACAATGCAATGGCCTGTATATTTAACTAACGTTGATAACAAAAAAGGGTTGAAATATATAATTTACTTACAATTAAAGACCGTTCGAAATGAAACATAAGAAAATTAAATAAATAAATGATATATATATATATATATATAATATATATATATATATATATATATATACATGGTATTTGACGGTATATAAGACGCACAGGCATATAAGACGCATCCCCATTTCAGCAGGTCAGATTAGGGAAAAAAAGTTGTTAGTGTATTTAAGCATATATTGTTGAAAACAGTCTAGCTGAGCATTACACAAGCAGAAACATAGCTGTATAAAATCAATTTGGCAGTACAGGCAAGCAATAAGCATACACAAGACATCTCAATGGCAGGAAATAATAATAATTATAAAATTAATAATAATAATAATAAAATTTCACCTACGATGTATAAGACGCAGGGTAATTTATTGAGCCAAAGTTTTGGAAAAAAAGTGCGTCCTATATGCCGTCAAATACGGTATATATATATATATATATATATATATATATATATATATATATATATATATATGTATATAAGAGTAAGTAAACAAACAATGTGTTTATTTGATATGGCTTTTTAGCCGACAATTTTTGGAGGATATCCGCTTAATTGAAGTCATACCTAATTTTGAAAATTAGTCAGTAATTAATGAATTTAGGCGGGCATATATGTTCAAATGTAAGGCTAAACAAATCGAGAAAATGTCGATCCCTGAATGCCCACCTAAATTCATTAGTTATTAACTAATTAATTTTCAAAATTAGGTATGACTTCAATTAACCACATATCCTCCAAATATATATATATATATATGTGTGTGTGTGTGTGTGTGTGAAAAGAAAAGAGTTTAATTCATGTCTCTTCCATTAGAATTACCGTCCATGATTTGATCTCGTGTTGCCGAATCCATTTTCTACATGCGTTTACATCACGATACTTACTTGTAAATGCTAACTTTGACAGAGTTCACAGAGGCTGTTCTAATCCTCAACAAAAATGCTTGATCCTTTTTATGAATATTTTGAATTCGCTTTCAGTGTTTCTGAGGGGAAAAAAAGCAAAAAATTCAAATGTGTTTACTTCTATCACGTGTCTTCATCTGCTTAAATTCTTCTAACATCTATCGGCTGTCCGCTCTTTCGTATCGGGTTGGACTTCATCGTGGGTTGGGTTGTCTGCTTCTCCGTGTTCTATCTTTGTTCTCATTCTTTAATCATGTAAATACAGAAACATGTTTTCATGTGCACATCTTTTTTTAATTTATTCCTCCGAACACAATCTTAATGAGCACAGAGATAATCAGAAGCAGAACAGACGGAATGGCACGGCTGAACCCTATGTCCGATCACGTGACTCTCTAAGCCAATAAAGAGATCGCTTGGGACGAATCTTAAGTTAAGACCTGTCATTCAAATTCCCAGTAACTTTCCAGTGTAACCGTACAATTTAAAATCTACACTACAGTCCTTTACAAACTGATAGGTTATGCCTATACATTATGTTACACAAATGTTTAATTGAACATGTGATTTTCCGCCAGTTTGGTGTCACACCCAGGACACCCCTGCCTTTTTAGGAAACATTCAGGATATTCTAAGCCCCGCCAACGAGGCTTCAAACTTATATATATATATATATATATATATATATATATATATACACGTTTGAATCCTCGTATATATATATATATATATATATATATATATATATATATATATAATTTCCCTTTTTCTCTTCTTGTTTCAACGATCTTCGCATTATCTTATCCCTATTAACCAATCTATAAATTGTGACTTTTCAACGATCTACCGGTTGTAAACTTTTGAAAATGCACCGGTCAAATTGGCCCTTAAGTTTCCTTCTTCTTTCGGTTTTTCCCCTCTTTTAAACCTCCCGTTTAAATACCTGATCGTAGTTTAATAAAGTGATATTGTTCACGTTTATATATATATATATATATATATATATATATATATATATATATATATATATATCGTTTCCAGATGGCTCAAATTAGCTTGTTGTTCTATTAGTCTAATGATTCTTGAATCTGTTTCAATTTCATGGTTCAAGTTTCTTTAAATGCTACACTTATCTTTTTTCTACTTATCCTTATCAATTTCCAAACCAAAACCACACCCTCACACCCATACTTATACAGTTGCTACAGAGACACATTTGCGTGCAGTAAAACTTAGTTATCCGGACACACTTATTATCGGCGAAAAAAAACAATATGCAATACAGGTTTCGCGAAAAGTTCAGGACACATTTTTTATTTCGTCTTTTGGCGGTGAGTCTAATATTGCCAAAACGCACATGTATCCCCAGGCGCTAAATGGAATGTTATTTATATATTTGTCTGTCACGTTAAAGAATATTGAAATATGGCGTTATGCTGGTAACTCGACGCCGCTCGATGCAAAAAGATTATGGAGAGAAGCTAACACTATAATAATATAATAATAATAATAATAATAATAATAATAATCTCTCTTTCTCTCTCTCTCTCTCTCTCTCTATATATATATATATATATATTATATATATATATATATATATATATATATATATATATATATATATATATATATATATATATATGCGCGTGGTATAATGGTTATAGTCGTAGGAAATGGATTTGGCGACCCGAATTCAAATCCTGGACGAGGCTGTTTACATTTCACATAGCGTTAATACTCTTGGGAAATGTATGAATCCATATATTTTCCCTCCTGCTATAGGTAAATAGTATGGCCATGATTTTAACAAAATTCACCTCGACATAATTCGGAAAAAAACGCATTGAAAAATATTAGGGTGATTATAAAACACATGAGGATAAATGGATAAAGTGTCGTCAAACACTGACCCGAAATGGCTTTAACATCAAGTTGAATGGGCCTTAACTAGCCGTTTTGCAATAGGACGGACAGACACGCGTCTTCATCACGGTAAAATGTACTTGTAAAATGATGTTCTGATTCTCAACAAAATTGTCGGGGAGCAACATGTTGATCTTCTGCAGAGCGTACGGATATCTTTATATATATAGATAAATACTTTACGGTGAATTCACAGATGGCACTCGGAGGACAGCCCCCCCACACACACACACACACAAAGCGGTCCAAAGACCATATTAAGACAACGCTGAAGAAATGCAACATCACACCTTCAAGCGTGGAAGATATGGCCTCCAACAGACAGGGGTGGCGAGACGCCTGTCGCACAGGAGCTAAACAGCTCAATATCGAGATTAACACGGCTGCAGAGCAGCGACGTCTTCGCCATCATAAACCACCAAATGCAGATGGGAATTTCACTTGCAATGTGTGTGACCGCATCTGCAAGTCCAGTCATCAGGAGTGATGTCATCTTCGTCTGCGACAGACTTGTAAAAGGAAAGGAAAAGGATACGGATATCACAATCATCCCGAAACAGGAGCCCCAATCCATGCTTAAATAGTTCCGCCATGTTTGTTTTATTTTGCGTGTGCTAAGCTAATTGAAAATAAAAGTTTAAAAATAAAAATAAATAGAAACATTTTTTTTTAAATCAGTAAATTAATAATTTAGATATATACATAAGCAGTAAAATGTACGCATTAGACAGACATACAGACAGAAAGAATTTCCAAACATTTTGAATTGTTTTACACAGACGTTCGATGACAAGATCATATGGCTTCCGTGATCACACGCATATGCACGCGAACAAATTTAAATGCGAAAAAAAGTCATTCTCACAAATCTTTCGCATAAATCTTATTATCACGCGAATGCGTCTGGGTTTCATACCACCAGCGTTCTCTTCACAAAACAAAACAAAAATAAATAAATAGATAAAGAAGTTTAATCGTATCAAGCTGTAAAGAGGAAATGTTTGAAATGCACATTAGACCTACAGATTTAAACTGGGTAGAGACGCGCTGTTGATGTTGATAATTATCACGTGGCCTCACGCAAATTTGATGCGCATAACATGGACACAACAAATCCATATAGAATTTCCATGCATTAAATAGGAACATACGCATTGTTCTCGGTGATAATTTTGTTATTTATAGTGCTACGCTTTAAAAATCGCATGCGGTTTTTGTCTTTTTAACATTCGTTAATTGCATTTATTTTCAGGAGTTCCGTAACGGAAGGCACGGCCTTTAAAGTAGCAATTAAAGACTGGAAAAGAAAAGACAGTTTAATTGACCATTAAGCAGAGAATATGGGTGAATTGTAGGACAGACTGAGCTCTAATATTTGCTAAGTAACCAGTCCAGGAGAAGGAAAACTCTTAATTTAAACCTGTTGAAATTATCCTACTGGTGCGGAGACAATTTTTGTTCTATTTTTTTTTTGTTCTATTTTAGATATTAAATTCAAACATATACATTTTGAATATATCCGGTTAAAAATGAAATTCAAAAGATACATTATAACCTTGCTACCTTGCTTGAATTTGTAAACTCATATTTGCTGTTTGACACACATTTGTGGGATTCTGGTAAAAAAAAATGTTCAGGTTTTCAATTCATTTTTATCTGTACCGCCTGTCTGATGAGACTGACATTTTAAGGAGTTTTAGAAATTTCTTTAAATATCTAAAAGCCTTTTAAGTTTTGGTCGAAATAAATGTATTACAGGATGACGGTTTATTGAGTGTTTCCTTCCTTTCAGAGGTATATATATATATATATATATATATATATATATATATATATATATGATAAAATAATGAATTTTAACCGTCTAGACACTTGTTTAGACGAGGTTTAGACATCTAAACTATAGTTTAGACATAGTTTAGACGAAGTTTATACTATTCAGTGCCAATTTGGGGAAAAAAACAATCAATTATATACTTTTTGAATGAAATATTTTTGATGAAAGACAAGACAGTGCAAGTGCGGCCACCTTCATACTCTCTATATCTTTGAACGTGCGCTTAGCATAACGATTATTGCTCAAAAGAAAACAAAATTCCCCCAAGTCATCCGTGATATGAGGTTGTATATCATTTAAAAATGTGTATATTTAAATTAAGACGGATATATATCAGGACGGTAACATACAGTTATTACAATTACTAGCATCGTAGTCACGGATGACAATTAGATTTACTGCGACATGGACTCTTTTCTTTTTTTCTTATTTCTTATTATTTTTCTTTTTGAAGATTTTAACGAAGATATAAACTTCACCATGATATAAATCGAAAAAACACATTGAAAAATATTACGGTGATAATAAAAACATGAGAATAAATGGATTAATTGTCTCCAAACACATTATTATTATTATTATTATTATTATTATTATTATTATTATTATTATTATTATCTACATCTCTCTCTCCCTCTCACACACGCACACACACATGTTCTCTCTTTTTCCTTTATTTGACACACACGCGCGTGCGCACACGCACACACAGACACAGACACACATTTTAGGCAGCGGTCATTTATCAAAAATAGTCTATATATTTATCACGTATGCAATGGTTTATTACATTGAGATATATGATTAAGATCTACATATCTATCAACCACCTCTCTCTCTCTCTCTCTCTCTCTCTCTATATATATTATATATATATATATATTATATATATATATATATATATATATATATGACTGGTATATATATGCTCCCAACTTTCATGGTTGAGCACTGCAGGGCAGACATTAGTTGGCCTTTCACCGTTTAGCGTAAAAGTAATTACTCGCCTGTTGTTTACAGATTTGAGTTCTCTGGTAATTGTAAAAACATACATCCTGTAAGTTTGTTTGTATCAATTAATTGTTCGCCCCTGGCTGTCAGTCCCTGTTAACCGTGGTGGTAAGGAGCTTGACAGACGAAAATTCTGTCGGATTTTCCACCCGGCTAGAGGTAGCTGTTAAAAAGCCGAGTCGCACTGATGAGAAGTAAACTTCGAAACACGTGTCTGTGGATGACAGGTATATATATATATATATATATATATATATATATATATATATATATATATATAAACAATTTTTTTTGTGATGAAAAAAAGAAAATACAGTGCTCAATCACAAATTGTGAGAGTTAATATTTATTTAATTTGTTGAGTTAAAAAAAAATGCTTATTATAGACAGCTACCTAGGTTGTCTTGCTAAGTCGCAATCATCAGGCTGTCAAATTAGATCTTATGGTGTTTATTTGAAGATCCTTTCTTAATGTTATATTCTGGACCGCAAATAACGTATAATTCAATAAAAGAATGGATTTTCGACAAATGAACACCACCATCCACCTTTAAATTGTATTGAAAAATTAAAAAAAACTTTACCATATATATAAAAATGTTTTTTTGAAAATACATACATCCTTTAACATACGGAATTAATTTTTTTTTTAATTTTTCAAAAGAAAAATTTTCTATTTTTAATGACTAATAGGAGGTAACTTCGTTAGCATTTTTATAAAAATGCAATTTTGAAAAAATTGAACTTTAAAAAATCCGAAGCGTAATAGCGTCCACAAAAGCAACCGACGTTATTTGCGGTTCAAAATATAACATTAAGAAAGGATCTTCAAATAAATACCAAGATCTAATTTGACAGCCTGATGATTGCGACTTAGCAAGACAACCTGGGTAGCTGTCTATAATAAGCATTTATTTAAAAAAAAACTCAACAAATTGAATATATATATATATATATATATTATATATATATATATATATATATAGTCCATATGGTGCAACCACACAATAGCACTAACATGGCTAAGGATTTCCATATGGTCGTTAACCTTCATTTTATAAGGTTACTTCATATACGTTATATGAATTCTTGATGAGAATAATTTTCATTTATCCTGAGGCTTTAAGTAAATATTGAAATTCTATAAATACAAGATTTTATCATTAATGAAATATTGATTAATTAAAACGTGCATGTTAAAGTTTCAATTGTCAATCTTTTAGGAGGCATAGATAGATAGTTAGGGGCCGGTTTAGCTCAGTCGGTAGAGCACTGGACTACGAATCGCAAGATTCTTGGTTCGATACCGGCCCTCGCCAACTCAGTGTATGAGTAGCACAGGGATTTGTGCGGTAAAGAGAGGAGCTGATGGTAGTTGTGGCGCTCCACATCAGACGCAAAAACAATCTCTTTGGTCTAGCGCTAGTGAAAAGGGTATATACTCCCTCACTGTTTGGCTGATATCGACATTAGGCCACCCCTCCGACTTAGATAGATAGAGCGATAGAAGGGTAGATAAATAGATAGATAGATAGATAGATAGATAAGGTACTTGCTTTGAGTATTACATTCTGGTCGGTGTCGAGCTTGGCGTAACAGTTATCTTCATAGAAAATGGAATCGTTGATCTGGGTTCAAATCCTCAACAAGGCTGTTAGCGTTTACTTTCGCGCTAATGACCATGGAAGAGACATGTATCCATCTGCCACACACACACCTGCTATGGGTAAATGGTAGAGTGGCCTAGGTTCTTTAGCCTTGCTGAGGCAACTATTCGACAAAAAAGAAAACTCTTATGTCAACCCGGCTTTACTCTGCTGAAAAGAACCGACCTTGTGCCACATCCTTCCCGTGGCGGTGGGGTTCGCTAAATATATCCATTACAAGCTTCTCTAGAAGACTGTTGCTTTTGTACGGAATTTGAGCCCTACAATTGGTTTTCACACTTGGAAGTTTGTAATATGCTGAGCTTAGGTTACAAACACACACACACACATACACACACAGATATATATATATATATATATATATATATATATATATATATATTATATATATATATATAATAATATATAGAGAGAGAGAGAGAGAGGGAGGGAGGGAGAGAGACAGATACA
>CM042139.1:66065584-66078084 GCA_023376005.1 Doryteuthis pealeii
AAATCTATGTTTGCATAAACATGAACATGCATTGTGGATGTACAGTAGATATTGATGATCCCAAATATAATCATTCCCTATATATATATATATATATATATATATATATATGTGTGTGTGTGGTGTGTGTGTGTGTGTGTGCGTGTGTGTGTGTGTGTGTGTGTGTGTGGTGTGTGTAATTTGATAGCAATGAAAATAATAAACTGATATTATTCATTTCAGTTATTCTCTCATCCCTCTCTCTCTCTCACATTATCTCTCTCCCTCTCTGTAATGTAATGTCCCTATAAAAGTAAGTAGGATGTATGAAGCCCAAACAAATGGCCGACCTCATAATAACTACAGACAAATAGTAAGACAGACTGTTGTTCTTTAGACTTGTTTAGGCAACCAGTCTATGAGAAAGAACATTTTTGAAATCAAACCAGCTGTACTCCCCTTTAAAGAGATTTTCCGTTAGTTTCAACCTGCTTTTAGCAGAGAGTTTGATTGATTACATACACCAATCTCCGCCGATGTCTCCCATTTGAAATCTAGTTATTAGCTCGGCTCGAACCCTGACAACCGGTATGACATTATGTACTGCATGACCCATAAGCGTTCATAACAGCAGACCAAAACAAACGCAACTTTGTCGGCAAAGTTCAAAGCTTTTTACTTAATGCGTTAAAGGAAAAGTGGATTTGATAAATTCTTCTTGTGATTCGGCAACGTTTAAATACATTGTTTCACGAGAACATTTTTAGCGCCAATGATTTAATCTGATTCCAACGCTATTTCTAATCTTTGAAGACTTCAAACACTTTCTTTTGAATTCGGTTGCGTAGTTAATCGAAAGTGAGCAAATCTCTTTTTCGTTAATACATAATTATTTATCAAATAAAACAAACTGTGGTGAATTTGTAAATGTCGATATTATGGGTTACAAAATATGAAACTCAATTCAAGATTTCCATCATCTGTGGATAGTGAACATTGCTAATAAAAAAAATAAGAATTTGATTGATTAATGGAATGGCAACTCGTCATGCGTTATTTAATGCCTCTAGAATTGCATATATTTTGCGTTTATAATTACATCTTTGTGTGGTTTATTAAGTCTTTTTCACAGGGTATCCCTATCTAATACAGATAATTTTCAAACAGATTTATTTGACTCATAGATCAAACCCTAACATGTACAACCACTCAGAGTCATAGTGGCCCTGGGAGTAATGGCAAAGAAGGGGTACTCCGTCGTCTACAGATATCCTGAACAGGGGCTTTATCACCAGATGACCTATAGTGTCCTACTCAGCACATCCTTTTATGGGGGCCTTACCACTGAAGGGGATACACTCAACATATTCTAAGCCTCACCCACAAATATATATATATATATATATATATATATATATAAATCTCTTGATTATTATACATTGAGCTCTTTTAGGAATTCAAAAAAATCATTTTATGTGTATATATGTTTCCACCTACAAGAGCGTACAATATGGTTGTACAGTGAGATTTCGATAATCCCTAATAGAATCATCCCTTACTTACCAATCATTTGGATTACCATAAACACATATATATACACACACACACACACACACCACACACACACACACACACACACATATATATATATATATATATATATATATATGAATTTTCTTATGTGAGATACGTTTCCTGGCAGCAGCTGCGTATGTCAGAAATAGGGCAGAGTTGAGTGTACGCACTGACACGTGAAAAAACCGTGGTTTCGGATAACATGAAATTGTGTGTGGGCCCCACAATATTAATAAAAAAAGACTCAGTGTTAGATGTTAGCTCGTGGGAAGACGAATAAACGTACAGGTGTATATCATTTTGTCATTAAATTCTCAAAATATTTTCATGAAACAAGATCTCAAGGAATTTACGCGGTTTTCCTATATTTCGAATCAATAAAAATGATGCCAGTAAAGGTGATTTGTCCATGATTATTCTAAATCCCTAACTTTTGTAGGTTTGCTTTCTTTTCATTCGTTGAAATGTTGATTTAAATAAATTTTGTTGACACTGTTCCCAATAATGTTACTCGAAGTCAGAAGAAAATACGCGCTGTTCATTTCGGGCCCATGGAAATTAACCACAAAAAAGGAACGAGATCTTCAATACATAGAATAAAGAACAACCCTGTAATCAATTTAAAAAATTATTTTTTACTCTCACCCTTTTTTCAGTAAGAAGATGTTAATAAAAAAGTTTACATTTATATGAATACCTACGATTTTGTGTAAAATATTCAAAATTATTACTTAATTAATGATTAATAGATGCATGCAACATTTTATTTGAGGGGAAAAACTAAGTTTCCATTTCAAATTGTTTTAATTTTTATACTCCTTAATTCGATGATTTTATTTACTTATGAAACAAGCCCTCTGTCACTAAATTTTGAACTCCTACCCCACTCAGGCAATATCTTTCAAAAATTAATATTTACACCGCCCTGAGGGCTTTTTATTCTACTCATTTTAATAATATTAATCAAACGAATACAGTTCTGGTCGAAATGATAAAAATAATCTTTAAAAATCTAAAATCTGTTTTACTTCTCGTTTTTCAAATATATATATATATATATATATATATAATGGACTCTCTCGTCGATTTTCGGCGCATGAGTGTTAATTCGGTGAACTACCAACACAGTGATTTGTTTATAGTGGTGAAGGCTTGTGTTGGACCATCCACACTTTTTGGCACAGTCGATAGGAAATAATTGGTGCATCAAGGGAATGCCACAAACCCAATCAACGACTGACCTCAGGAATTTTGAATTCAGAGTTATCCCTCGCCTAGACGGGTTACCTATCCAAGGCTGAAGGGCCCAGTCTGCCCTACTATTTAACCCATAGCTGGAGGGAGAATATATGGATTCATACCTTTTCCAAGGGTATTAGCGCTATATGAAATGCCAACAGCTTCGTCTAGGAATTGAACTCGAATCGACGAGTCCATTTTCCACGACTCTAACCACTAGCCCACGCGCCTCCATTAAACTAGAATTCAGAGTTTTCCTTCTCCTAGACTGGTTGCCTAACCAAGGTTAAAAAGCCCAGTCTGCTCTAATATCAACGCATAGCTGATGGGAGAATAGTTGAATTCATATCTTTCCCAAGAGTATTAGCGATCTTTAAAATTCAAACTGCCTCGTTCAGAATTTGAACATTTCGCTCTCCATTACTTAACGAGAGTAACCATTACACCAAGCAGAGTTTAACAGGTTTTGAATTCAGAGTTTTCCTTCTCCTAGACCGGTTGCCTAATCAAGGTTAAAGAGCCCAGTCTGCCCAACTATTTATCCATAGCTGGAGGGAGAGTAGGATTTATACCTTTCCCAAGGGTATTAGCGCTAAGTGAAATGCAATTACCACATCCAGGATTTGAACTCGGGGCGACGAGTCCATTTCCCATGATTTTAACCATTACACCACGCGCCTCCAATTGACTATATAAGCCAGTAGTAGTAGTAGTAATTGACTATAAAAACTAGAACGCTGAAAAATATAAAATATAAAAATACAAAGATGCATGGAAAGTAGAAAATGAATAACGGATTCTTTTTTAGTGTCCTTTGAAATTTTTTTAATCTGACCTTCAAGAGAGAAGTGTTTGCCAGAAGAAAAAAAAGCTGTCAAACAGAATTCAATTAAATGCACAAAAAATAAATCACTGTTTCATCAAAGAGAAACAAGAAAAGTAACAAAAATCGTTCCTAAAAACGACTAAAATTTATTAAATAGAAAAAGTAAAAGAATAAAAGAAGTTTTAAAATGTATACAATTAATTTTTTTAAGTTCTTATTTTTCCTGTTACACTACGAATTCTTTAAAAGTTTGAGTTTCTGTTTGTCTATATAAGAAATCCGATGAATGATGTTGCAAACAGATTCAAGGTTTCTAAGGTGGAAAGTTAACAGAATCACACTTATTTAAAACAGTTATTCCTGTATGTAGTATCGCAATTCAAGTTCTCATTTAAATACTGTCCGATTGCTGCTTGGACTGACTAGAAGTATTTAATAGGAGATGCTGGCGAATAGTTCCCCAGTCTATTTTCCTGGACTTTGGGGAGTGTTCCAAGGCTCCGACTACAATTGGTATCATCGACGCCTTCTTACACTTCATTAAGTACTCTTTCATTTGTAATCTACACTCCTTAATTGCCCTTGGTATAATGCTTATCATTGTAAGAAAAACGACGGCACGAATTCAAATCCTGGACGAGAGTGGCTGCATTTTACATAACGCTAATACACTTGGAATCAGGCTGAACTTCAGCGCTACACAGCAACTCCTGCGCCACTGCTGTTACCAAACTGCATTGGTTTCTTACCTTTCCTTTGGACCACAGCGGCAGTGTGGAAAGGAGGGATATGCTGCATGGGAAACAGCACATCCTCCATATCAATCCACCCAGGCTACGTAGAACCAAAAAATATTTTGGACACTGCTCCATCGTCTTTCGCAGACGGAAGGATGCCAAAAACAATACACTTGAGAAAGGTATGAAGGGCTATTTAAAGTTGGTATGACAACTGGTCTCTGAGAAGGGAAATTTTGAATTCGAACCTGTTAAACTCTGTTTAGAAATTGACATTGTATCACATGCTCCTCGTGCGGAGGGGTTGGGTAAATAAATACAATCCTCCAAAAATGGGTCCTCATCATCAGATGCAGTTTAGTGTCAGAAACACCCTTTTTTGAAGGGGTATTATCATTCTACAGGATGTACAGTCAGCGTATTTTAAAACAGGGTGGTTAGTTGGTTGGTTGGTTGGTTGGTTTTTACGGCATGTCAACTTATTGGGCCATTTTATGCAGAAGACTTTTTTTATTCATTCTTGATGGGTACACAATTCTTTTAAACACACTTTTTCTATTTAGCATATAGATGGGACCCTAACAGGTACTACTACTCCAAAGGCAGGCCGGTGTACATATATGTGTATAAGCACTTACATATGTATACTATAGAGCATTAAGTATCAGTTACAATTAAATGATATACTGAGCAGATTATTCTACGAAAAATATGTTAGATCTGTAAGAATTTCTTTTAAGTGTTCACTTGAATTTCTATTTGTTCTTCCGTATTCATGTGTGTGTGTGTGTGTGTGTGTGTGTGTGTGTGTGTGTGTGTGTGTGTGTGTGTGTGTCTGCGTGTTTGTGTCTGTCTGCGTGTTTGTGTGTGTGTGTTTACCCCTCATTAAGTAGAGATCGTTTTACAGTAAACGAGATTGTAAATCCCTGTTTCTTAATAAAATTGGATCCTCTAAATCAGACTGTATTTACGCAAAGATCATAGAAATGTTACTCTTTTAAGTCAATGCTAGACACGGCGATAAGATTGCATGTCTCATCTGAATCATATAAAAAAAAAACTTGTTAGGCTTTCTTTTCTGCTTTATTTTTTGTTCACCTCAAACGAAGATTCAACTCACAACGCAGTTCATTGCTTGTTGAACTGCAGAAAAGGCAGGAAGGCAGCGCACATGCGCAGATGTGCACATGCGCAGATGCTCGCTTAGAGTGTTCGTCTGCTTTTCTCTGTGAAAAGAAAAGATATGTAAACTAAGATTTCGACAATTTCCGCAAGATCGGATACTGATGTTAAAAAAAAAAGGAAAAGATAATGCCAGTTTTTTTATAATAATAATGACATCACCTGAACCAACATGGTATTTACACAGGCTTGCAGATGACAAGAGATAGATCTGAATCCACAAGCATCGACTATGAAAGCGAGGTAAATTCAAAAACGCAAGAACAGAAAATAAAAAAACAGAACATTTCTCTTGCGGGTAATCAGTGGGGAAGGATGCGAATGCAGCCGTGCACTCACATATACCCGTATTCATCCTCATCTACCTTTTATAGGCATAAAGATGGATTTCTCTCTGGGCGCAGATGTATTAAATTCTAAATGCTATCAACTGAATGGTTATGACAATAATGGGACAGTGGTTTACACAAGGGCCCTCACAACTACTGATATATATATATATATATATATATATATATATATATATATATATATATATATATATGATTCATGATATATATATATATATATATATTATATATATATATATATATATATATATAATCATGAATCGGTGAAATCTTTGCAGAGCAATATCCCAATATATTTCAAGTATAAAATAAGATATAAAACTCTGCGTCTGAATTTTTTAATTCAGACGCAGAGTTTCATGCCTCTCGATCCTCATACAAGTTAGTATTTAACTCGTCTGGCCTTTTCTTTTGTTTTTTTCTTTGATTAAGTCATATATATATATTGTTTCCTTTTCATTCTTATATATATATATATATATATATATATATATATATATATATAATATATATATATATATATAAGAATGAAAAGGAAACATTTTGGATATCAGATGGGCATTACGTTATGAAAATGATGGCCAATTATTTACACATCTATCGACAGGTATCTTTCGGATAAGAGTGTAGTATCTGTGTTCTCAACATATGATCAAAGAATATTTATGAAAAAATTATGAAGAACTACCGTAGAATGATATTTATTATATTCTCCTCCAAGAAAAAGTTACAACAGAAAAATAATGAAACATAACCAAGAACCAAACAGGCACCCCAATAAAAGTTCAGACTCTTCCTTTTATTGATAGATACATAAGGGTATTTAATATTATGTATATGTCTGTATCATTGGTCACATGAAATGTTTTGGTCGTAGGGCATTACCCATGTAGCGTGTCTTGAGCAGATTAGTTGGTTGGTTGGTTGGTTGTTTGGTTGGTTGGTTGGTTTTTACGGCATGTCAATCCTTGTTGGGTTACTTTATGCCGACGATGTTTTGTTTTATTCATTCTTGATGGTTATTCAAATGTCTTTTTTTACTTAAACTCAATTTTGATTGAAAACAACTTTTTAAAACTCATGAATTGGACCCTAACAGGTACTGGGAGTAATGGATATAAAGTGGTACTCCACACTACCAAGAGCTCCAAAATTGGAACTTCACCATTAGACGCAATCTAACATGATACCCAACACACTAAGGTCCTCAGTCATCGCCTTGTCGCACACATACTATAAAAAGTATTGCGGATTTGCCATAATGGCATTGTGGTTGGGACAATCATATGTGCTAGAGCTTGGTCTGACCATCCGACAACCTCTCCGATAACCCTTCAAGTCATGTCTTGGGTAGGAATAGCCTGGTGTTGCCCAACATTCTCCAAGACTACAAATAATTTGAATTCAGAGTTTTCTTTCTTCTAGACCTGTTGCCATTCCAAAGTTAAGGATCATAATCTGCCCTATAACTGGAGGGAGAATATTTGGATTCATAGCCTTGCCAAGGGTATTAGCGCAATTGGAAATGCAAACAGCCCCGTTCAGGATTTGAATTCGTTTAGCCAAGTCCACTTGCTACGACGATAACCATTACGACATGAGCGCCTCATGTATGCATGTATGAAAAAGTATATATATATATATATATATATATATATATATATATATATAAAGGATTGTCTTATCAAGACTAACTGAAGCATCTACTTAAAAAAATATAAAATAAAAAACATAATTATAAATAAAATTGTATGAAACTAAATGGTCCATCAAAAATTATCATTACATCTAAGGCCGATCCTAGATCTACATTTCGTTTTTATTGGATTTTCTCTTTTTTATTACTTTACGGCATGTTTATCGAGATTTTTTTCATAGTGTTTTGTTCATATTCAAGTCTTTTATATTCTACATCTGCCTCTTTGGTTTTCTCTGAAAATTCTTTTGTTCATTTTGTTTCTGGTTCTTTCCGACTGAAAAGCTTCCATTTCGTTTGATTTTATTTCTTCTGTTGTCGCATCCACTCCTAATTATTTCTAGAATTGTTCTCTACTCTTTTCCCTCTACCATCCACCCGACATTCATATATATATATATATATATATATATATATATGTGTGTGTGTGTGTGTGTGGAAGCACTCACACATACATATAAACACGCACATAGATATACAAACACACCCACACACATATATATATATATATATATATATATATATATATATATATATATATATATATTGATAATTTTCAATGAAACATCAGAGAATCATATACATGCAAATGACATTTAAAACACTGTTTATCACTACATGCTTGTGTAAAGTATTCTAGTTGAATAAAGAAAGAATTCAATATTCAAAAACATGCTAGTTTTTTTTTTTTTTTTTTTTTTTTTTTTTTTTTGCTGTAAGCAAGAAGAACTTGGTATCATCATAAATTCATAATTATAATAAATAATTAGAAATAATTGAAATAAACATTTTCTTTAGTAACAAGCTGACAGAATTGAATCATCTATGTGCCAATGTTAGCGATCATTTCATTCCACAGTTTCCTAAATCAGTTAATATTTCATTGTGAAAACGTAATAATAGTTAAGTCAAATAAAACTGTTCAGAAATAATTTGGAGAGATAGAATATATCATTTTTACTGGCCGTACAAAAAATGTCTATGAGAACAAGTATCGATCAGAAGATACAGGAATGCTGTATTAAGTTGATACAAATCACATATGACTGAGCGGAGAAGCTGATCCACTGAGAACATGTCAACCCTTGTTGAGTTACTTTATGCCAAAGACGTTTCGTTTTATTCATTCTTGATGGATATTCAAAAATGTTTAATTCAATCTTTTTAACATAATTTTCAAAACTCATTTTTTCTATTGAACCCATAGATCCTAATAGGTACTACCACTCTAGGTCTGAGTAGACTTGGGACTAATGGCGATGAATGGGTACTCTACACTCCCCAGAGCTTCAAAATTGAAACTTTACCACTAAATGCAGTTTAAGGTCATACCCAGGACACTATGTCTGTTTACTACACATAAATTGCACCTGGTAAACTGCAGCGATACGCAGGGTGAATCAAAAGTAGGGCCTGGACGACATACAATATATAGTTTACGGACCCTTACTACGGAGACAACTATCCAAAAACCGCCATAAGAACATCAGTAGTTGCACCCTAGCGAACTGCCCTATTTCCGGCACAGGTATTTGCAATGAAGTGAATGTGGTATATCGCACACAATGCAACAAATGCAACCAATTCTACATAGGTATCACCACTAGATCACTAAACATTAGGGTCAACGAACATTTACACACATCATCATCATCATCATGTCGCGCAGGCAGCACGGATATCCAAGACAATCTCTCGCCAACCTTCCCTATCATTCATCGCCACAGGGAGTTCTTCTTCGCTGCACACATAAGCATCCACATTCCGCAAACACTTGGTTAAATACAATAACACGGATTGAAGTATAACATAATCGAGGCCAGAGAGAGAAATTTAGGCAACCTTCGAAGTGAGGAGGCGCTATTGATAGCTAAATTGCAGAACCGAACTCAGCGCAGAATTCATAATGCAATAGACTCACAATATATCACAACCAACGCACATACGTACACACATACGCACATACGCACGCAGCATACACTCACGCGCAATTGAGAATTTATAATGCAAGAAACCTACAACGAGAAGACAAATGCAAAACATCCCGACATCCATAGACCAGCACACACACACACATACACACACATTCACAAGCCAATGCACACTAATCCTTCTATCTATCTATCTATCTATCATGTATGAATAATAATTATTTCTATTCAATAACCATCATTTGTTTTCAGCAACATAGTTCCAATTAACTAATAATTATAATCTTTGGTAAACAATCATAGCATAACTTATCTATTCTTAACGCAAATATTTTACAATGATGGTATCTAATCATTATTTTCAAAACAGACTTATTTGATCCATAGATTGGACCCTAACAGAACTGTAACATCGCAATAAAATGCAGTTTAGCGTTATACTCAAGAGTCCCTCTTATAGGGGAGGGACCGCACCCCTCTACACCCAGCGTATGTCTAAGCCCCGCCGATGATAGAACAACAACTCTGAATTCTTGGCAGTCGTTTATGGCTTATACAAAGGAGAGAACAGCACTTTTGTCTTGTATCGTTGAGCGTTCACCCGGTTCTATACTCTTTCGACAACGCTCAATACTTACCTACACCAAATGCACTTATAATTTGCAAACAAATAATTTTTAAAGAATATCTTATATCAACTGTCATACTTATAAAATCTAGGATACTCGGGTCTCTTAGATTGCACACTTATAGTAATGTTTGCGAGAGATAATGGAACACTCAGCATGGTATACTGGAAAATGTTAATTCTTTTTCGGAACCTGATGCATTTTTTTGTGTTGATATTATTTGCAGCTGTATAGAAATGCCCTGAATATAGCAATAAGAACACACTTCTCGTTTTCTGTTCTCATAACGTTTCGACTTTGCATACATTCTAGCCTTCATCAGGTTTTTATAACTGTTTATAGCTTCAACTTTCATCTCACCCGGGAGATTTCATTACTTTTTAATTCTATCACTTCGATGACATTTATGTTGGGGACGTATTCGAATTTTCAATGTTCCCATTTTATGGGTCGTTAATTTTCCTGGAGGGCGAATAGAATATTGGATATCGGCGCTAAAAATGGTGTGAAATTCCAAACTTTTATATCCCTGGGTTTCCATATTTTGGTGCAATAACGTTTATTTTTACAGGTGCGAGAATGTATATATGTGTGTGTATGCGTACAGGCGTAGCATATATGTATGTATATACGTGGGGTGAGTGCATCTATACTGGGGGGGGGGTATGGGTGACATATATGCATGTATGTACATGGATGTGTGTGTTTAGTTGTATGAAAAGAATAGCTAAACAAGTTAGGGAAGACGGCAGATGTTAATTGATGATAAAATAGAAACAGAAATATGTGAATAAAAGGGTTAGTTGTTTTTGAAATATTTGTCATAATATTCGGTTGGTTGGTTGGACTTTACATAATGTCAACCTTCGTTGGGTTATTCAATGCCGAAGACGTTTTGTTCTATTTATTCTTGATGGGTACTCAATCTTTTAAAAATATATTTTTTTAAACACATTTTTAAACTCATTTTTGAATCCATAGATTAGACTTTAACAGGTACTACCACTTTGGATCAGAGTGGACTTGAGAGGAATGATGATGAAGCTCCAGAATTAACCGTCAGATAGACTTTAACGTCATACCCAGGACATTAAGACTCTCGGCGACGCGTTCTAGCACATATGTGATGAAAAAGGTTGGGAGTTTGCCATTAGTGCAATGGGGTTGGGACAATCATATAGGTTCTAGGGCTTGACATGACCAGCCGATTAATCGAGTCTCTCCGACCACCCGTCTAGCCTAGGTAAGAATCAATGTGGAGTGTTGCGGGTCAGAGACTGCACATCCACCAGGGTTCCGTCCTCAAGAATCAGGGGTTGCCACCTAAGGCCAGCAAGTAGCCTACTTGGGGGTGGGGTACCCAGCAGACAAGGCGGCATAATATTCGGAATTGTGACGCAAGGCTGTGGCGGTTGAGTTGATTGTTGACCTGAGGTTCTATCCGGCCTATCATTGTTGGACACATGGAGAACATAGACCGACCGTTGGATAGAATGGGATAATCAGGATAGTTAGAGATCAGTGCCAAAGTCCAAATTGCGAAGACTCACTCGCCCCCCTCCCACCAGGATGATCTCGAATAGTAAATAAAGAAACGACAAGTGTATTCTTGGTATTCTTTTTTTTTATTGCTTTGTGGGGGTGACCTGTGGCTTATGCAGTTTCGACCAGAACCCGTTGCCTGCTGGATCTCAATTTCAAAACAATCACAACGTGGAGGAATGGAAAACGACTAGCCGGCTAGACTGGGAGACGATATTGCCACATTAGAATCGTGAAAGAGAGTTTTTAAAAATCGGCCGTCGAGAATGAATACATTTCTCTTTCGTCTAGCTTAGTATAAAATAGTAGAGAAGACTGTTCTCTCTGGTCTAGTTGGAAAATAGTTTTAAAAGAAAGAAAACACTGAATTCAAAACAAAACAGCAGATGGCCAATTTTATATCCCCGTAGAGCCTTCTAGGTAGAAGCGACTAGACAAAATTTCCTTTTTTCCACTGCAATTTAGTCAGTGATTCTATAACATTGAACAACCCCAGGATTTAGACTCTTACAATCCAGCAGAATTAGTTCTGACAAAGAACGAACGTTGTTTTTTCTTCTTGTTTTATAGCCTAGAGTGGATGCTTATGTTTATAACCACTTTTTTCATGAGCTAAATTTAAATTCTACAAATTTCATGAAAAAAATCGATTCATATGCTTACAGGCATAAAACTTGATTTCTACGTGGCAATATTTTATGACCCCACAAAACCAGAACAGTTTTATATTTGTTATTTCTGGGGGGGGGGATATTTCAGAATATTATGAATTTCCTTTTTTATATGTCATTCCGATGCTAAAGAATTTATGAAA
>CM042139.1:66085584-66103084 GCA_023376005.1 Doryteuthis pealeii
TCTTCTTTTTCTTTTTTTTTTCCTTTTATTTCTTTCATTTCCTTCTACTTTTCTTTGTTTCTTTTCTTTTTTCCTTTCTTTCTTTTTTCTTTCTTTCGTTCTTTCTTTTTTCCTTTTCTTTCTTCCTTTCCTTTCTTTTTCTTTCTTGATTTTCGTTCTTTCTTTCTTTCTTTTTCTCCTTTGTTTCTTTCTTCTTTCTCTTTCTTTTTTTTTTTGGTCTTTATTACTCCCCACCCCCATTTTTTTCTTTTTTCATTTTTCTTTTTTTGCTCTTCGCTTCTTCTTTTCATTAATTACTTTTCTTTCTTTCTTTCTTCATTTTCTTTCATTTACCTTTCATTCATTTTCCCCTTTCTTTCTTTCTTTCTTTCTTTTGTTCTTGTTCTTTTTCTTTTTTCCTTTTTTCTTTCGTTTTGTATTTCTTTCCTTTTATTCATTGCTTTTCTTTCATCTTTTCTTTCTTTTCCTTCCTTTTTTATTTCTTCCTTTTTACTTCTTTTGTTCTTTCTGTTTATCAACGTTTTTCTTGCTCCTTACCCCCTCTCTCCCCCCTCTCTCTCTCTCTCTCTCTCTCTCTCTCTATCTATCTATCTATCTATCTCTCAAATCATTATCTGATGAATACTTTTTAATACTTTTCTTCTTAGAATTTTTTTTTCATAATTTCCTTCTATGCAAATTTCCTTCCATGCAAATTTCTTTCTATGCAAATTTCCTTTTTTCCAAATTCGACAATTTTCGTCTTTATTTTTAATCATCATCATAATCATTATCATAATAATCTTCTTCTTTCTTCTTCTTCTTCTTCTTCTTCTTCTTCTTCTTTCTTCTTCTTCTTCTTCTTCTTCTTCTTCTTCTCTGCGACATTTTTGCTTTCTTGTTCTTTTTTTATGTTTCTTCTTTTTCTTCTTCATGTCTTTAACTCACCTTTCTTCTGCCTCTTCTTCATTCCCTATTTTAACGCCCCACTTCTCTTTTCAACCGTGTCAGTCATTACCTCTCGTTTGCTTTTTTTTCCTCTTGTCTTATTTTTACTCGTTCTAATTGCTCTTTTTTTTTTCTTTTTTTTCTTTTCTTATCAACTACCAACGCCCAAACCGCCTGAACTGTGTTTGTCGCTTGTATTTCTTTCTTCACCTTTTATCATTTATTATTTCTCTTCGCAATTTTCATAGACATTCTACATGTCTTTTTTTCAGCTTCCTTCAGCATCACCCCTCTGCTTTGTCAATTCTCTCCTCTCTCTCTCTCTCTCTCTCTCTCTCTCTCTCTCTCCTTCCACCCCCTCTCTTTCTATTTCTCTCTCTTTCTCTCTGTCTCTGTCTCTGTCTCTATCTCTGTCTCTACTCCCGTTAACTGATTTGACTTTTTCTGTCTTGTGCCAAAGTTAGTTCACTTCGAAAACTATCCAGCTGTACGAGCTAACGACCAAATCACGTTGAAATCACCGTCTTTCTATTGATAGTCAAAAGTAAAGCAACGTTAAACTTGATCAGTACCTTCATAGGTGAGCGCTGGGTACCTTAGCTTTTGGGTACCTCCTTATAAACAAAAAGGTACTAACTATTGTCACGTGTTCAATCTTCTCTAGATGTTCTAAATCAGGGTTTCTCAACGGCGGCCATCGTCGTCGGGGTGGCGATATCAGCATGACAGTGAGGGAGTCTATTCCCTTTTCACTAGCACTAGACCAAGGATATTGTTTTACATCTGAGATGGAGCGCCACACCTACCATCAGGTCCTCACTTTGCCACACAGATCCCTGTGCTACTCATGTGCTGAGTTGGTGGGGACCGGTATCGAACTAGGAACCTTGTGGTCCCTAGGTGGGCGCTCTACCGACTGAGTTAAAACTGACCCTTTATGGGCCATGAGACTTTTTTTTTGGGGGGGGGGCACAAGACCAATGTTGAAAAATGCGGACAAAAATGGGCCAATAGCGGGTCATATGAAATTTAGAACTCACAATATATATACCTATATATATATGGAGTATTTTGTAATTTATAATTATTATTTAAAATGAAATATTAAACTTATCATTTCCAACACCTATATGCTATTGTAGGGAGTTCGGTTCTAACTAGGTGCCCTACTAATGCAAATGTGTGACACACTATACTAAAATGTACTGTTTAACATATCTATAGAGGCTAGAAAGACGGTTAGGTAGTTAGTAATTTATTTAATCGGTTACAATCTTCGTAGGAAATGAACACGATAAGACGAGTTCAAATCCTGAACGAGGCTGTTTGCATTTCACATTGCGCTAATACCCTTGGAAAAGGTATGAATACAACTATTTTCCCTTCAGCTATAGGTAAGTAGTAGGACAGATTGGAGTCTTTTACCTTGGTATGGCAAAAAGTCTAGGAGAAGGAAAACTGTGAATTCAAACCTATTAAACTCCGCTTAAGAAATTGGCCTCATGCCATACCTTACATTTGGTATATATTTATATCTGGGTTTTATTAATTTCTATTAGACTTAGTTAGGTTTGGTATATGCCAAATCAAAGACCAAATCAAAGAGTGTCCTTGGTATGACGTAAAAACGGCATCTAATGGTGAAGTTCCAATTTTGGAGCTCTGGGGTGTGAAAATAACCCCTTTATCGCCGTTACTCCCAGGTCCACTCTGACCCAGAATGGTAGTACCTGTTAAGGTCTCATCTATATAGAAAAATTGAGTTTAAAAATTGTTTTTTAAAAGAATTGAGTTTAAAAATTTTTTAAATGGAATACCCATCAAGAATTAATAAAACAAAATAAAATAACCTAACAAGAGTTGACATACTGTAAAATCCAACCAATCAAATAAAAAGTAGATAAATATTGTATTTACCACCATATAACACGCGATTAAAAAAATATACTCTCCCAAAATAATTGGGAGTCTTATACCCTGATGGTTAGGTTTTATTGGCCTTGGGGATAGACGTTAACTGTACTAGACTTGCACCTAAACACCTATGTTTGACACTTATGTTCCCTGATGGCCTCCAGAATGAAATATATATGATTACAAATCGAAATACAGGTAATGTTGAAATAGAGAGAGCAGACAGTCAGAAGCCAGAAGCATATTGTTTTATAGCCTTACTTTATTTGCTTCCACGTACTTAATGTGTTGTTATATCTATCTATCTATCTTTCATCTATCTTTCTTTGGTCTTTAAATCCCTTCCCCCTTCACGTTATGTATCGTTCTTTTCCACATTTGTTTTCTTTGTGTCTCTTTTATTTTCATGAAGTCTCGCACCGATCAATCAATCTATCGATCTAAGGCTTCAAAAGACGTTCTGCATCACTCGTTTGATACTGTTCATTCTCACGCCTGTCTTTTTTGTGTTTCATTTTTTCTTTTATATAATTTTACGCTGATCTATGTATCTATCTATCTATCTATCTGTTTGTCAGTCTGTCTATCTATCAATCCTTCTATATTTATATCTATCTATATATCTATCTATCTATCTATCTGTCTGTCTGTCTGACTGACTGTCTGTCTATCACTCTATCTGTATCTTTATCTATCTATCTATCTATATATCTATCTATCAATCTATCTGTCTGTCTGTCTGTCAATCTATCTATCTCTCTATAAATATATATACATGTATGTATGTGCGTGCGTGTGTATGTATGTATATAGATAGATAGACATATATATGTGTGTGTGGCTTCAGATATATTCTCTCTTTTTCTCTATCAGTCTATCAATCAATCTATCTATCTACCTACCTACCTACTTATCTATCTATCTATCTATCTATCTATCTACCTACCTACATATATATATATATATATATATATATATATATATATATATATATATATATATATATATAGATATACATATATAATTTATATATATAAATACATAAATATATACATATATATGTGTGTGTGTGTGTGTGTGTGTGTGTGTGTGTGACTTCAGATATCTTCTCTCTATCTATCTACCCCTCTATCAATCTGTCTGTCTATCAGTCTCTTTTCTTGTTTCTCATTTTCAATGACACCAAAACCAAATCAACCAGGGGATTCCTGTAACGAAGCGAAACACGTTTGAATTAGTGGAAATTCAATAGCAAAAAAAATCGAAACTAAATTCAAAAATCTCACTGGGGAGAAGAGGAAACGAGCTTCTCATTTTGAAGGCGACACGCGATGCAGGATTCACTTTATCAGTCACGTGCCTCGCATTGCCCCGCCCTGGACGAAAAACCCAACCACAGCCCGACACCCGCCACGACACTTCGTTTGTGCGTGCACACACCCGGACAGAAAGAGGGCGTGGTATTGCTTAAAAGTTAAAGTTTTTTGTTTAATTCTTTTTTTTTTGTTTCGATCTCATTTTCTGTCAAATAAAATTTCTTTAAAAAAAATGTTTTAAGCTTCAGTAATTTCTATCTGAATAGTCAGCTGTCGAAGAGAAATGGTTCTCGTAGGTATCGATATTAGTAAAATCAGCTTGGTATGGCACAAGGCCAAGGGAGGTGATTTGTAGGAAGTCAAATTGTAATACGCCAATCGTGTGGATTCTGCATTTACAACTTAGTCCGAATACTGTCTTGTTGATATCGAAGTAATTAATTGGCTGATAGTGTTAGTAAAAATGGGAACACAAGACGTCATTTTGGGTGATAATACAAGGGTATGTCAAAAAGTAATGATATTTTTTCTGTTTTTGTCTGATCTCTTCTGTTGACTCAAACATTGAACGGTTAGCATAATAGATTTGTCTTAAAAATACACCAGGTAAAGAGAAAACTCCGATTTTTCTCGATCGTCAGTCTACTCATTAATTCTATGACTTTTCTGTAAGACAGCTGTTCGCACAACTCAGATCCCATGTTTTATCAAGGTTTTGAGGCTCAGGGCAAGAATCCGACCCAACTTGCCAATCAACAATGTTCTCCTTCTGCATGACCATGCTCGACCATACACAAGCATCAGGACAAGAGAGAAAATCGCCCCATTCGGTGGACAACTTTACCGCATTCTCCACACTCACCAGATTTAGCGCCTACAGACTATCATCTCTTCAGTCCCATGAAAGAGGGTTGGGGAGGCAAACATTATTCCAGTGACGGGGAAGTGAAATCTGTTGTGAAAAAGTGTCTCAAAAAACAGTCAACAGAATTTTACGGGGCAGGGATACATTCTATCATTCGAAGGAGGAACATTACTATTTAAAGAAACTGTGACTATATAGAAAAGTAGGGATGTGATCCACAGAGGACCAGCTTTATTTTGGTGTATGATACATGTTTCTGTGTTGGTAAATATACCTGTCTTAAACAAAATGGCATTACTTTTTGACTCACCCTAGTATATAAACACATGCGCACACGAATATTTACTGTCCGGAACTGGATGTACAGCGAAAGAATAAAGACAAAATAAAACGAATTGCCCGCCAATGTTTAGTGGCGCCTACACGCGGGTCGCGTAGTAATTACAAAGAAGTCCCGGAGAACGAGGCTCACAGGCGGTGATGCCTAAGGTACTATTTTCAGTTGATACAATTAACATGACTTCTAAACACCAGTTGAAAAATATTAAATATTTATATACTTACCAGTAGGATGTGACACAAGATCAGTTTCTTAACCAGAGTTTTAATAGGTTTGAATTCAAAGTTTTCCTTTTCCTAGACCGCTTCTCTAACCAAAGTTAAAGAACCTAGTCTATCCTTCTATTTACCCATGGCTGGAGAGAAAATAGATGGATTCATATATTTCCCTAGAGTATTAGCACTATGTGAAATGCAAACAGCCTAGTTCAGGTCTTCTCGTGTGTAATTCCTACAGTTTGTTGGTTGTAGTATTCATGTAGTTGATTTTCTTACCATTTCTGTTTTCAAAATGTTGTTTTTTGTGTTTGCCCATACGTTGGAATTGCTGTTATTGGCTGCTGTAATCAGTGTATTCTTCGAGCTCTCGAATTGTCGCATCTACGCAATGCTCAATGTTGGTGAGAACGCTCACCACTTCTTTTCCTGACATATAGAGTCTATTTATTACTATTATTAATAAATATACTGGTATATGTGTATATATTACATTGCTTGTTACACACACACACATACACACCCACACACCCCACACACACGTGTGTGTGTGTGTGTGTGTGTGTGTGTGTGTGTATGCACGGCGTATTAAAACATATAGCACAGTTGGCACACGCCTAGGAATCGCAAAGTTCCTGGTTCGATACCAGTCCCCACCAACTCAGCGCATGAGTAGCACAGATTGGGTAATCTCATATGTGTGGTAAAGTGGGTAGCTTACGGTAGGTTTGGCGCTCCTCCTCAGCAAAAAAATCCCTCTGGTATAGCGCTAGCAAAAAGGAGATAGACTCTCTCGCTCTCCGCCTGTTACCGACAATATTCCATTCTTCCAACTTTACTAATATATATTATATATATATATATATATATATATATATATATATATATATATATATATATTAGATATCAAGTGATAAAAATGAAAATTAAGTTCATGTTAAGCGAATCATTAGAAAAGATTTTCCATTATTCTATTGTATAGGTTATCGCATAAGACTTATTTGCTTTAAATACAGTATTTAGTTATTGAAATAATATTCAATGGTTTCTTCATTCAACGCTACTAGTTGAGTTAGTAAAAGGCAACCTGGTCTTTTTTTCAATTCTTCGAATATTACTTTAGACCACCAGCCGCATTTTCCCTTTTTTTGTGAAGTATTAAAAAGATTCTTGAAAATAAATACCATCTGATCTTTAGATTTTTTGCTCATCAAAATATGCATTCGATGTAAAATCAGTTCTATTCACGGATTTGTTTGTCAGGATATGCCGGGAAAAAAATTGTGTTTTCTTAAGACTTCCTGAATATCCGCCATTTTTCTTGTACAACGTTCTTGCAAGAAACACGGCATTGCAAAGCACTGAAATGTCCCCACAGGGAAGAAAAAATGTCAACCTTTCTTATGTTATCAGAATTCACAAGAGAAAAAGAACCTAGATTCACGAAAAAGCCACAGTTGCAGGGACCTGATAATTGAGATGTACTTTAGAAAAATGTACTAAGGAGAAGATAAAAAAAGAAATTTTTTTTTTTATTATTATTATTGAACAGTCATTTATGTTTACAAAGTTTGCAATGCAAGAGAGTAAGGACTAAGTTCGTTTTTTTTTCTTCTTTTTTTTTTGTTGCATTTAATTTTGGTCTTGTGCGCAACACTCGAACTATCGGCAAGGGACAGAGGAGATATTTTGCATCTACAGAAAATAGAGCTACGAAAGACAGTGGCATAACTATTTTGGCAGTTACTTAAATTCTTGAATTAAGATAACTTAAACAAAACAAAAACTGATTAAGAACAAACTAACACGCATCATTATAACATATGAACATAATTCATGAATATATATATATATATATATAATATATATATATATATATATATATATATTGGGAGACATTTTTATACATACTCTGTTATACAAGATGGACATTTCATGTCTGATGAGTTTCTTTTTTATCTTTTCTAATTTTCTGGCCATTTTTTAAATATCAGGGTGGGGTATGTCGATTAGTACACCAAACTAATTTGGCCGAAAACGTTAATGGACTCATCAACAGACTCCACCCCAATAATAATTTTTTTTTAAACTGTCAAGAAAACAAGAATAGATCGGAAAGAAAATCGTCAGACATGAAATATCCTTCTTGTACAACACAGTATATATATATATATATATATATTATATATATATATATATATATATATATATAAACTAACCTTATTCAAACTCAATTTTTAGAACGCATTTTAATACGGATTTTGTGTCTATTCAACATATGGCACCCTAACAGGTATAACCAGTCCGAGTCAGGGAGGACCTTGTGTTACATAATCATTAGATACCTAATGATTATGACAATAGTGTAGAAATCATATTAGTGCAGCTGATGGCCTTGAGAGTGAGTGACAGCGTTTGACTTCACTCTGACCTTGCGTTCTGGGGATGATCGTGAGAATCGGAAGGCAATAGAAAGCCCCCTTCCGATTTAAGGGGTAAGCAACTCAGTTAGTTAGAGTTAGAACTTAGAAGCGAAGCTAGTAAGATGTGAGTCTCACTGCGTGATTGTCTGGTCTGGGGAGCTACGAATAAAGTAACATCATCGTAAATCGAAGTCTTGTGATTATTAATAAAAACTAACAATGACACAAGGCTTCTGATAAGAAGTGGTCCCCAACAGAAACCAGACCCGGAATCCCAAGAAGACCAGACCTTAGAAGATATACCAAAGCCGGCCAGAAGAATAGACGACCAGAATAAGAAGTAAGAGAAGTATATAACGCTTGGAATAATGGCGACAAAGATGTACTCCACATTTCCCAGAGGTCCAGAAATGGAACTTTACTATTGGATGCAGTTTAATGTCTTACCCAGGACACTAATTCTCTCAGCCACCACCTTCTAGCACGTATATGATTAAAAGGGTTTGGGGGGGGGGTTGCCATAAGGGCAATAGGGTTAAGACTATCATATAAGTGCTACAGCTTGACTGACTCGATCGATCTCTGACCGCCCGTCTAACCTAAGTAAGGGTTCAACTAAGCTGTTCCCTGTCATGAACTGTTCAACTACCAGGGTTCCATCCTTAAGCACTCCGGGTTGCCTCCCTCGGACAACAGGTGGTCCTATTGGGGGGGGGGGGATTTTACCCCTCTGCAGAGAAGCAGTCGCTGTATTCTACAGCTCTAGCTATAAGGGTGGAAAAAGTCGAGTATCACTCTTATTATTAGCTTATCTGTCTATTGTATATATCGGAAGGAAATTTGCTGAGTTTTTCTTTATCTCTACTTAGTATTTGCCCAACTTATAATAGAGAGTTTAATAATAATATCTGTCTGTTGATTTCATGCTTTGTTTACTTCACTAGGGTACACGCGTAATTTATCGCCGACAATCTGGCTCCTGACTCCCGTAAATGTCAACAGTGGACTTTCTTCTTCGTTCAATGACTAACGTATTTCCACCGAATCTTTACAGAAAATATTTATATAAATAAACGTGTCCGTTTCGCTTATCCCACACTTGAAAACATAGGGCGGCTATTATGACTTGAGAATTATCATCCACCGAATATCTCTGGAAATGCACTGCCAAGGATGATTGAAAAAACTAAGCCTATTTAGCAGATGGATTCTTTTACTAACAGGGTAGGCGATGTGGTGTACTGGTTATAGTCGTAAGAAATCGAATCGTCGACACGAGTTTAAATCCTGGACGAAGCTACAGTTCACATGGCGCTAATACCCTTAGGAAAGGTATGAATCCAACTATTCTCCCTCCAGCTATGGGTAAATGTTAGAGCAGACAGGGCTCTTTAATCTTGGTTAGGCAACCAGTCTAGGAGAAGGAAAACTCTGAATTCTCAACCTCTTAAATATCCGCTTGGGGTGGTCACAACTAGAATAGGCTCAGGCCTACTTAGTGATCTATTTCATTTAAAGAATGCGTAATATGTTTTAAGCTAATCCTCACCATCAAGTCGCGCTGAGAACACAAGCACACGTCTTTCTTTCTTTCTTTCTCTCTCTCTCTCTCTCTCTCTCTCTCTCTCTCTCTCTCTCTCTCTCTCTATTTATCTATCTATCTATCTATTTCTATCTCTCTCTGGCTACCCGTCCCTGTCGGTCATCCCTCTTGGCAGGTCTTCCGCAAGATCCAGTATTTGCACTGAGGTGATGTAGTGTTTGCTGGTTGGCCTGCGCTGGTGTGTCCATGTATAGGTGTGCACAGGAGGACGCCACTAATGAGTTCCTCCTTTTTCTGCAGCAGTCTTCAGCATGTTTTGTTCGTCTTGCTTGGATGATTTATGTGATAGGAGGTAAATGGCCATACAACTGCTTTTTATGGTGGGTTGATCCTTTCAAGATTTGTACAAAACAGTACGCAGCATCATTGTTTAGTTCTCATCTAACTTTTTCTCTAAACGTTTCGATAGAAAAACGTGGTGCAGCCATACAGTAGCAATTACACCGCTACAACTTGGAAGAATTCTCGCTTATAGTAATATATTTATGGAATGCATTGCCTAACCAGACGAATGGACCCCAATATCATAGAAATTGTTAGAAGAAAAAAAAATAAGAGAAGATTTTGGGGAATTATCGGATGCAATATTTAAGGAAATTAATATGTATATATATATATATATATATATATATATATATATATATATATATATATATATATATATATATATAGCCCATAAAGAGTGAAACTATAATAATAAGCTAGAATTCTAAGAAGCGTAATAGCTTGCTGTTACTCAGACTTCAGTGAAAAATATCCAGATAAGATGATTCTTAAGATCAGCTAGAATACTTAGAAGAGTCTTGGCGAGATTTGCTGTCACTCCGCCTCTAGTGAAAGACCACTTGGTAAGGCGGGTGTGAAAAACTCACAAGGAGTGAAATAATAATAATAATAATAATAATAATAATAATAATAATAATAATAATAATAATAAAATAATAACATCAACAACAAGCTGAAGCTGAAGAAAAAATAGAATATTTAAAATTTAAAAAAAAATAGTAATAGAATGAAAATTGTTCGTTGAATTTTTTTTTTTTCAATATATACTTTTTCCTGGATTATTTTGTATATTATTATTGAAAAAAAAATGATTTCAAACAAATCTAGTTGAAACACAAGTTAATTCGTCGAAAAATGAATATGGCGGCAATGAAATAGAAAAAATTCAAATAGTTCACGCTTTTCAGCGTTGTATTTCAAAGATGTTAAAGTATTTGTTTTTAATTTTTATGTATTATTCCGTTTTAATATTAAAAAAGCGTCACCCAGAGTCAAACGATTTGTCAGTCGGTACAACATTGTTTTTTTACGATATAGATATTTTGTGATTTATATTCTAAATAGTTGTTTTTTTGTTTTCTTCTGTATATACGCATAATATTGTCGTCGTTATTGTATGGTTCAGTTAAACCAAAAGATAAAAAAAATCAGATTTATCCACCTGAGCGAAAATCTAAACTCTTCCAGAATACTAACTTCTTTTTTTTACGTTTTTTCTTTAGATTTTCAACTTATATACTTTTTCAATTTTTTCAGTTTTCTTTTGCTTTATTTGTTTTTCGTTACTTTTATTTATTTATTTATTTATTTACTGTCTCTGTAAAATTCTCTGTAGTTATCTGTTAGTTTTTTTTTCTTATCTTCTTTTCATTCGAGTAACAGAGTTTTTCCCATGACTCTCAATTTAATTTCACGGCTTAACGGTAACGTTCAACCATTTTAGAAGATTTAAAGATATATGCGTTTGTTTTCCGAATTGCTTCTTCCATCAGATTAAATACAACACACTTCCTTGTTGAGACAGTACTGTATTCAACGACTCAGTAACCAGTAATGTTCCAGACCAGCTAAAAGCAAATATTTTTAATAATGTTTCTCCCTCACTTTATTAGCAAATCACTTGATTAGTAATTATTCCTCTTTCCATCAGATTTTGTCTCGTTGTATACCAAGTCTTGCTTAGTTGGTTGATTGGTTGTTTTTTACGGCATGTCAACCCTTGGGATATTTTATGCCGAAGATGTTTTGTTTTATTCATTCTTGTTAGTTAATCAGTTTTTTAAATCAATTTTTGTTAAAAAGATTTTTAAAACTCATTTTTTTATATATTTAACCCATAGATGGGACCCTTATTGATGCTACTATCCGGGTCAGAATTGACCTATAAGTAATGCTGATGAAGGGGTACAACACGCCCCATAACTCCAGAAGTGAAACCCCCTTTACTAGATAGTTTAAAGTCATACCCAGGATTTTCAGACCCTTAGCCACTGTCTTCTAGCAAAAAAAATTCAGGGGCTTGCGGTAAGGGCAATACGACCGACACAATCATATAGGTGCTAGTCTTGATGCGACCAGCCGATCGGATGGGGCCTCTCCGACCAACCGCTTGAGTAAGGGCCAGAGTGGAGTGTTGCATGTCATGGACGGCTCAGCCACCAGGATTCCTTCCTTAAGCATTACGGGTTGCCACCCATGTCCAACATGGAGCCTCTTTGAGGGATTTTACCCCACTGTAGAGATGCTGTCGGTGTATTCTACAGCCTCAACCGACAGGGCAGAAAATAAGTCTTGTAAATATCAAGAGCATACAAGTGGAGACCAATAAGTCTGTAGTTTTACATGTAATTATATTAGATAAACTAGCAAATGAAAAAACACTCCGGGTGGTGTAAAAATTTATTTTTAAAAGATATTGTTCAAGTGTGGTGGTGTTAAAATTTCAATGTCTGAGGGGTTTTATCATAAGTAAAATCATCAAATTTATTGAAGGAGTAAAAAAAATAAAACAATTTAAAATGAAACTTAGGTCTCTCCCCCACAAATAAAATGTAGCGTGTATTTATAAATTATTGATTACCTAATTATTTTGGATATTTTACACATGAACTTTACACAAAATCGTAGTATTTATTTATCTATTTGTAAACTTTTTAGTTAACTTCTTATTACTGAAAAAAGGGCGAGAGTAAAATAATTTTAAAAATTGATTATGAATTACGCGAATAATTTTTTCCATTTAAAGAAATACGATTTTTTAATTAATTTCATAGTTTATATAGTTTATTTACTTAAATAATATATAGTTTATTTATTACAATGGAAAGGAGTCAAAGTTTGAATTATAAGGAATAGCTTTTATTCATTTCATTCATATTAATTGTTGTTTATTCTCTGTATAGACGATTTTGATAACTGTGACGTAAGCACTGACGTATATTTTGGTTACAGACATATAGAGGCCGAATCTCCATTATTAATAGATATTGATCTTTAATTTTCACTGGGTACTATTTGATTTGACGGTGTTTGTGTTCAGATTAAATTCGAAAATGCGAATAATGTTGTTTAAAAAACAGGAATGTCGTCTTCACTTAGAATTGAAATTTCACTTAAATTCCAATTTTCCACACAGATTTGATTACCCAATCTGTGCTACTCATGCGCTGAGTCGGGACCGGTATCGAACTCAGGAACCTTGAGATTCCTGGGCGTGTGCTCTACCAACTGAGCTAAACCAGCCCCGTGATTTAAAGTAACTACTGGTAAACTTTAGGTTTGCTTGAGGTAAGATTTTGAATTGAACGTTCCTCTCACAAGAATGACTCTATGTCAGTAGTGCTTAGTATCATCGTCTCTGTCACGCAGATTGGACGATGATCATTTGTTACAATGTGTACCACATTTGTGCAAAATGCGTTCATGAAAGTAAGATACCAGACAAAAATAGTTAGAGAACTGACTGTCTGTCTGTCTGTCTGTCTGTCTGTCTGACTCTCTCTCTCTCTCCCTCTAAATACACACACACACACACACATACACACACACACATATATATATATATATATATATATATATATATATATATCAAGAGATCTTTTTTTTAAGTGAGCTCTGGGTTCAAGCACTCTGTTTACTACTTTTAGCCTCTCTCTCTCTCTCTCTCTCTCTCTCTCTTCTCTCTCTCTCTCTCTCTCTCTCTCTCTCTCTCTCTCTCTCTCTCTCTCTCTCAACTTTTTTTTTTCTGGAAGAAGTGAGCTCTGAATTCAAGCACACTTCAAAAGTCATCTTCATGTAAGGCTAATTTAAGATGGTCGCCTACACTCGACGTCTTGGTATTCACTGAGCATCACAACAAGAGGAGCAGTGTAGAGATGTGATGAAAACGTTTTCATATGTAGAGAGATGCGGTTGGCCTAACACCGTACGTACGACACAGAAAATAAAACCGGTGAACCGGTTGGAACAGTGTACGTTCATTTCATTGTAATGACTTTAAGAAGGCATGAAACAGTTTCCCTTTCAAGTCTGTAATCGATCTGTCACATGTTACAATCCTCATTGCCCTGAAAGATTCCATGATGGCAGAGCATTCTGATAATCCGCGTTCACACGAAGAAAAAAAGTTCACTTCAGAATTGCGCTCATCAGGAATGATAAGATGTTTTTTTTTTATACAAGATATACATTAATGTTAGCGAAGTGAATACAGACTCATTACAAACGACGGTATTCGTTATTCTCTTAAATTTTCAAATGGTGCAGTTTAATAAATATATGTATAATAGGACAGACATTTTACGTACGCAGACACATACATCTATATCGACAGACGAGTCCCATCACCTCAGCTAAATAATGGACCATACCGTTTTTATTATAAAGAAAGGGAAGAAAAAGGACATGCTACTGAGAAAATATAATAATAAATAAATAAATAAATAAATAGATAAAGTATTGTATACAGTAGGCTAAGGAAGAAGTTAATCTATATATTAACACTCGTTCCTTAAAAGTACGACCGTTATCATCTTGCCAAAACACTCTGGTTAAAAATGAAACTGTCCAAATCGTCCAATAAGAAATGCAAAAATGTAAATCCTGATTATATGGAGTAGCTTATCTGCCGAATTCTTATTTCATATGAGTTGTTAAGAAAGAAAGAAAGAAAGAAAGAAAGAAAGTAGGGAAAAGATAGAGATGTGAGCGCACAGAAGCGATAACACTAATCTGTTTCAATCGAACATATTGAAAAGATGAAAAGAAAGAAAGAAAGAAAGAAAGAAAGAATAGAGAGTTAAATCAAAATTATTATATTTTTTAAATATTAAACTATTTGGCAATAGCTCTTAAATAAACATATCAAACGTTGAAATAATTAAATCATCGTACTGTGGTATATCCACAGGTCCTGCTAGTATTTATAATGGCGCGTGAATTTTAAGTACACAGACACATACATCTAAATCGACAGACGTGGGCAGTTCTTTGATACTGGATTTAAGTAGTAAGCAAAAAACGAGTATCAAACAAACGAATCTGGAAAAAGTACGTTATCTTCTATTACCATGTTTTTTTTTATATTTTTCCAACGTGTGCTGCGTTTGTTCGCGCATGCGTGCCTTCAAGTGGTAGTGCGCACACAGTCGCTGTGTCTTGGGTTTGTGCTCGGTGTGGGTGGGGAGAGTGCACGCTCACGAAATCCCCAGGCATAGGGACAAATTTAGGCAAGCCTGATCAGAAGCCCAGAAATGGTTCTGTTTAAAAGTAGATGATTGTGTCTATCTGATAATGGCCTGTTCACTTCGCTTATTGACACGCATGGGAACGTGTGCGTAGTAAGTGCGCTGAACACACAGGGAGACTAAGAAGGAAAGAGAGTAAAGAAAGAGAGAGAGAGAGAGAGAGAGAGAGAGAGAGAGAGAGAGAGAGATAAACACAGAATAAGCTGAAAGGTTTGGAGAGAGCACGTGATAGCGAATAAAGAGACAGTCGCAAAGAGTATGGTGTAAATAGAATGCACATAGGGGAAGTTTTGTGGAAAATATAATAGTAGAATGCAGGACTAATGTACACCAATACGCAAAAAGATCATAACATAAAATCTCTTAAATATCATTATCTATTTATTAGTACTCGAGCTCCTTAATTGTATGACCGTTATCATCTTGCAAAACCCTATGGTTAAAAAGAAAACCGTCGAAAACGTCCACGATTTTAATGCAGAAATGTAAATCCTGATTATCTGGTGTTGCTTATCCGCTGAATTCTTATTTCTTATAAGTGTTGTCACCTCAGCTAAATAATGGAGCAATCCGTTTTTATCATAAAGAAAGGTAAGAAAATGGACATTCTACACAGAAAAATATATGATAAGAAAGAAAATAGCGGAAAATAGAGAAAGGGCTGGGCGCGTGGAAGCGATAACACTAATTTGTTTGAATCAAACATAATGAAAAGATGAAAAGAGGGAAATAAGAAAAAAGTGAGAGAGAGTTATACCAAGAAAGGGGTTGTGCGTGCGGATGCGATAATGCTAATCTGTTTCAACCGAAGAGAATGAAAAGAAGAAAAGAAGAAAAGAAGGAAAGAAAGAAAAAAGAGTGAGAGTGAGTTAAATCAAGATTATTATACTTTTTATATATTGAACTATTTAGCAATAGCTCTTAAGTAAACATATCAAACATTGTAATAATCAAATTATCATACTGAGGTATATCCACAGGTCCTGCTAGTATCATAATATTTCCAATGGTAATAATACAAAATGAATATATATATTTACCAAACCCACCGTACGAACAGTATGTGACACAAAGTCAATTTTCATACAGAGTTTAACTGGTTTGAATTCAGAGTTTTCCTTCTCATAGACTGGTTGGCTAACCAAAGTTAAAGAGTCTAATCTGCCCTATTATATATCCATAGTTGGATTCTTACATTTCCTTCGCTTCGCTTAAGAAATTGAAATTGTGTCACATTCTACTCGTGCAGAGCCGTTGGTATGTGCATATATATATATATATATATATATATATATATATATATATATATATTATATATATATATTCCTGTTGATCTCGACTTTAAAAAGTTCAACAGCTTAGTTGAAGATATGAAATGTTCGACTTCCTACAGTGATTATTTGTTTATAGTAAGTAAAGTCGTCAGGGCGGCCTAATATCGATATCAGCCAGACAGCGAGGGAGTCTATCCCTTTTCACTAGCGCTAGACCAAGGAGATTATTTTAGCGTCTGAGGTGGAGCGCCACACCTACCACCAGCTCCTTTATCGCACAGATCCCTGTGCTACTCATACGCTTAGTTGGCGAGGGCCGGTATCGAACCCGGAACCTTGTGGTTTCTAGCCGAACGCTCTACCAACTGAGCTAACTGAAGGCTTATTTTGAATAAACTAACAGCAATAAATATGGTTTGCTCATGTACTACAGATTATTCTGAACAACAATCCTCAAGTATTGAATTCAACGTTTTCTCTGTTCTTTACCTATGTGAAACGCAAACGGCCTCGTCCAGAACTTCAACTCAGCTCGTCGAGTTCATCTCCTTACTACGATAACCGTTACTTCACGTGCCCTTCGTATATTTAATGAATAAAAAGCGTCTATGCATTTTCTTTTTGTCAAAAGTTTCCTCTGTGGTGAGTTAGGTACTTTTATAAATGTATATATAAGTGTATATATCTACATGTATGTGTGTGTGTATATGTGTGTGTGTGTGTGAGTGTGTGAGTGTGTGTGCGCGCACAAGCGTACATATATATATATGCACACACACATGTATATGAATATGTGTGTGTGTGTGTGAATGAGTGTGTGTGTCTGTGTGTTTACCCAACATTTTCGCTTCAAGCAGGATGCTATACAAAGTCCAATTTTAAGCGGAATTTTGCTGGTTTCAATTCAGAATTTTTATACTAGACTGGTTGGATAACCATGGCTAAAGAAACCAATCTTCCCTAATATTTTCCTATTGTAGAAGAGATGTCATTCCCAAGGTCATTTGTGTGAAGTGAAACGTAAACCACCTCATCCAGGATTTGAACCCGGGTCAGCGATTCCCTTTCATACCACGAAAACCGAGTATAGTT
>CM042139.1:66108084-66128084 GCA_023376005.1 Doryteuthis pealeii
ATCTGAACACCCTGCAAGGAAGCAGCTATACTGCCACCTGCCCCCTATCACACAAACCATCCGAGTAAGACGGACAAGACATGTTGGACAGAGCTGTAGAATTAAAAATGAAGTCATAAGCGTCGTCCTATGGAAACCAGCACATGTACATGCTAGTGCGGGTCGTCCACCAAAGACCAACATAGACCACCGCTATACAGATACTGGATGCTGCGCGGAAGACCTACTAGTGATAATGAGTAATAGGAACGGTTGGCAAGAGGTTGCCATGTATATCCGTGCTGCTGGCATGACATGATGATGATCATGATCATGATCATGATCATGATGATCATGATGATCATGATCATGATGATGATGATCATCATCATCATGCCATTTTTTATTCGGATTCGGATTTTAATTATTTACTAAAATGATTGATTGGCTGATTATTTTAACGGCATGCGAACCCGTCAATGAATATTCAATGCGTCGATGTTAGGGAATAACATTATACATTAACTGAGGTCTACAGGGCTCTCCTAATTATTCAACAAATTCTAACAGTGCTATGATATAGAAGGTCTCGTTTCTACCACTGATTTCCAGTTCCCCCAGTCTCTATAATAAATATATATATATATATATAGATAGATAGATAGATACCCTCACGAATAAATATATTCTCTGTTTTGCATACAAGAGAGACAAATAGAAATAATGTATTTTGCAACACATAATTCGATGTAGCAAGGTTTTTCATTGAAGTTTGCATTGTGCCTTAAACAATAGGAAACCAGACGCTTACATTCATGTTCTTTATCGAATATTCCGAACAAAACTAAATTGAATTTTGAAATGAAACTATTTTTTAAATGTCTTTTTCATCCAAATCGGAAATGCAAACATTAAGATTAAAAATACGCAAAATGAAATATTTCATCTTTTTTTCTCTCTCTCTCTCTCTCTCTCTCTCTCTCTCTCTCTCTCTCTCTCTCTCTCTCTTTAGTTTTTATACGTGACGCTATACATTATCAAAATCTAGACAGACATAAAGAAAATCTTCCATATTCCAATATAAATATAAATTCATTTAAATGTAAAACTAATAATAAGCTTTCGAATAAAGACTGTTTCAAAAAGATTTAGAATACTTTCGATATGCTCTAATAATTAAATGGAATGCAGAGTGAAATAAAATAAAATTTATAATGGAAAAATATAACTGTTAATCAATAAAAGAAATAACAGAAGAAGAAGCATTAATAATAATGTCTCGTTTATAGATTACTGTTTGTACGTCAAAATACACGTAGTGCTTTGGTTTGTTTTCTTCATTTAAATAATAAATACATCTATAAATTAATACTCTTGTTCCTTAATCTTCCGATCGCTATCATCTTCCCACACGCTCTGGTTAAAAATGAGACTGTCCAAATCGTCTAAATCGTCCAAAATGAAATGCAAAAATGTAAATCCTGATTATCTGTTATTACTTATCCTCCGAATACTTATTTCTTAAGAGTTTTGTCACCTCAGCTAAATAATGGATAATTCCGTTTTTATTATAAATAAAAAAGGAAGAAAAAGGATATGCTAAGCAGAAAATATTGTAGGGGTAAAGTGGAACGGATTAATACCATTTCAGTTTCAAATGATTTTATATACGAGAAAATTGTGTTACGAACTGAACGAATTAAACTCGCAAATCAAGGTAACATTGTATATATAATAATGTTATTTATTTTATATATCAGTCACACATACAGAGACACATTGCGTGCGCAAAAAAAAAAAAAAAAATGAAAATGCAAAATAGTAAATCCTGATTATCTGGTATTACTTATCCACCGAATTCTTATTTCTTATGAGTTTTGTCACCTCATATCAATAAACATATCAAACGTTGCAATGATTAGATTATCATACTTGGGTCCTCCTACTTTAAATATAAGTCTCAGCGTAACTTTCATCTTATATTTCTCTGTTATTCCGAGTTACGTGCTGTCACTCGGTTGATCTTTTGCTTTGTATTGAAAGCTAAAATTTAAGGTACGAGCGAGCTTCAGAGACGCTTATGGATGAAAGTTTATTAAAAACATTAAAGATTCCAAATCTATTACGCCAAAGAAAGATATAATTTATAAAAAAAAACATAAGAATTAAAATATATTAAGATTATTTTAAGGGGCAGGGCTGGGTTTATTGCCCAGTCCCTTGAGGGGGAATGCTGACGGGATCAACACATTTTTGTGTCTACCACCCATGAGCTTCGGCTCGTAGGTGGGCCCACATAAAAATGTCTTAGTGTCACGCCCTCATAAGTGGGATGAGAGGCAAATACCTTAAAATATATTACGGAACAAAATTCATTAAATTCTATTTTATTAAGTTTTTACAGAATACAGTGCTATTTTTCTTATTAAAAACACATAAAAAAATTACAGTGCTTTTTGTCAGGGTGGTCTAGAACGGATTAATGCCATTTCAGTTTCAATTGATTTAATATACGAGGAAATTGAGTAACGAACTGAACTCGTAAATCAAGTTAACAGTGTATATATAATACTTTTATTTATTTTATATATCAGTCACACCCTACTCACACATTGCGTGAGTAAATGCTGCCACCCATAGACATTGAGTGCTACCCAGACGTTCACGTTATCTGGACAAATTGATCAATTTGTACATGTGTCGAATTAAGCACTGGTTCCTATTTATTGCCGGACATTTCACACATCTCTGGAAATCATTCTATTTGTAAATTACTTCATTTTCTACCAATTTATTTTCTTAGGAAGTCATTTCACCCATTTACTAAACTTGACCCCACACACCTCACATATATATATATATATAAAGAAAGATAAATCTTCTGTATATATATATATATATAATATATATATATATATATATATATATATATAGTGAGAAATTTGAAAAAAACACAGGTTTAAATAAAATGAGTGGTAAGTTTATTAGCCGACGCTGCAGTGTTTCGATCTGTTAAGTAGATCTTCTTCAGGGCATTTGTGGATATAAGGAAGAGTAAAAAAAATATCACAGAATAACGAGAAAAAAACTGTGATAGTCCTTGTTTATCAATCTGTTCAGAATTTGAAATTTGAAGAAGAAACGGTGGAAAGGTTGACGGTTTAAAATATGACGTCAAATATTCTTCTTTTATGGTATATATATATATATATATATATATATATATATATATATATATATATATATACCAACCATTCTGCATGAACAGGATGTGGCAGAAGGTCTATTTCTTGAGCGGAGTTTAACAGGCTTGAATCCAGAGTTTTCCTAATCCTAGACTGGTTACCTAGCCAGGGTTAAATAGCCCAGTCTGTCCTACTATTTACCAATAGCTGGAGGGAAAGTGTTTGGATTCCTACCTTTCCTAAGGGTATTGCACCTATGTTAAATGCAAACAGCTTCGTTCAGGATTTGAACCCAGGTCGACGAATCCATTTCCCCCGACTTTAAACATTACACCACGCATTTCCAATGTACGTGTGTGCGCACACACACTTGTGTGTGTGTGTGTGTGTGTGTGCGCGCGTGTGTGTCTGTGTGTGATGCTAGTAGCACGGATAGCCATGACAATTTCTCACCAACCGTCACTATCATTCATTGCACAAGGGATGTCCTCTGCACAGCCTCCAATATCTGCACAGAGCTGGTCAATGTAGATCTGTGGAAGGCGGCCCACTCTGGCGTGCCCATGTGCTTTTTCCCATAGGAGAACGTCACTTATGAGTTCGTCCCCGCTTCTCCAGCAGTGCCCCATATGTCTTGTTCGTCTCACTTGGATGGTTTGTGTGATAGGTGGCAAGTGCTGAATACTATAGTAATTTGGTTTAATCAAGAGTGCTCACTATCGGTGATAAAGCATATAAATATCTATGTTTGAATAGTGTAGATACAGAGACAACGACGCTTAGTGACAGGTAGTGTCTGGCCTATGCATTCAACAAGAACTATCGGTTTGATATTCGCAGGGCGAGGAACTAATAGTAATCTATGACTGTTGATTTTGTGTCTACTCTGTTTAACAGTTATGAATGCTCTATCACTGATATTGAGCATTATACTTATAAATAGAGCAAACTACGTAATATATATATATATATATATATATATATATATATATATATATCTGTGTGTGTGTGTGTGTGTGTGTGTGTGTGTGTGTGTGTGTGAAGAACTGTCATCTGCTTTGAGTAGACCATTTTGGGAGGATGGAAACGCTGCTTTAACCATTTCCTGAGAGAGTAGCTGAAAGTTTCTATTTGGGAATTAAAATTCCCAAGACCTGATTCACGTTGTTTTTTGTTTTTGGTTTTAGTTCTGTTTGTTTTGTTTTGGGAGTAGTTGCTTTTTATTGTTTTTTGCATTTTTTGGTTTCTTTTTCATGTTGAGGCTTTTTCGAAGACAAAAATCGATGCCACACTTCCCCACTATTTGATTGTGTTTTTTTGTGGTTTTAAATGGTATATCAACCATCTTGGGTTATTCAATGCTAAAACCACCCTAATAGAACGACAGTAGTGGTTTTATATTTAACCCATATATTGGAGTATGAGGGTTTCGTACCCTTCCCAATGGTATTAGTCCAAAAGTGAACGTGATAGCACGACTGGTGTTCGAACCAGCTGACTAGGATGTCGCTGTCTATCACGTTAGCCACTACGCCATGAGGAGTTCCCCAAGATATGAGCACGGACAAAGAAGACACTTCATGTTGATCCTAGCTAGAAGATATAAAAGCAGAGGTCAAATTTTGGGCAGGAATAGCAGGGCAGTGGCACTTTGATCCTAAGCAGGGTTCACCAGTACAGAATTTTGATCCGAAGCAGAAATAACGACCCATAGTTTTTTTTATAAATAGAATGAAAAAAAAAAGAGAAAACAATTAACTTAATCTGTTCCAGTTTATAAATAAACGGCCGGTCTCGTTACCGCACTTATAAAATTCCGTGTGAAATATTTTGAATTCTTAGCCCTCAACGAGCGAATTAAAAATTGTTCTTCTTAGATTTCAAAAGGCCAAAAATTTGTTTTATTTATATTAGCATTGCTTTATTTCCACGTATTTTTTTTTTCAAGTTATTCTAATTTTTCTTCTTTGCCTATTTGTATTTCTTTAATTTGTTTGTTGTCCCCCCTCCCTCCCTCTCTCTATCTCTCTCTCTCTCTCTCTCTCTCTCTCTCTCGCCATTCGCTGTCAGAATTCACAAACTACGCCGCCTTCTGCGTTCCTCTAATTGCTTTAAGTTCGACAGAGAAAACAAGGAAGAAAAATGTTCGCCAAGTACAATTTGATAAACGTAGTCGACCTAAACACGTTTGTGTAGATGAAATTATCTTAAAACCAACAATAATTACGATTGGCTTCAACAAACCAATCGATGATACAAAAAGAAAAGAAAAGAAAAGAAAGAAAAGAAAAGAAAAAAGAAAGAAAAGTAAAAAGAAAAAAGAAAGAAAAAAGAAAAGTAAAAAGAAAAAAGAAAAGGATGCCAAATGAAGGTGTAATAGTTTTCCCGCTTTTCGACATCAACGGATGTTTTAAATTCACAAGTCCTTTCGTCACAAAAAAAAACAAAAAAAAACTCATCATTGATTTTAACGGTATGTCAACCAATATAGGGATAGTTCATTCCCAGATGTCAAGGAATCATCGTTACTGTATATTTTTGTACATTTTTTGGTTGGTGGTTGATTATTTTTGTTTATTGGCATATCAACCTGTGTGGTCTATTTAATGCAATCCTTTTTTTGTATAAACACTTTGATTTGTAAGCGAATAATTCATAGTTTGGTTGGTTATTTTGTTTATTGGCAAATCAACTCTTGTGGGCTATTTAATGCCAATTTCGTTTGTATATATGATTTGCAAGGGAATAATTCATAGGTTGAGCATTTTGTTTATTCGTATAGTGGGCTATTTAATATAGATATTCTTTTTTGTACATAGGATATTTGAGTAAATAGTTTGTAGGTTAATATTTTGTTTAGTTTGGTAGAGATAATTCTCATGTTATAATTATCATTAGCTTCATGTATATCAATAGACTATTAGAAATAATTTTCATTAACGTGCAAACATATCTATTGCCACAAAGTCAGTTTTTAAGTGGAGTAAAGCTAGTTTGAATTCAAAGTGTTTCCTTTACCTAAACTGGTTTCCTTACGGAATATAAAGAAGCCACTCTGCCCTAATAATTTAACCCATACCTGGTGGGAGGATAGATGCGTGCATTCCCAAAGCTGAAGTGAAATGTGAAGTAAAACGCATGCAGCCTAGTCAAAGATTTGAACTGGGGTCGCCGATTTTATTTTCCATTATTATAACAGTATCCTTGTATATTAGGCCACATACGTAATAACTGAATATTCTTAAAACTGCAGACTAACAGGCAATGGGTTTACATTCTTAACTGATATGAGATATGTCCTAAGCTCAAGTTTGTCTGTCACTGGTGCTAAGTAGCGTATCACTCGGTACGGATCGAACTCACTGAACAAACAGAAACCTATAAACCGTGTTGGCTACGCAGTTCTAGAACTATTGGTTTATCGAAAAAATGGGTCAGTGACTCAAAGGTTTAATTTCTTAAAGGAAGGATATCTCGACAGCTGACTTTTGTACTGGGTTTCCTATCTAAATCGGCGTTTCGGATTCCGAAGAATTCTCAGAATAAACATTTTCCGTCTGATGTCTAGTACTGCATAACAATGTGTGCACTATAAGGCAAAATAAACTAAAAGAAAAAAAGAACGTTTCAAGTAGCTCTTATCTACGCCGACCCACGATTAATGTGTAATAGGTGCAAATACTTGATATCTGATAGGTTAGTGTTTGCAAGGCCAAACAAAGAGAAACTCTGCGTAGGATCATTGTATTACTCCACTTCTGGGACCAAGAGAGAACTTAACAGTCTAAAAACGAGGAAACTACCTCAGCACCAAAAACAAGACAATAATTAAAAAAATAACACTGGCCAGCATTAATTTTTTTCAAAAATCTCAAAGATTTACCATGTGATCTATGATCACTATTTTATGCTAAATTAAAAAATACCGTTCATTGTGTTTGGTCAGGTCGGGTTTTAAAAGTGTGCTTGAATACTTGTACATAAAAATACAACTTATTCAAAGGCTTGTGGACTCTACTTGTCACAAATAATTAGAGTTATAATACTATTCTGTACATATCAAGTAAGAGCTTGTACCTTAAGAATTTGATCTGATTAGAAAAATTCAGTGTGGTCTTTGGATTCAGGGTAAAATAACTGCCTTAAAATCGGCTAATATATATTCGACCTTGAAAACATCGCAGGCCAGTGTAATTAATAGCTCAAAATACTCTATTATATCAGACAGTGCATGTTTTCACAGCACCGTTAGTTGTTGGTCTGCGACATCAAGTCTCCTCAGGTATCCAGGAGAGTTCTGGGTATTCTTGCCGATCTTAATACTGCTGTTTCATGATAGTCCCGATTCTTCTTTTGATTTCCAATTCCTCCAGTATTTTTCAAAACCTTTGGGGCCCGTTCGAAAAGCAGCATCTACAACTGACATCTGCTTTTCAAAACAGTACTAACTGGGGATTTCACTGAAGACTGAGTGAAATCAAATAGTTGAATGGTGTCAAGTATTCCTATCTAATAATAATAATTTCATGGTTTCAAGTAATTATTTCTATATAATAATTGTCATTTTTTTGCACACAGATATATGGTTTCAAATAACTAATAATAATCTCTAGTAAACAATTACAGCTTCAAGTATCTATTTCTTAATACAAATAACTTACAGTTCGATAACATTAACTATTCTTATTAAATAGGAATATTTTTAAACAAATCAATTTGACACCTAGATCGATCGCTAATAAGGACTTCCAATCCGGGTAAAAGTGAAACTGAGAGTAATGGCAATGATGAGTTAATCCACACTCCTTAAATCTGCAGAACTGGAGCCTCATCATCAGATGCAGTTTAGTGTTATACTTAATGCATATATATATATATATATATATATATATATATATATATATATATATATATATATATATGAAAATTTGCTTTTTAGAGCATTGTTAAGTAAAGTATATTATTGTTTATATTTTTTGAAGGCAATTACAATGCGTATATCGTATAAAATTCGATGATTGTTGAAAATAATCATGACAAGTAAAATCGGCAAATAACGAGCGCGACGTGGAACACCGTACAGCTGTTTCAACTTTATCAACTTAAACAGCTGTACGGTGTTCCACGTCGCGCTCGTTATTTGCCGATTTTACTTGTCATGATTATTTTCAATAATCATCGAATTTTATACGATATACGCATTGTAATTGCCTTCAAAATATAAACAATAATATATATATATTATTGTTATATATATATATTATATATATATATATATATATTATATATATATATATATATATATATATATTATTGTTATATATATTATATATATATATATATATATATATATATATTATATATATATATATATATATATATATATATATATGATAAGGCCCTCTGAGAGAGTGGCCATGAATTGAATTCAGTAGGTGGGTGAAGTCAACTTGAAGGGGTTGATATTATTCCCTCTAGTACGGTATGATGCAAAATATTGAGCTAATCTTTCATGTAGGAAGAGGCTGACACGCTGAAAATGCATATCTAAAATGTCGACTTTTGCATAGCTACGAATATCGGTCACCGGCACAAGTGAGGCATACGCAACTATCTCAGCTATGATGTAGACCAGAAACTGAGAATACTATTTATAGTGCCTAAGACTGATTAATTAAAGCCACTAAGTGTGTGTCTGGAGTCCAGAGAAATATTCCGCTTCTAATGCAATACAACTGTCATCTTATTCACATTCGGTTGGTTAAAATCTGCGATGCCAGAAAAGAATCCTTGGCGTTGTGATAACAAGAACCTAAAAACGTTCCGTTTGAATTCTTATTTAGACCATATTTTTAAAAAATAAATCAATATGTTGAATAAATACACATCACCGCAAATAAAAAAAAAATGAAATAAAATGAAATAAATGAATAATTAAAAACAATATAAGGAGTCCGAGATGGAAGAACTTAAAAAAAGTATTTGAAAGGATATATTTACCTTCTTGATACGTCAACTTTTTTCAGCGCCTTCCATTTTGCTTTATATCCTGCGACAATGTGTTTTTTCCCATAAAAGATGCAAATAAATGCAACTCTCTCTCTCTCTCTCTCTCTCTCTCTATATATATATATATATATATATATATATATATATATATATATACACACACACACACACACATATATATATATATATATATATATATATATATATATATAGAGAGAGAGAGAGGGGGGAGGAAGGGTGTTGAAGAGGTAAACAGAATGATATATATATATGTATATGAATAGAATGCTATATATATACATACATATACACATGCCCGTTGGAATATATATATATATATATATATATATATATATATATATACATTCTATTCATATACATATATATATATATATCATTCTGTTTACCTCTTCAACACCCTTCCTCTCTCCTCTCTCTCTCTCTCTCTCTCTATATATATATATATATATATATATATATATGTGTGTGTGTGTGTGTGTGTGTGTGTGTATGGGTGTGTTTGTGTGTAAGATAGGGTAGTGTTTACATGGAGTCAAGGGCATTTGGTTACTGATAGTTTCCCGCCTATGGAATTGTTCAACCCAAATGCATAGGTGAGAAACTGCCAGTCACCAAATGCCGTTGACTCCATATCCACAACTAAGATCTAAATGCTCTATCCACGGTATTTAGCACTGTTTACTTATAAATATAGCACCCATATTATCAATATATATTGTGTATTTTGGTAGCAAGTTATTATTTAGAAATCTGGATCCCGAATTCCGATCAACGAAAAACGACTAGAAGACATGAACGTCTATAACTGAATATCATAATGAAGAAATATTCTGTGATCTTTAACAATACCTGCCTAAATGATATATATATATATATATATATATATATATATATATATATATATATATAATTCTGTACACATCTATCTCACTCGGATCATAGCTATCTAACTCAATCTGTTTTATTTATCTGTCTGTTCATCTCAGTCTTTTCAATTCTCCTCGCTGTCTCTGTGCCTCTTCAATCTATCTATCTAAGTCTTTTCAATTCTCCCTCACTCTGTATGTTTATCTATCTATCTATCTATCTTCTATCTCTCTCTCTCTCTCTCTCTCTCTCTCTCTCTCTCTCTCTCTCTCTCTCTCTCTCTCTCTCTCTCTCTCTCTCTCTGTATATATATATATATATAATATATCTTCATATTTTTTGTTTCTTGTAAGGCCGAGTCTTTGATGAACATAAAATACACACTTTTTTAATATTTTCTTTATTTCTACTCTCGTTCAGAGTTTATCCCGCGAGAACGAGACTTTCTCAACGACAGGAAGAAAATCTAAGATGAATAAATAAATAAATAATCATACCATTGAGATAAGCAAAAAACGTGACTGGAAAATTTTTGATGTTGGTGACAATAACTCTTCTTGTTCGAAAACTGAGTGGATTTTTTTCCTCTCGTTTTGTTCTGTTGTACAATATATCATTTTGATAGAGTCACCACCGGTTCGTCTCAATGAGTTAACTGAGAACGTGATGACGAGAAGTGAGAGGAGAGCGGAGAATGTCAGTTAGTGAGAGCGTGTCAGAAGCCTGACCTGACAATAGACATATCTTCGAAGTATATTCATAGCTTGTTACGTTGTCTATCCCGGGTGACATTAATCAGTTTCACAATCGATAACGAGCGATGGGTTGTTTTTAAAAAGATCTGACTTGATTTCTAATATGTTCTATTTCTTTATTTCCCGTTTGTTTCTGTTTGAATGTACATAATATATGTATGAAATCTTTTTTTTTTTTCTAACGAACAAAAAAAAGAAGGTTCTTCGTGTGCATTCATTTATAGGATTATCTGTCGGTTGGTTGGTTGGTTGGTTGGTTGGATTTTACAGCATCTCAACCCTTGTTTGGTTATTTTATGCCGAAGACATTTTGTTTTATTCATTCTTCATGGGTACTCAATTTTTTTTAAACGCATTTTTTAAAACTAATTTTTTCTATTTAATTCAAGATGGGACTCTAACAGGTACTACCACTCCGGATCATTGGGGATCTGGGAGCAATGGTGATAACGGGATACTCCTCATTCCCAAGAGTTTCAGAATTTGAACTTCCTCGTTAGAGTTTAACGTCATACCAAGGACAATGAGACCTTCAACCACCACATTCTAGAACATCTATGATAAAAAGTGTTCTGGGCTTTCTATAAGGGTAATAGGCTTGGGACAATCATATAGGTGCTAGGGCTTGACGTGACCAGTCGATTGATCGCATGGGACATCTCTGACCACCTCACTGGTCTAAGTAAGGGCTACAATTAACTGTTGCGTGTCATGGACAGCTCAGCCACAAGTGTTCCATTCCAAAGACCAACAGGTGGCCCCATTGGATGATCTTATCCATCTGCAGAGAGTTTTTGCTCGGAACCGTGGCTACAACATCACTTAAAATTTTGCACTTTTTTCGTTCAGCCATTCAATAAGGTCTATATGGAGCAAAATAACTGTCAGAGTGCAATATAAATGATCAAGATTATGATGGTAGTTGGGAATATTTGAATTCCCGTGCTGTAAATGCTAACGTGCAGGACAACGACATCATAGTAAGCGAGTTCGAATTCCAGTAGCGCTAATACGCTTACTTCCGGACTAATACCCAATAAAAACGATACATTAAACAAACCCAGTAAAAATTTGCCAAGAGAATAAAAAAATGTCCAGTTCATAGTTAAATGTCAGAGTAAACCTGAGAGTAAAACCAATAAAGGGGTATTCGACTTCAATTCGACTTCCAGTTTACTTGAGTGATATGGGGTCTGCGTCACGCTGAATGTTATCCAAATTCTCAGTATCAGTAAGATTACTATGAAATACTAATCAGAATCGTTTATTGCCTCTTGAATGCTATGATCAACATCATCATGGACATCACTCATAATGGGGGGTGGGGCGAGTCTCAATAATTTCAAGAATCCTCTGATTATAACATAAAAGGCAACAGAATGTTATATGAAATTCCAAAAGGAAACGGGAATAGAGTTTCAAACAAAATACACCTCGTAGCCATTACTCTATAATTTAAATAAAGAAATTAAACAAAAATAACCGACACGCAGTTATCGGTGCATCAAAGTCTGCATGTGCATCTCCCTATCGAGGTTTGCGTATGCATTTTCGCTCGTGTGTGATGACTATAGTTGATTTTCATTGTCATTCAATTCGAATTCAGTCTGATTTTCGTAATCAAAAGTTGTATGTGTGTGTGTGTGTTTCCTCCCGTGACACGCAACCAAATATCACAGACGAATTAAGTTCGACTTTTGACTTGGTAGATCAGAGGATCAGAGACAAGGTCACGCCGTGCTTTTTAATCTATATATCTCCACACACCGCCCCCTCTCTCTCTATTTCTCTCTCTCTCTCTCTCTCTCTCTCTCTCTCTCTCTCTCTCACACACACACACACACACACACACACACACCACACACTCAATCACAGACACTCACTCTGTCACTCTTCAGACATTGCTATCGCATAAATGAAGATTACAACGATAAGATTAAAGGTAAGAAGAAAAATAGAGAAAAAAAAGAAGAGATCGAAGTAGAAAAGGTAAAGAAAATAAACTGCTAAGAGAAAGTGACAAAAAGAAGAAATATAAGAACAATGAGTAAAGGAAGGAAGAGGGTGAAGTTGAATTAGACGAAAAGAAATAAATCTTCAAATACTTTCTTGTCGCGATCATAAGAAACGGCTTGGCGTTTCTGACTTGCTTCGATTTGATTAAATCGTCCGCTTTTTCTTTATCTGCCGTTTCGTTCTTTTATTTCATCTTGAATGTTTGTTTTTAGACTGTCTTTCCTAATTTTTTTTATTGGCTTCAGTTTCTACTAGTTCTTATGTTCGGAAATTCTATTTGTTGGACCAAAATTGCATGTCTTCTTTGCTTGTTATTTTAATGTTTGCTATATTTCTTCTTCATTCATTTCCGATTTTGTCCTCATTAAGAACATTAATTTCATCCATTTTTATGTTTAGCCGCATTGACATTTGTGATTGGGGTTAAACAAAAACGCGCAAAAATGCCAACCCAAATCATCTAAAAAAATTTACCTAAAAGTAATTGTTTCATATGATATATATATATATATATATATATATGTGTGTGTGTTTGTGTGTGTATGTATCGCAGTTACCATTAAATCCACCAAGCAAACAAGTATAAAATCTTATTTACTTCTGGATTTTTTTTCCTAAAATCGCTCAATATAAAGTGCTAAAAAATATAAAGAGCTAAATATACGTTTAAAATTGAATGGTTTAAAAATTACCGACTAATTAGCGCGAATATTCAGGGTATTTTCTTCCTACCGTCGTTCTGTATCTTATAGCTGTGTAGTGCCCATTTTCAATACAGCGGGTGTGCTTCATACCCACCTTCACACCCTATGTAACACCGGAACATACTAGGCAGAACCCGTGCTTGTTTTTATACCTACACCTGTTTGTTAATTCTGCTCGCGCGTTCAATATATTCTCTGGGTCACTGAATACTGCTATTTTAAATTTTTCTTGTGGGCACAGTATGCACGGTTTATCATTCCCTTTGTGTGATGGTGCTTTCTTAATAATGTTCTATTTCATTTCTGGATCACTCTTATGCTCTTTTTCAATGACCACACGTGTTGTCGTTTCGCAGTTTTTTTGTCCCTGAATGATAACCTGTATTGTGCGATTCTGTTTTTAATAGGTTGCTGTATAGCTCCTATATAAATTTTAGTTTGATTTGTGGTTGGTGATATTACCATTGCTTCGTAAACTACATTTGTTAGTAAACACTTTTCTTGTATTGGGCAGGGTTTTGACCAACACTTACAGGTTGGTTCATTTTCCTTTTGCTCCTCTTTCACTAGCACTTTTTTGTTGTGATTGCTAGTTATTTTTCTTATATTGTTCGTGCAGCTGTAGCTTACTTTCAAATTATTCCTATTAAATTTTTTTTAGCCAGGGTGTCCAAGAGAAGTGCTTATTGACCAGCCTTAGGAGAACTCCTGTAATTTGATTTTCCACTCCCAAGATGAAGGGGGGGGGTTAGACCATATAATATCTCTTTGCCTGTTTCTGTTGTCTCTTTTGTTTTCACTGGTTTCATATTTTAGCTCCACTTTGTACTCTTGTTCTTTAAAGGCCTTTTCATATTCTTTTTTTTTTTGTTTTATCGAATATCGAGGCATTTGAGGAGTTAACACTCAGTCTATTCCCAATAGACTAATGCAAATTTCCAATCACTACAGGTGGGTGGTTTGATTTTACGTTTATATATGGGTTCCCTTCGTGGCTTTCTGTAAGGGCTGTATACTCCTCTGTTTACGTGAAATGTTACATCCAGGAAATTTTTCATACCCAAATTTGTTTCGACCTCAATTTTCAGACCATATTCCTTGAATATTAGCGTTAATTGTTTCCTTGCTTGGTCCATAGCCCTCGTTTGATTTTTCTTTAAAATCATAATTCCATCGTCTCTAAAAAGCCCTATATTATTCCTGTCGAAAGTCGATGATAGCTGATGCAACAGGAATATTCCGATCAGTTCACTCACCTCGGCTCCATCATATGCTCCTATCTCGACTGAGAAATTGAAGTTTTGGGTTTTATTTACCCATACCCTTTCTTTGTGGTATAGTATTGATTTTTGGCAGTGCATAATAATTTTTATGTAATCCTTCTTTATCTCTATGAATTATTCTGCTAGTTCCAGAGCATCATTCATTAATTTTTTGCTAATCGTTGGATAGAATTCACAAATGTGGAATTTTATGAATGCATATCTATTTTTTTCATTTATCTGGCCGAACCGCTTTATCGCATTTTTTGTACACTTCCATTGGTTGACGTGTAATTTCTCTTAGATGTTCACATATAGACTCCAGTATCCATTTGCTTATCTTTCCTACGTTGTTTTTTGTTGGATTTATTAGTCTACATTGGGGCCGATTATAAAAATCCGGTTTACGGTCTTTTTTGGTTATGTAGGCGTTTTGTTTATAGATAAATCAAACATATATTATGGAGTAAGCGCTGAACATTACAACAAACCTATTACGGAAACAATAACCCAAACACCAAAAAACAACAGAAGTGGACTGGGAAAAGATAATTAATAATGAGTCAGCTAAAATAACAGCGGAATTAAAAATAAATGATAGGATGATGAAACTATATAAGCAAAAAGAAGTTGATGTGAGAAAAAGGATCTAAGTCCAAGGAGGCATAACAAACTAATAATAACAACATAGTAATCATTTTTCGAACCAACCTGTAATAAGTTTTGTACACGGCGCTCCTGTGTTTCAGCATTAAAATTGTCCAACCTCATTTTCAGATAATACTTCAGTCCCTTTTAGCTATAATGGAAATAAAATCAGTTATTATTGCCAAAACGAGTAAGAAGAGAAGGGCGAGATAAACATTTAACCAAACCGTCAATCCTCATTTGGAGTGATTCAAGCACGCACGATTATTGTATTGACATTCAGAGATTTATGCATTATTGTCTTGACTATTGCTTCGTCTAATATTGTTGCACGCCACTCAGAAGAGCACAGGCACTTGATTAGATCATAGCTAAACATGGAGATGTGTTTCTATCCATGTCTACTCTGGGTGTATATGTACTAAAACGACATCTACGACATAACGTTGAATTCTATTAGCTAACTTGATTATTTCTGGGACAGTTAAAGTAATGATCCGATTTTTGTAGGCGTTACTCTTACACAGCAAAAATTAAAGTTAAGATGATTATACGCAGTAAATAAAACAATTTACGCTCCATTTGTTAACCTAGTAATAACAGCGTGGAGATGAGTTTTCACGGCCATGGTTATACTAACTACAAAGAATTTTGCATTGGACCAATATTACAATTAAGAAAAACCTCCACAGCAAAGATCCATCAAGTATGATGTGCGTGTTTCTTTAGTTGGTCGGTTGGTTGATCGGTTGGTTGGATTTCTACGGCATGCCAACCCATTGGGTAATTTCATGCCGATGACATTTTGATTTATTCATTCTTGATGGGTACTCAATTTAAAAAGAAATCAATTTTTTAAAACACATTTTCAAAAACTCATTTTTTCTATATAACCCATAACATGTACTACCATGAACTAACATGTACTACCACTCCGCGTCAGAGTGGACCTGGTAGTAATGGCAATAAAGGGGTACACCACACTCTACAGATCTCCAGAATTGGAACATCACCGTCAGATGCAGTTTAGTGTCATACACAGGACACATCTTTTTTTTGGGGGGAGAGGTGTGAATCCTCTGAAGGGGATACAGTCAGCGTATTCTAATCCCCGCCAGTCGGGCAAGCAGTGATCAATCCCGGAAAAAAGATTGATTTGATTTCAAGCGGATCCTCCCCCATTTAGAGATTTGGTGTAACATTTATATTGCTGATTTGTCCTTGTGTCATAGGTTGTTTGTTTGGAATTTACGGCATATCAACCCTAGTTAAATTATTTTATGCCGAAGACATTTTGTTTTATTCATTCTTGTTGGTATTTAATATTTGCCTCAAACTCAATTTTTTCTAAAAACACTTTTTCAAAATTCATTTTTTGGTGTTTAAACACATAGATGATACCATAACAGGGTTTAATGCATAGATCAGACCCTAACAGGTACTACCACTTCAGGTCAGAGTGGACCTGGGATTAATTACGATGAAGGAGTACATTACACAACCCAAAACTCGAACTTCACAATCAGATATAACTTAACGTCATACCCAGGTCAATAAGACCTTCAGCCACCGCCCTCTAGCACATATATGATAAAAAGGGTTGGGGATTGCCATAAGAGCAATAGGGTTGGGACAATCATATAGGTGTTAGGGCTTGACGTGACCAGCTGATTGATCGGAAGGGGGGCTCCCCGACTGTCCAACTAGCCTAGTAAGTTTAGAGTTAATGTTGCTATAGATATTTAGTAAGGTTAGGGTTAAACCCATGATAATGTGCAGTAGATACTTAGTAAGGTTAGGGTTAAACCCATGATAATGTTGCAATAGATATTTAGTAAGGTTAGGGTTAAACCCATGATAATGTTGCAGTAGATACTTAGTAAGGTTAGGGTTAAACCCATGATAATGTTGCAATAGATATTTAGTAAGGTTAGGGTTAAACCCATGATAATGTTGCAGTAGATACTTAGTAAGGTTAGGGTTAAACCCATGATAATGTTGCAATAGATATTTAGTAAGGTTATGGTTAAACCCATGATAATGTTGCAGTAGATACTTAATAGTTAATATTAAATCTATGATAATGTTGCTGGATATGCTAAATAGGGAAAGGGTTCAGGGTTAGGATTAAGCTTAAGATAACGTTGAAGTAGATATTCAGAAGAACTAGGATGACTATTTTTAATAGGGGTAGGGTTAGGGTTAAGGTTAAACTTATGATAATGTTGCACTTCACGGTTGCAGTCTAACTTCATAACCAGGACACGCATTGTGTCGTATTAATCTAATATTAGTAAACATCATTGTTTATCTAAGTTGTAAAACATGACATAGCGATGTGTTTATATAAACACTGGTTTATCGATAGGAATAATTAAATGACTCGATACTCCTTTAAATAGATAAAATTTAAATAAAAAAATGGATTTGATATGAAAGAGACAATAAGATATTGACAATGAATCTAGAAGAAAAACATACGCAACGCTGAATCCATCTAAAATTGTCTTCCAGGTAAACAATCAGGTACGTCTTCGTTTAACCGAGTTACCTTTCGACTTCCTCCAATAAGGTGCATTTACTTATTTCCCGCGCTACTGCTTATATTTGCTGCTGACAAAACGTCACACGCAGTCTCGCTTTCATTCTCTCTCTCTCTCTCTCTCTCTCTCTCTCTCTCTCTCTCTCTCTCTCTCTCTCTCTCTCTCGCTTTCTCTCTTCTTTCTCTCTCAGTCTCTTTCTCTTTCTCTGTCTGTCTGTCTGTCTGTCTCTCCCTCCCCTTCACTTGCTTATCTAATCCATCACAAACTTGCAGCTTGAAACTACCACGCACTGGAAAAAAATAGCGCAACCTCAGCGAAGATAGACACGAACGTACACACGAAAAGAGAGTTTCATATTCAGATGAGGTGACAAGTCAAGTGTGTAAACGGAGCAGTTCACCTCTCAGACAACGATTCCTCTCCTCCTTCATCTCTTCCTCCTCCTCCTCCTCCTCCTCCTCCTTCTTCTTCTTCTTCTTCTTCTTTTCTTCTTCTTCTTCTTCTTCTTCTCATTATTATAATTATAACCTTCTCTTTCACTATAGGTTTGCTCAATCTTTAATTAGTTTCACTCTTATACTTCCCCCTTTCAAGGGCTGGGTTAGCTCAGTCGGTAGAGCGTTCGGCTAAAAACCACAAGGTTCCTAGTTCGATACCGGTCCTCGCCAACTCAGCGTATGAGTAGCATCGAAATCTGTGCGGTAAAGTAAGGAGCTGATGGTAGGTGTGGCGCTCCACCTCAGACGCTAAAACAATCTCCTTGGTCTAGCGCTATTGAAAAGGGGATAGACTCCCTCGCTACATGGCTGATACCGACTTTTGGCCGCCCAGACGACTTTTTACTTTTACTTACTTCTCCCTTTAGTACTTCTCCACCTTATACTACTACTTCATGCCTCGGTCACTGTCTTTCCCTTATTATTGTCTCTTAATATTTTTCTCGTTCTCCATTTTCTTTCGCGCCCTTTCAGCGGGGATTAGAATAAACTGACTATCCTCTGAAAAGGGATACCCGCCAAACTAGGTGTCCTGGGTATGACATTAAACGCCATCTGATGGGGATTCCCTAGTTCTGGAGATCTGGGAAGTTGAGGACCCCTTTATAGCTTTTACTCTCCGACAGTGGTTGGTAGTACCTGTTAGTGTCTCATTTATGGGTCGAATATATTTGTTTAAAAATATTCGCATTTAATAATTTTTTTTAACAAAGGATTAATATTATTAGTTACTTGAAACCATATAATGATATACCAAGAAATAACTATTATTAAATATAGATAATTACTTGAAACCATATGACTATTCGCATTTGACGGGAATACTTGATTCCATATAACTGTGCAATTTATTTGTATTAGATATAGATACTTGCTATCTGACTCGCCCACCTAGGAATCCTAAAGTTCGATTGTGTTATCTGATCTGTGATGAATAATATGGACCTGAGTAAAAACAACAATCTCTTTGGTCTAGCGCTAGCAAAAAGGGGATATACTCCCTCGTTATCAAGCTGATACCGCCAAGTTTACTTACTTACTTTATCTGTCTTAAGAATAGGTACTTTGAGCAATAATTGTTTACTTATTATTATTATTATTATTATTATTGGTCAAAAAGCCCTTTTTTTTCAAATTCGATAAGAGCATGTATTAAAAAAATTTTAAGAATCAATTAAAAAAAAATTTAAACGTACAATGAACGCGATTCGCTAACCACTTCGCATGAAATAAATCACGACTGGTTGACATACCTTTAAAATTAACCAATCAGTTCTCATGCTGTCTTCCCTTGCATATTCCCTTCTCTCATTATTTGCCTCTACATTTTCCTCTGATCAATCCACTGATCAGGTCAAGCCCTAGCACCAAATGATTGTACCAACTCTATTGTTCTAATGGCAAGCCCCAACCATTTTTATCAATATCTGCTAGAAGGCGATGGTGAACGGTTTGGTGGTTGAGGGTGGTTGAATGTACTGGGTATGACTTTAAACTCTATCTGATGATGAAGT
>CM042139.1:66133084-66150584 GCA_023376005.1 Doryteuthis pealeii
CGAAACTGACTTGAAAATCCTTTCACCATCAGGGCTCTATGTATGTTTGTACGTATAGTTGGTTTGGCTTTACGGCATGTCAACCCATTGGGTCATTTTATGTCGAATATATTTTGTTTTATTCATTCTTGATGGGTACTCATTTTTTTTAAAAACTCAATTTTTAATATTTTTTTCTAAACTTATTTTTCCTATTTAACCCATAGAATGGGCCCTAACAAGTATGACCACTCCGGGTCAGAGTAGACTTGGGAGTAATGGTGATAAAGGGATAGTCCACATTCATCAAAGATCCAGAATTGGAACTTCACCATCGAGTTTAATGTCATACCCAGGACACCAAGACCTTCAGCCACCACCTTCTAGCACATATATGATAAAAATGTTGGGGCCATGAGAACAATAGGGTTGGAATAATCATATATCATGCTAGGGCTTGACGGTACCAACTGTTTGATCGGAAGGGTCAAAGTTGAGTGTTGCATGTCATGGACTGCTCAGCAATCAGGGTCCCATCCTTAAGTAATCACGGGGCGCCACTTACGGCGAACATGTGGCTCCATTGGAGGCTGATCAGTATGTCACTAGTCTGACCCATTGTATTTTGCTGGATTTTGCTGAGAATTTCTCACTGCATTATATTTGATCAATGAAATCATAATTCACCGAAGAACTGACAAGGAAGATAATTATTTTTTTTTAAATAAACAGTAATTTGTCTGTATTTTTTTAGACAAGGCTTAATGTGAATAATTTTTGATTTTTCGGATTATTGTCTTCAACTTTATTGCGGTATGTATAAACACAACATTTCGGCCGCTGTAACCTCTGGCCTTCCTCAGATGTCCTCTGTATATCCGAGAATAGCAATGATCCAACCTGAGAAACAATTTCTAATATTTTTTTCTAAATGTCCGAATGATAGGTGTGCAAAAACTATGACATCATTATTTGAATACGATCTTCAAAAGTTCTTCTTGTTTGATTGACTGTCAAACTATTAGAAATATTTTCCCGGGTTGGATCATTGCTATGCTCGGATACACAGGGAATACGTAAGGAAAACTGGAGGATACAGTGGCCGAAACATTGTATTGAATACATACCACAATAAAAATGAAGACAACTGTTCGAAAAATCCAAATTATTCAAATAAAACATTGTTCTATATTTTTTGATCTTTACTATGAACTTATCCTTGTTGCAACTCATTCTTGTCTTTCATTCCTATTTTTCTTTCATTTTCATTATTCTTTTTTGTTCTTGTTCGATGTCTTCAAATCATTCCTCTGAGAGCTTTTCTCCATCTTTGTTTTTTATTCCTTTCGGTTCATCTAATTCGGTTTCTCCTCTTTTTTATTTCCCTTTTCTTTTCCCTCGATTCATTCTGGCATTTTAAAAGTTCCCTAGACGACCCATGTAAGCGTTGTTTTTTTCGTTATCACAGTGACACGTAATTGCTGCTTCTATTTGTTTCAAAATAGAAGCAGCGGGAAAATCTACTTAGAACGTCATATTTATTTCTGTTATATTAATACTCTGACAGTGAGGCTATATAATACAATGACTGAGTCTCCTACCGCGAAGTAAAGAAATATCCAAAATATGTTTCACGAATATGACATTGAACTTAATTTTATGGTGAGAGCCCAGTTCTCATCACTTCCAGAAGTGACAACGAAAAATATATACATTTTTTAAAAAAGGTTATTCTTGCTTACGACCAAGGGGACGTGATTCCCAATTGAATTGTTGGAATCATCGACGAAGCCGCTATCCATTTTCAAGAATAGCACAGTTTGTTTTTATAGAATTTAAACTAATTTAATTTGTAATGTTTCAAACCAATTAAAGAATGGTGAGAACTTTGTTTGTACACATTTGTTTCTAAATCACTTACCGGTCGAATCCTAATTGTTACTCTACTCCACCCACACACCCCGCACAGAAACATACATAGTCACAAACACACACAATCAACAATAAAAACATCCAAACACAAACACAAACACACTAATGCTCTTTAGGAAAAGCATGCACCTATTTGTTCTCCTCAAGCTATTGGCAAATAGTAGAACAGGCTGGGCTCTTTAACCTTGTTAAGATAACCAGTCTAGGAGAAGGAAAACTCTGAATTCAAACGAGTTGTATGCTCTTAAAACATTGATTTTTCTCGCATTCTGTTTGTGACTGAAAGGGTAGGGTAAACACATATACACACAGAGAGGGAGGGAGGGGGAGAGAGGGGCGAAAGTGAGAGACATTGGAATGAACTACCAGTTTTTACTAGCTCCCATCCCAAACCTATTAAATAGCATTGATATAACTTGGCAATCAATTATACGGGATCTTACTGCTCATGCGTGAACAGATGCTCTCCCGTGGAATTATTCAGTTGTCACTGAAACTTATTTGAGTGGGCATACTATGCATTACTTATACTTACTTAGACTATAAGGGCCGTCAATCGTCTGGTCGCGTCAAGTTCTAGCATGTATATGATTGACCCAACCCTATTGCTCTTATGACAAATCCTCAACGTTTTTTTATCATATATGTGCTAGAAGTCTTAGTGTCTTGAGTATGGCGTTAAACTGCATCTGATCGAGAAGTTCCTAATCTGGAGCTCAGGGGAATGGATTACCCCTTCATTGCCATTACATCTAGGTGCACTCTGAACCGGAGTGATAGTACCTGTTAATGTCTCGTCTATGCGTTAAATAGAAGTGAGTTTAAAAATGTGTTTAAACAATTGAGTTTTTTTTTAAATTGAGTATCCATCAAGAAAGAATAAAACAAAATGTCTTCGGCATAAAATAACCCAAGAAGGGTTGATATGCCGTAAATTCCAACGAACTGAAACTTCTTTAATTCTAGGGTAAGTCAAATTTTTTGCAATTTTTTGGCACGTTCTAGTTTGTAGTGCCTTATATCACGTGACTGAATCAGTTCAACTCATCGACGGTACCCGCTGTGCTTGGGAATATCGTAGTAGTTCGTGTACCGACACTTGGTGCATTGCTTCACTTCACGCGTGATTTAAAATCCGCACAGATGATTATTGCACCCTAATCTAATTTGTGAACTTAAGCCTTACGAGTTCAAACTGTGATATAACGTCGAGGGGGTAAGCAACCAAAAACATTTGAAGTGCGAAAAGGGAAGGTGCAGTTGATCCCATCACAGTAACAGAATGGTTCAATAAATTTCGTTCTGGTTGCAAGAACACCAATGATCAGGTCGGGTAGGCGTAAAACCGTGGTTTCTTAGACCGTGTTCCAAGCCATAGATATAAATGTGGTGAGTAGAATTCTGAGAGTAATCATGCGAGCTCGGCATATTAGTGTACAGTGTAGTTCGTCAATTACACGAAAAGTATCTGGAGCTGCCGAATTGAGCCTTACGTTACTAAAATATTGCAAAACTTTTGACTCACCGAAGTATTAAATGTTTGGATAATTTCCGGACAGAACTGTTATGTTTTGTAAGTTGTTTTATAAGAAAATAAACTTATTTCTATGTTGAGCTGTTGACTATTGACAAGCAAATGTATAGAAATATGGATGTACGTTCATGAGATTAAAAATATCTATAATAACGTATATGCATACTGATGCATGTACATGAGTGGGACGGGGTGGTGAAAAGCAATTTACCTGCCTGATTTTTCTCATCTTTTCAATCAATGCAAGACATTTGATACCAAAATCTCCTAATACGATTAAAAAAAAAACAATACTCTCCATCTTGTGGTAATAATCTTCTAAGTCGAAAAAAGCTTACCATATAGATGTGACTATACATTAATATATATATATATATATATATATATATATATATATATATATATATAGAGAGAGAGAGAGAGAGAGAGAGAAGAGAGAGATGAAAAGTGAATAAGCAGGCAATAAATTTATTTAAAAAACACAAAAAACGAAGACACGTTCAATGAACCGCTTTGATTAAGAACATCTTATTTTCAAGAACAAATTGTATAAAAAAAAAACGGTTTCTATTATTTTGTCTTTGTCAAAAAATAAAACTCGGTCTAAAAAGCGTATTGTTTTTAGTGATGATTAATTTCTGGAGAAAAATTAAGATTGCATTTCGAATTCTCTGATATAGAAAAAACACCAAGCAACTGCTCGAATTTTTACTTGGACTCACACATCATCATTATCATCTCATGGATATACACACAATCACCTACAGACTGACATCTATATGTTCTCTAAACATATATAAGATATATTGTTGACAAATGACATATAAGATTCCAATGCAGCGAAAACGTCGTATAATTTAGTCTATGTTTTTTGTATTTTTCGAACGTAGCTTACGAGACAGTAAGCTTATGTTTCAGGAATAATAACAATATGAACAAGACTGACACGAATGCAATAAAATATTTTAAGTGAAATGTAAATTTTCAAAATGAAAACAAAATTATTGATAGAGAGATAGATAGATAGATAGATCGACAGGAAAAAAGACTATTGTGGAGAGATAGGCAAATACATTGATGAGTAGCAATTGTTTAGTTTTTATAATACTAGAGTTGGTAAGTTAATTTGCCGTTATTTCTTTATTGAGAGTACTAAATCATATATATATATATATATATATATATATATATGTGTGTGTGTGTGTGTGTGTGTGTGTGTGTGTGTGTGTGTGTGATTGATCATATTGTTTAACTCCGTTCATTCGATCAATTAAGATTGATGGAACCATTTCTGTTTATCATTATACTGTCTATCTATCTATACATCTATCTATCTGTCTATATATATATATATATATATATATATATATATATATATATATGTATATATATATATATATATATATACATACATACATGCATAGATGAGTAGCAATAACTTAGATTTAATATAGTGTTGCTCAGTTAATTTGATGAAATTTCTTTATTGAGAGGTTTAAATCATATATATATATATATTAAATCATATATATATATATATATATATATATATATATATGAGGCTTGGTTGTGATGAGTGTTATAGTTTCTCCACCCATATGACCAATTAATATAAATAGATGTATTTCTATTTATTTTGATATTTCCTGCGATAAGACAATCTAAACATAATGGTATCATTGTTATAACTGTACAAATTAACATTATTCTTCAAATCATAAAAGAAAGAAATTGTATAATTGCTTTAGGTTTTTGATAGAAACTAAACTAAAAGCAATATTTCCACTGGAAAAAAGAGAAGAGGAAAAGAAGCCCATTATGTCATATTCGAATTATTTGAAATCCGTTTAAGTAATTCTGCGTTCTACGCAAAACTGGTGTCACAGAGTCTTGTTATTATGTCAAGAAAGAGATCCTGACTTTTACCGCTAGAAAATCACCGGTCTCGATGAAGTGTGGCTCAGTATAATTTCTACAAGCTTTTGCCGTATCAGTACTACTATATGGCTATATCACTTGGATTCAACCGAAGTGCTTGAAAAAACAAACTAGATGGGAGAGTTGTTTTGAAAAGAATTCTGGTAGAAGCACTCTACAAACAGTAGTTTTTCGGCCACTTAACTCCCATCACATAAACCCACCCAATTAAGACAAACAGTGCTGAGGAAAGTAAGAATGAACCCATTAGCGATATTCTCCTATTCACTTCTGCACATGGACACACCAGTTTTGGCCGAGCAGTCAAAACTTACATTCATCATCACACTGGATGCCATCTAAGGATCTACTAAGAGTGATCACCGATAGGGAAAGATAGCGAGAGAGAAAGAAAGACAGAGACAGAGACAACGGGAAAGTCAAGGGAATCCATGTCGTCTATACATGTTGATGATGATCATGATCGTAATCATGTTGATCATGTTGATCGTGATACACTGAAAACGATCGACCCTTTAGTCAGAACTAGAGGTGGCTACCCTGCGGCGACTGTATAGAAAGGGGGAGTTAGTCTCACAGATCGATTATTACTGAATCCTCAGTTGGACGCTGCATCCTGCCTCATTAAAATCCCTATGTAAAAAAGAACTTGTGTTGATTCGGCTTGGTGGGGCTCCAGAAATAAGTGCACAGCCTCATTAAAATCCCCTTGTAAAAATGACCTTGCGTTGATCCGGCTTGGTGGGACACCAGAAGAAAAAAAGTGCACAGACACTGTGAAAAGAAAAAATAATGTCTCCAATATTAAAATATTAAATGGAAAAAAATCTATGCTGTTACTACTTAGATTTTATTTTTTCATTACCTTCACGAATATGAATCAAATCTTCATTATTTTTGCTCTAAAAAGCAAGATCTGGTGATATTTAATGGGTATGTATATTTACTTCATCGTAAACCCGCCCAAGTTAATAGCGTCAATCACAGGGGGCTATACCCAGGCAATACCTGCCCCCTTGACTTAAAGGGACAGGGCTGGGTTTATTGCCCAGCGCCTGAGGCGCCCCTTTGAGAGGGAATACTGAAGGGATCGACATAATTTTTGTTCTTTCCCACCCATGAGCTTCGGCTTGTGGGTGGGCCCACGTTAAAACGAGGCCTTGTGCCCAGCCCATACACGTGGAGTATGAGGCAAATACCTGTATATTTACTTTATCATTAATTGCTTTATTTTTGTAGTTTCCTTTTTACATACATACATACATACATACACACCTACTGCCTTTTATATATGTATAGATATATTACTTGAACTAAAGACAGAAGAGAAAGAATACGCTAAGCAAATTATGACTCTCAAAACATGAAGACATTCAAATAAGGTTATTTTCTCTTATAAACAAAGGTGGGATTAAACGTCCAGGAAAGTGGCAGATTAAGAAGAGAATAGGTTAGCATTGACTGATGAAATTATGGATTAAGAGATAATCTCTAAAGAGGATAATCCTCGTGTACACAATAAATACACAAATAACGCTGAGCGTGCCGTAGCGGGGAAGTTAATCCACTGCACCAGAAGACTTTTCGGGTTAAAAATGAACATGTTACACTGCATACAATTCTAAAATGATGTTTGATAAAGACTTAATGAGACATTGAACAGTTTGATTAGATTTGCTATAATAAGATTTTTCTTTATTAGCAGTTTAAATGTGATTAAGAAAATCTATTTTGTAGACAAATGAAACGGATATATTGTGTTCATCTGAATTACTAAAATATCCTTATTTACACTAGTGTACTTGGCCGGCTTAGCTCAGTTGGTAGAGTATCAGGCTGGGAAACTCAATGTTCCTGGTTCGATACCGGCCCTCGCCAACTCAGCGTATGAGTAGCATAGAGATATGTGCGGTAAGGTGAGGAGCTTATGGTAGGTGTGTCGCTCCGTCCCAGACGCTTAAAACAATTTCTTTGGTCTAGCGCCAGTAACAGGGGTATAGACTCCCTAGCTGATACCGACTTTAGGCCACTCCGACGACTTTACTTTTTACCATATTTGACGGCATATAGGAAGCACTTTTTTTCCCAAAATTTTGGCTCAAAAAATTTCCCTGCGTCTTATACATCGTAGGTGATATTTGAGACCACCCGTTGGCCTAGGCTAATCTTATTATTATTTCCTGCTATTGACATGTCTTGTGTATTCTTATTGCTTGACTGTACTGCCAAATTGCTTTTATACAGCTATGTTTCTGCTTGTGTAATGCACAGCTAGACTGTTTTCAACAATATATGCTTAAATACACTAAAAACTTTTTTTCTGAATCTGACCGGCTGAAATGGGGGTGCGTCTTATATGCCCGTGCGTCTTATATGCCGTCAAATACGGTACTTGAAATAATCACCACATCTTGCTTGTTATCATAGTCATAACGTTTCGGCCGTTTTATCCTCCTATGTTAAGATGCTTGTCTCAGATTTCTGGAATTTAACATTTTATTCAGATCATGGGGGTAGATTGTTCTCATTCCACTCCACCTGTTGGCGGGGTTTAAAATATGCTGACTCTATCCTCTGCTGTGAGGTAAAATTCGATCTCCTAAATTAAAGTCCTGGTTAGGTATTTACCCAACACGTTCGTCACTTGTAGGATGTGACACAAGGTTGTGGGTATGAGATAAACAGCGAAGATCGAACTCGCTATGCAGTAATGATGGATCTGAAAAACTATTTTGTTAACCAATTTACTACTATGGGACGCCCTAAGGGTATGACACTAAACTGTATCTGATGGTGAGGCTCCGGGCTTTTTTTTTCTTGTATTAAGAATAGTTACTCGAATCTATACTTGTTTATTCAGTATCATTATTAGTTAATTGAAACCATATAATTGTGTGCAAACTGACTATTATTATAGAGAAATTATTACATGAAACTTATGATATGAATACTTAAAACCATACAATTGTGTGTAAATTATTTCTATTAGATAGGAATACTTAATATCAAATACCTCTTAATAAACAACTACAAAATATAGATTCAAACATCTAGAAATGAATCAAATGTCGGTATTAAATAATACGTAAGCAGTTGAAGTGCCGTTAAACAAATAATCCAAACTCTCATTCTTTCTTTCTTTCTTTCTCTCTCTGTTCTCCTCCTCCTCCTCCTCTCTCTTCTCCTTCATTACAATCAAGTATTTATAAATTAATAAAATTTTGACATTAAATAACCCATAAGGAGTTGATATGGAGCAAAATAAATAAACCAAACTAAAACAAACCAAATTTCTTCTTCTCTTCTTCTTCTTCTTCTTCTTCTTCTTCTTCTTCTTCTTCTTCTTCTTCTTCTTCTTGCAATTTACCAAATAAACCATCACTTCGTTTTCTCTGTCTCTTCTTTTACTCTATAGTCAATCATATACAAATAAATAAAAGTTCGGCATTACATGACCCATACGTAGTTGATATGCCATTTAACAAATAAACCAAAATAACTCGTGGCCTTCTCTTCTCTTTCTTTTCTCTGTCTCTTCTTTTACTGTATAGTCAATCAAATGAATAAAATGTCTCAAATCTCAATCCTCAAATGAATTAAATTTCGGCATTACATAACCCATACGTAGTTGATATGCCATTTAACAAATAAACCAAAACAACTTGTGGCCTTGTGCCAAAACTAAGATAAGCTTGGTAAAATCTCATGATTCTCATCATAAAAGGAGGGTCATTCTATTGTAATTATTGTAATTAGCTGTTTATTTTGCCAAACAGTCAACATAAAAAGTAATGAAACATAATGCTTCGTGTTTCATAAACTTGTCGATGTGCCTGAAAATCATATCTGTATTTGCGTCAGAATGATTTGTAGTGTATAATTGATGATTGACTCTGCTAATCTATTTCCCAAGCATTGGAAATTCACCAAATCAATAATTTGCTATTTGATATAACATCAGTGCAAATATTTGGGCATTTGTCCAGAGATAGGTATCGCATTAACAATGCGGCCGGCAAGAATTTTCAGAGACAAGAGAGAATATAGGCGTGGCAAAATTGAAGACAGTGTTATGATTCATTTCAGTATCGATGAGACCCTTCCTAGACGTTGCGACTCGATAAACTTATTTCTGATTCTTATCATTCCAAAATGAAAGAGAAGAGACTTGGCTGAATAAATAAATTATGAAGCATATTTTCACAAAACTATATTCCAAATACTTTTATCGGTTTTTTTTTCTTCTCAAGGATCCCGCTTGAGTTGGGGATCGTATCACTATCGGCAAACACTGGGTTCATATCCAGAGAACTCAGCAAGAGTGGTGGCCGTTAGGGACGGATGGCGAGAGTTAAGGGAATTCTTGCTGTCTATACGTATTGAGGATGATGATGATGATGATGATGATGATGATGATGATGATACACTGTAAAACACTGTTTCACTATAAGGTTCCTGCTAAAGACGTTTTGTAATACCTACTAATATACATTAGTATATTTCCAACGGATATCCAATAGTTGAAGATTGAATGATAGCGTATCACTATGCTGTATGTTTCACTAATATGATCCCGCAAAAGACGTTTTATAATACCAACTAATATGCATTAAAATATCACCAACGAATATCTAATAGCTGGAGATCGAATGATAGCATATCACTTAGAACTATGTTTCCCTAAAAAGATCTCGCTAAATGCGTTTTGTAATACCTACTAATATACATTAGTATATTTCCTACGAATATCTAATCGTTGGTGATCGAATGATAGCATATCGCTATGCACGATGTTTCACTATAAATGTCCTCAATATTCTGTTGCTCTGTCGGTAGCACATAGAATACTCTAACTGTATCCCCTGAAGAGGCCTCAGAGCCAACACCACCACCACCACTTAATATTTAATTTTGCCTTTGTGAAATACATTTTTCTTGGAAGTTGCTCATACTAAAAATCCGGTGCTACTTAGGCATGCGATCTACATGCCAACCTCATCTACTAAAGTCAAATTTTATTTTATTAATGTGACCTGAATATATCATTTGTTTATAATGACTCGAATAAAATATATTTTTATACATTTTATTTTAAAAAGATCAAAATTATACAAATTTGAAAATAATTTATCAAATTCATAGGCAAATTAGATACACAACAACGAAACAATTTTTTTAAATAATAAAAGATTATATCATTTATTATTTAAGAGAATTAAAATGAAGCAAATTAGGGTTAGGGTTAGGTAGATTGCATACGAAATCAATTTCACTACACGAAGATCGCATACCAATATAGCACCTTATTTTCCAATATTTCTTTCTTTTTTTTTTTTTTGAGTAGCTCTCAAAGTAGTTTTGGCTAACGAGAAGAGAGCTCCATCAAAATTCCCATGCGTTCTTAATAGTATTTTTATAATTGTTTTTACTTATGTTATACTATGATTATAAAATTAATTGCAGGATTATCCTAACCACTAATTCTGTTAATTTGATTCAATTATATAAATTTAAAATATTTTAATCTGTCTATGTAATTATTTGTTTTATTTTAATCCCTGTTTTTTTTTCTTTTGCAGGTAAGTCTTCTTTGCTGATTAAATTATTTCAATTTAATTGCACCTGAAGTTTAATTCAGGTAAGAAATGAAGTCATTCATTTTTTTTCTATATTCATCTTTTCTAAGATCAAGGCATTAATATCGGCAGGGCCATTCTATCGTAGAATTATTCCAAATAAAGATTGATCATTGTGTCGCAGATTCAATAGGAACGATAGGAAACTTGTAGTTACGAAACAATAGTAAGAAGATGGGTTTTTAATTACCACTAGCTTGGATAGTTCTCTACGGGTTAGCAATTGAGCGCTTCTGTATTTATCAAACGCTTTTTAAATGATAGTTAATTTTCATCGCTTTACTATATATATATACACACACACACACACACACACACATATATATATATATATATATATATATATATATATATTATGTGTGTGTGTGTGTGTGTGTGTGTGTGTTTGGTATAATAACAAATGGAAAAAACACAGGTTTAAATGAGTTAAGTGGTGAGTTTATTGGCCGACGCTGCAGTGTTTCGATCTATTAATTAGATCATCTTCAGGGCTTTTGTTGGTATATGGAAGGTGATAAAAATTTTTTTATCTCAGAATTAGGAGAAAGGCGAGTAATAGTCCTTGTTTATCGGTCTGTTTAAAATTTGAAGACTGAGAAAAAAGAACGTTGAAAAAATGAACGGTTTGAAATATGACGTCAAATTGAAGATGATCTAATTAATTGATCGGAACACTGCAGCGTCGGCCAATAAACTCACCACTTATTTAAACCTGTGTTTTTTCAATTTTTTATTATACTACATACCGTCGGATTCACTTCCTTTTATTCACACACACACACACACACACACACACACACACACACACTCACACACACACATATATATATATATATGTATATATATATATATATCTGCGTGTGTGTGTGTGAGTGTGTGTGTACATGTGGGTGTCTTATGAGGTAATGTCAAAAGATAGCAAAAAAACAAACACTTGCGCAATATAATATATCACGAATCTAATACTACTAATGCTAATGCTGATGCCGATGCTGCTGTTGTTGCTGTTTGGTCTAACTTACAGTCCCCCATGAGGATAAAATATGAATTGTGATTCCATACTCATTTATATGTGAATAGTGCCAAAATTGCTTTCTCTGGTCTTTTCTCTTTTAGTGCAATGGGGAGGTACGATTTTGGTTAAGTATATCCAGCAGCTTTGCTTATACCTATGTTAAATTTGACCTGATCACCTATGAGAGGAAATTACGAACAGAGTGGAAATTAAGAAAAGTAATTGGATCGGACTAAGAAAGACAACAGTAGAAGACATGAATGGGATTTAAATAAGTATATCCAATATCGTAACTTTCGCAGACTTGTCTCTACAAGAGTTTCTAGGAGAAAACTATTTAGTGGATCTTACTTAAAAAAAAAAAATTGTATTTGCATTTTATAGGTGGCGCATGCACTCTCGCAGCGAAGAAACGGCATCTGATGATTTCATTAGAATGTCGGATGATCCAATAATGCCCGCGAAATAAGAAATGATCTGCAAACGAAATAGTTTGTTAACTGTCATTCTGTGAATTGCTGGTGCTTGTGAAAATTGAAAGTGTCATTGGAAACGAACGGGCGACGATAAAAATTTTAAAAAAAACCAACAAAAACAACAACAACAAAAGAAACTTTCTTGTAAGACAAGAATCAGAAAGCATAAAAGTAAATTGATAATGTGTAAGTGTAAACAAGATAACATTGTTTAATAACGAGAACGACGAAAGTTGAGATATTTTATTAGGTGAATGGAATAAAAAAAAAGAAGTGCATGAAAAATAATACGAATGAAAAGAACGGCTGAAGCTGTGAAGAACTTTGCTAAAAAAATACAGTAAGAAGAAGAAAAAAATGAACGCGGAGAGGTTTATGTTCGGGTGAGTCAAAAGCTATGTCCTTTGTAAATGAAACTCGTAAAATTCACTGGGACTTTGAGATGGAACACCCAATCTCGACCAAAACCACTTTCAAAGCAGTCCTATTGTAAAACCCTTTCCAATGGATTCCCATAGTAAAAGCCTTTCCAGTGCATTCCTATAATAAAACCCTTTCTAATTGATTTCTATAGTAAAACCCTTTTCAATTCATTCCTCTATATAGACATTAATAAAATTATATCAATGAAGAAGAAGAAGAAGAAGAAGAAGAAGAAGAAGAACAACAACAACAACAACAACAACAACTAGGGTCAGTGAATTAATGAGTTATAAGTAACAACTAAAACACAGACAGCATTGTTGAGATCGGCTAGCACATTCAGAACAGCCCTGGAAACCGAAAGAGACTTAATACCACCCAGAATCCAGTGAAAAACTAATAATAATAATAATAATAATAATAATAATAAGAATAAGAAGAAGAAGAAGAAGAAGAAGAAGAAGAAGAACTATGATCAATGAATTAATGAGTTATAAGTAACGGTCAAAGATACAAAATTACGATATATATATATATATATATATATATATATATATATATATATATGTGTGTGTGTGTGTGTGTGTGTGTGTATATATATATAAGACATAAGATAAAAAAGAACGAGATACAACATAAAAGAAAAGCGTTAATCAAAGAAATATAATTCAATAAAAAGAAGCTGATTAGTTGGGAGGTCTGAACTGGTGTAGCATGTACTGAACACACACACATACACATGCATATATACATATATATAAAGTCTGAGTGTGAGAAAGGAAGGCCGACCATATGGTGAACGTAATACCGATAAGAAACGATAAACTTACACACAAGTCTCATTAGGAGTCTGTGAGAAAACAGTTAATTATAAGACAAATCACACCGATGTTTGTCGGGAGACTATAAACCCAACTCGTCGTTGTTCTAGCATCAGATACGGGGATAAGAAATCTTCACTTACAACGGCTTGCCTATTATTTACGATTAACAACTGAATGATTCTTTTAAGAAGGTTGTTGGTATAAAAAAGTAAAAGAAAAGAAACAGTGACTGGTTTAAAATGGCTACATTTTCCAATAAACTAAGAACATAACACGTGTCGTCTCTCAAACTTTGCTTATCTCTAACTTCCCTTCCCTGTCTTTTTAGTTGATCAGAAAATAGGAAAACAGAAGTTTCTTTAAAAGCGACTTTAATAGAATGAGGATTTGATCGTGGTAGATTGTTTAATATTAAACACCGAGGAGGTGTTCGTGGTGTAATTGTTGCCGTCGCAGGAAATGGACACGGTGATCCCAGTTCAAATCTTGGACGAAGCTGTTTGCATTTCGCATAGCACTAATACCCGTGAGAAAGGTATGAATTTAGCAAAATTTCACGAGCAAGATGTGACACATGGTCAATTTTTAAGTGAAGTTTAGCAGGTTTGAATTCAGTTTCGTTTTCCTAGATCAGTTGCCGAGCCAAGATTAAAGAGTCCAGTCCACCTTACTATTTACCTATAGCTGGAGTAAAAATAGACGGATTCATGCCTTTCTGAAGGGTATTAGCACTCTGTGAAATGCAATTAGCCTCAACCAGGATTTGAACTTGTATCACCCTGTCAATTTCCTACGACTATAACCATTACCCAACGGGCACCTCTTCAGAAAGGTATGCAGTCGGTCTAGGAAAAGAAAAGCAATGATTTCAAACCTATTAAATTTCGCTTAATAATGACCTTGTGTCACATCCTGCTCATGCGGAGGGGTAGGTAAATGCACACGTAACGAGTACGCAAGTATCAGATGCACACCCTAAAAATAAAGCGTATTAATTGATTCATTGAGTGCCTAGCCATCTGGGTTTATTCAATGTCTAAACGTTAGGGAATCGCGTTCATTGTAATGTGAACATTTACATTTTTTGTGTAGTTGTTTGTTAGGATTTTGATCGTTTCTTTTTGTTTTTGTTTTTGCATATGGTCGAATACAAATTTATAAACAGATCTACTCGACCTAGAGATGGGACCGTAACGGGTACTACCAATCCGAGTCAGAGTAGAATTGAGAGTAATGGCAATGAAGGAGTACTTCACACTCGACAGATTTCCAGAATTGGGGCTTCACACATCAGACGAAGTTTGGTGTCATACCTACGACACATTTTTTTTTTTTTTTTTTTTTTGTGGAAAGAGGTCTTACTCGTCTGCAGGGGATACAGTCAGTGTATTCTAATTCCCCACTAACAGGGTTAATAAAGAGTTCGATAAAAAACACCCGAAGAAGTTCGGAGGCTACTTCAGCCGAAACGTTGAGTATATAACAAAAAAAAAGATGAGGAAAACAGTCCGAAAAATCTAAATAATACAAACATGATTCTTGATACTCATCCCTCAACATGTATATTAGTGCGAAATGATCGTAAACCTTGACCGCCATTTGAACTCGGCACGCTGATTAAAATTTACGCGCCTATAAAAATTACGTCACACATACTTCCGGAACAGACGGACAGATAAAAACAGGTTGAAAAAATTGAAAGAAAAAAAAAGAAAAGGAAAGAAAGGAAAAAGAAAGAAAGAGAGAAAGTAAAGGAAAGAATTAGAAGTCGCCCGAGACATATTTTAAATTTTTGATACTGACAGTGATATAAATATAGATAATTACTAGCGACACCAGCAAACCCATACGGACTGCAAAAGGGAGGGGGGAGAGACTGATGTAGACAGAGAAATGTATAGATAGATAGATAGGATTGTTATATAACACCTAATCACGTCACCTATACAGGCGTCACGAAGAGGTGAAACAAATTGAATATAAACAAAGTCAGTGGAAAAATAAAATAAAATATAAACGATTACATTTGCGAAGGTAACGTCGGAGTAAAAGTGAGGGGTGGGGGTTAAGGTGAACCGAAGGTGGTAGCAGCATTCTCTTTGTGTTTAGATTTATTATGTTTGTTTGTTTTTTCTTCCTTTATTATTATTATTATTATTATTATTATTATATTATTATTATTATTTTAACCAAAGAAAGATGAAGGTCGGCCTGAATCATGAAATGGCATTGATTAACGATTCTAAATTGGGAACGATGGCGGCTTGATTAGACACTCGGCGTAAAACTTGAAATACTCGACTTGGAGCTCGACACTAATCAATATTCGTCGCTCCTTTTTCACAGAGAAGAGGTGAAACATCCGAAGCATTTTACACTCGTTCGGTATTTTGTAAATCGTAACGCTACCAAACATTATTTTGTAGCACTTTTTATTTATTATTATTTTATTTGTATACTAATACACTTGTCCCTTAATCTTCCGACCGTTATCATCATGCAACACCCCCATGGATAAAAAATGAGAACGTCCAAATCGTCCAATATGAAATGAAAAAAATGTAAATACTGATTATCTGATGTTGCTTATCCGCTGAATTCTTATTTCTTATGGGTGTCGTCATGTCAGCTAGATAATGGACCATTACGTTTTTACTATAAAAAAAGAAAGGTAAGAAAAATAATATGCTACATTGATAAACATACTAAGAAAGAAAGAAGAAAAGAAAGAGAGTAGGGGAAAGATAGAGAGAGTGGATGAGCGCGTGGAAGCGATAACGCCAATCTGTTTTAATCAAACATAATGAAAAGATGAAAAGAAGGAAAAAAGAAAAAAGAGTAAATGAGAGATAAATCAAGACTATTATACTTTTTTACATGTAGAAATATTTGGCAATGTTACGATTTTGCGGCCATTTTTAAGCTTCAAGTGAGAGCACTTTACAATGGAGATCACTTGTGTTCCTTAGTGAAGAATCCTTGGTTGTTCCTTAGTAATAATCCTTGTGTTAAGCAGAGGCTGATCCGCTCGTCCATGTCGAATACATGCAAATGAACGGCTTTCAAGATCGGTGATTAAGTAGTTAACTCACCACGTATTCGAGCGTGTTGATAGGCTGGCTTTAATCCACGCGCCCACGCAGAATCTATAAGTTTAAGTGGAGGACTTCAGCACACCTTATATAAAAAAAAACTCCAACATGCAATAGCTCCTAATTAAACATATTAAACGTTGTAATAATTAAATTATCATACTGAGGTATATCCACAGGTTCTGCTACTACAGTTTATAATACTAAAAAAATAGTAATTTAATAAAGTTAATAATACTAACATAATAACTAATTGCATGTAGTCGCATGCAAGGATTTTATTCCATCGGTGAGTTATTGTAGGTAAATGATAAAATCTATATTATAGATAAGATAATAACGTAGAGACCCATGATCTGGTAGAATTAATACAATATATTACTGAGTGAATAAATGAAAAACACCTGGCGTTCTTTTCTTTGGGCAACTTATTACAATTTAGTATATGTCATATAAAATAATACTTATCTAATAAAGTTTACAATTCTAATAAAATTAGAGTTTATAATACTAAAATAATACTAATTTAATAAAGTTGATAATACTACAATAATAGCTAATTACATGTAGCCGCATGTTAGGATTTGATTCCATCGGCGATTTATTGTAGGCAAAGGATTACAATGACAGAAATCATCTAATAGATGAGAT
>CM042139.1:66155584-66183084 GCA_023376005.1 Doryteuthis pealeii
GGGAACCTTCTTGTCGTAATCTGGAGCCATCACGGAACTTTAAACCCTACCCGATATTTAGTCCACGGAGGTATCCTGTTCTCATTCCGCTAACCATAGCTAAAGTAGGCTGGAGGGCATATCGACCGAAACGTTGCACAGATGACAATGAAGATGAGGACAATAGTCCGAATAACGCAGATAATACGAATCATCAAGCCTCATCTCTAACATTCAGAGAAATGTATTCATTGGTTCAAAAGAATGATGTTACAATTGTATATTTCCAAAATAAGATGTTACTAAACTGAACGAGTATACGACTTCCTAAAGGTAGAATTCCACATTTTGCAATGCAGAATTTCAACATTATGTTTTTGATGTTTCCTAAAAGAGCACACTGAACAATTAACATTAAATTGTTATTCCAGTTAACGTTCGGTGGTAGTCCCCGTGGTGTTGTGACGAAGATACTGGATTGTGACATCGTAGTAAAAGAGTTCAAACTCCATTCGCGCTATTACGTCCACTTTCAGTATAATTCCATTGGGAAAGGTATGAAGACCCTCGTCACTGCGACTATGAGTTAAATGAGTGTTCTTCTACAAGGATGGCTATGGCATTAAATAACCCAAGAAGGTTGATATGCTATTAATTAAAGAAATCAATCGAAACAAACACATTCTAATTAATTAATGTTGAGCCATCCCTTTCTTTTCTTTTGTTTTCCTTATGAAACCTTATTGCTTTGACAAGATTCTAAGTAAATGTATTACATCACTGTCAATTCTTCGTCGGTAAATATGAAAAAAATGATTGGGTTACAATTCTGGTCGTCATTTTAGGCGATTAGATCTCCTATCGATAAATCCAATGGTAGAAAAGGATGTAGACTCAGTAGTAGAAAGTATTTTGTATTTCTTGAAATCCTAAGAACATGGGTGTACTCCTTGTAGTAGAGAATCCAACTGTATTCCTTGAAATCCTAGGTAGATCAAGAGCGTACTCCTTGAAGCATAGACTCCAGTTGTATTCCTTGAAATCTTAGGTAGAACATGAGTGTTGATTCTTGTAGTAGAGAATCCAGTTGTAGTGTTCTTTCAATCAGAAAATCCCGTTAACGGATTCTAGCACAGTTGCAAAGAGTCTTAAATGCTCAAATGCTTTTCTGGGCTCGTTTCTGATCGTACCATTTTATTGGAAGTGCCTGTTGTTGCTATTTGGAAAAGTCTATAAATAAAAGTGGTGATTTGTGGTACGTCTTATACTAGTGGACAGTCCAACACATGTATTGGAAATACAATTAATCTCTGGTAAAAACAAATGTCCTACGCACGGTGGTAAGTAAAGAAGGTAATTTAAAAAAATAATTTTTGCACGAAAAGCAAGAACCGGTGATATTTAATGTGTATGAACATTTACATTGTTGCTAATTGTCTTCTTTTCGTAGTTTCAAACGGGCATACATACATACAGCTGTCCTTTATATATGTACTAGAAGGGGCTATCCGCCTGTGTAGAATGGGAAGTTATCCTCTCAGACCCATTATTATTGAATCGCGAAATTGAAAAAGGCTGAAAGAGTAAATAGTGCTTCCTATTGTCAACATGTTGAGGCAAAATTCACATTATTCATTCAAGTGACCCGCGTATATATCTTCACCACATGCTCACGAGGTCTGTAAAATTGGCCTTCTGCATCAATATGCATTCGCATATAAGCTCATGATTAAAACGTTGTTTATTTTGTGTTGATTTCTTTCCAGTCACAACATTCATGAGCAAATAAATCGGCTGCCAAGAAGAAATTAAAAAAAAAAACTGGAAAAATTAACACATTCTTGTAATCTGATTAATGGGATTATTCGAATAATTGCAAAAAGGAATTTTTGAAGTAAACAGTTTTCACCTGTGTAGCTACCCACTACCGTTCACTTTTCCTACCCTCTCTCTCAATATCAGATAATCGCGTAGTTTCTCTCTCTCTCCCTCTCTCTCCCTCCCTCTCTATTTCTCTCTCTCCTCTTCTCTCTCTCTCTCTCTCTCTCTCTCTCTCTCTCTCTCTATTTATTGCTACTGTTTTAAAAATTACTTTCCTTTTTTTTTATTTCATCCAATGCTCGATCTGCTTTTATGAGTCTTTCAAATTAGTTTCATCATTTCTCCACTAACACATTCTCTCTCTTTATCTCTGTCTCTGTCTCTGTCTCTGTCTCTCTCTGTCTCTGTCTCTCTCTCTCTCTCTCTCTCTCTCAAACACACACATACACTCACAATCAAACACACTATGTATCAATATTATCTATCTATCTCTCTTTATTCTCTCACCCCATCTATATCTCTCCATTACACACACTCTCACAGTCACTCACAAACAGTCTCTCTCTCTCTCTCTCTCTCTCTCTCTATATATATATATATATATATATATATATATATATATATACTCTCTCAATATATCTCACTCATTTATTTGCCCTCTTTACTCTCTCTCTCATACACACAGTCTCTCTCTCTCTCTCTCTCTCTCTCTATATATATATATATATATATATATATATATATATACATATATATATATACATATATATATATGACTATATATATATATATATATATATATATATATATATATATTATATATCAATCCATCCTTCACCTTCATTTACTCTTTCTCTATCCCTATCTATCTATCTTTACTCTCTCACTCTATCTCTCATTTACTCATTCTCTTTACTCTCCCGCTCTCACCCACTCACCCACTCATTTACTCACTATCTTTACCCTCTCTCTCCTACACACACAGTCACTCCTCCCTCCACCCCTCCTCTCTCTCTCTCTCTCTCTCTCTCTCTCTCTCTCTCTCTCTCTCTCTCTCTCTCTCTCTCTCTCTCTCTCTCTCTCTTTCATGTATTGCTTTGCAGGGAAAGAAATTAAAGAATACCACCTGAATTAACAATCTTCGAGATCCTGCCAGCCAGTTAATGTCATATTCTTTGTTTGTCTCTTTTCACATTCCGTGTAGACATTTATAGCTGATAAATGGTCCTGATTTGATGATATCTTCTATCTGTATGATACGCATGCAAGAATATTTTACTTGGCCGTGGCCTCAACATGAAAGTCCTTACATTAGGGAGGTCTTTATATCTCACATCGTTAAATCTATAAACATATACGGTCGATTCTTTTTAGATTAAGTACCTAAACGCCCTAACCTTCCTCATATTTATATTGCAGCCAACCTTCGACCGATAAATGCCGAGATCAGAACGGCACACACTCTTTTCACAAAAGAAACAACTTGATAATCATTTTTCGCCTTGTCGGTGAGGCTTAGCATACGCCGACTGCATCCTTTGCAGAGAGGCAATATCCCCCCTCACTAAAATGGGGTATATCCAGGGTATGACATTAAACAGTATCCGGTGGTGAGGCTCCAGTTATGGTTGTCTGGGGAGTGTAAAGTACATATTTCTTGCCATTACTCCCAGTTCCACTCTGACCTGGTGTGCTACTACATAATATATCCCTGTTTATATGTCAAAATGACCTGATCGAATAATAGTATCATTGATTGATTAATTTTAACCGATTATTGACTTGAATTTTGTCAAGAGATAGTGTAGTTATTTATTTCACCCGATCCTATTAAATACAAATAATTTTGAAACATCTATTTTGCCAACAGATAGGACCTTAGCAGGTAATACCTCTCCAGAACAGAGTCGACCTAGGAGTAATAGTAATGAAGAGGTACTCTCAAACTGGAGCCTCAATATCAGATGCATGTTAGTTAATCAAGGACACACTTTTTTTAAAGAATGGTGTCCTTTTTCAGAGGATACAGTTAGTTATTCTACGCACCATCGACTGAGTTAATGTTATCATAGTATAAAAAGGCTTGAAATCACATATCCTTGTGCAAAGAAAGGATTATTATAGTCAAATATAAAAAGCAAGATTTAAAAGATACTGCAATGAAATGGTGAAAATATATTTATGATAATAAACAAACATTTACAAATGAATCATATTCCCGCATTAAATAACCCATAACTAGTTGATATGTCGTTAAATGAATAAACCAAACAAATATGAACTTTTGTTATCTATTTCTTTAAAAAATGTACGTTTTCAATATTTAATATTAAGACCAAAAATTTTTTTCGCTACAAAGTCTTTTAAAATCCTTTGTTATCACGGTATGCTTTTAAAATCTAGGATACCGACGTGGTGTGGTTATACTTTTTAATCATATGTGTTTCCTTGTCATTTTTTTGTCTTATATTCTTTATAATAATAAACGTAGATAGATATCGAAGACACATATTACAAAAGCAAGGAAGCAAAACCTGACTTTTTGATTAAAGATTATGCGTGCTCATCATCCGAAAAGAAACTATGACCAGCATAGAGATATCGATGTGCCTATAAATACTGATATCTCAAGCTTGAACAAACAGCAACTCTTTCGCTTTGTTTATTGTCATTTGAAATGTTCCTTACCGACAAAATACGCAGAGCTTTAGAGATAGCACTTGTCATAAAATCGACGTTGCATATCGTTTGTGTGTAGTCTATTTCTTTACTTGTAGTCATGGTAAATATAAAAAAAGAAAAAAGAAAAGAGAAAAAGAATAGATTTGTTTCTAGTGTATTTAGCAGTGCGAATAACCCTCCGACTAATCATAGTGAAGACTTCGCGAGAGCGTTTTTAAGAAATCCCTTTAAAGCAGCTTTTCCCAACCTTTTTAACCTTGTGTAACCCTTAAAACAAATTACAAGTCTCAAGGAACCCCTGCACAAAAACAAAATTATATAACATATCTTCTCATTTTATTTCCATCGTAGTTCTTGTGGTAAATATTATATATTTTTGAATGACTGGTTCTTCTTTGTGCCCAGATGTGTGTTCGGCTCTATCCTTGTACCGACTTCATGTGAATAAATGAGCTGTATTTGTTTCGTGGAGTCGGATGCAGGGATGCAACCGTCACACATCAAATACATTTTTGAATAACTGGTTTAAGAAAATATTAATAATTTGTCTATTTTTTCGGTAATGCTAAATAAAATTCATACTGTTCGTTTATAATACTTTGTCAGAGAGTTTTCATTCACACTAAAAGATTATGAACTCAAACGTAAAAAATAAACATAAGTACCCAATATCATATACCTATAAAACAGAACGTAAACAGATAATTACTGCATTGTGTTTAGTAATATTACATAAACTAACACCCTCTGGACTGAGTAGATATACATTTTTAAGAGATATTACCTGGGAGTGGGCAATTAAATAAATAAAATAAAACGTTTAATATTTATAAAAAATAATTACTTGCTTAAAAATCATCGTATTCACTCCACTCCTCTGAGATATTTTTAGTTTTACGGTAGTAGCCCCTACTACCGTAAAACTAAAAAGTTTCTAAAATTTTTGATTTAACTATTTATGTGATATGTGGTATTACTACTGTTCTTCTACAAGGATAACTTTGGCATTAGATAACATAGGAAGTTTGATATGCCATTAAGCAAAGACATCATTTCATCAAATTATACACATTGTGTATGTGTGTGTGTGTGTGTGTGTGTGTGTGTGTGTGTGTGTGTGTGTGTGTGTGTTAATCTCCCACAAGGTCAGTTTTATGTGCAGTAAGGCTGGTTTTCCATTTCCTAGACTAACAGAGGCTAAAGAACGCAGTCTGACCAACTATTTACCCAATAGCATTAGCATGAATGGAAACAACCTCCTCCCGAATTTGATCTCAGGTCAACGATTCCATTTCCTACAACGATAACCGTTGCGCGAAATCATCGAAGATTAGCAGTGATAAACCTGCTCAGTATTTTAAATAGAAACCGATTGTGAAAAGCAAGCATTGAAAACAATCTAATGTAAAACGTTCAAACTGAACAAAGTTTAATAATTTCTAAGAGCAAGAGACTCGAGAAAGACTAATTTGAAAACTAGATTAGCGCGAGACCCTCTGGAACATTAGATGGTATAATATACTAGCACAGCTACCCAACGTTACCCGTGATTTAAAAGGTTAAAATTTATCTCTTCTCTATATTTGTATATAGATTAATAAAAAATAATTTTCTATGTATTTTTTTATTATCTTTTATTTTCTATATCTTCTAGTTCTTAAATTGTTTATTTTGTCCTTTTTCTTGCTTTTTATTATGTTTTATCCTTCATCATTTGTGTATTTTTTAATCATTTTTAAAAAATTAGTTTTTAATATATCATTGATTTATACCCTTCTTATATTTTTATGTAGCTTTATTTAAAAATAGGAGTAAAAAGTTTTTTTTTCTAATTCCCTCTCGAACAAATATAGGGTGTGAATTTTTATTGAACTTTAGTATCCACTAATTTTCCTATATAAAATGACGTGTACTTGGGTGTTGCACAAATAAATATACATATACATACAAACAGAATCTTACACACACACAAACACACACACACACACACACACACACATACACACACACACGCACATATATATATATATATATATATATATATGTGTGTGTGTGTGTGTGTGTGTGTGTGTGTGTATACCAGGACAATTAATTTTGTAATATATAACAGGATACCTCTCATAGAATTTGTAGATTATTGGTTTCCGTAACAATGTAGTTGTTTTTTATTTATTTTATTTTAGCCTTGAGACGCTTTAATTGTAAGTTTTTGTTTTAAATAAGATAATTTGCTTTCAGATGACTTCAACCTTTTAGTGAATTGTGTCAATTAAATTATTCCAAATCGCTTATCACATATAGTAATAATCTAAGCTGTATTTACGAATAAAGAGTGTCCGATATCGGTGATAGAGCATATATATTCAATTTAGGAGGCATCTGGTGTAATGGACATTGTCCATGGACACGGCGAGACGAGTTCAAGTCCTAAAGGGGCTGACTATATATGAATCAAACAATTTTCCATCTAGCCATGGGTAAATAGTAGGTCAAAATGTGTTCTTTAACCTTGATTAGACAACGAATCTAGGAGAAGGAAAACTCTGCATTCAAACCTGTTAAACTCCGCTTAGGAAATTGACCTTGTGTCACATCCTACTTGTACGGAGGAGTCGGTATATATATATATATATATATATATTCAGCTTAAGAGATCATAGACGCAGAATCAACAATGTTTGGTGACTGTCAGTTTCTTGCATAGGCGATCTTCAGTCCACATCTTCCTCTGATGCTGGCATAGGCAAGCGACGTTTACTCTCTCTCTCTCTCTCTCTCTCTCTCTCTCTCTCTCTCTCTCTCTCTCTCTATATATATATATATATATATATATATATATATATATATATATGTAAAAATGGAAATTGGAAATGAATCCGACACTATGAAAAAAAAGAAAGAATAGAATGGATAATAAATTAATTTCAAATTAAATAAATAATTTAAATAAATTAAATTAAATTCATCTTTTATTATCCATTCTATTCTTTCTTTCTTTATCCATTCTTCCTCATATATATATATATATATATATATATATAATATATATATATATATATATATATATATATATGTGTGTGTGTGTGTGTGTGTGTGTGTGTGTGTGTGCATGATAATTGTGTTCCCGAGTAATTAATGGACATTCATACATAATTATAAATGCAAATGTGTGTCATATCCAATATTATAATTTGGTCACGCCTAGCTTCACAATATACATCAATTTTTGTCGGTATTTGGTGCTTTGAAAAGATAAGAAACAGATGAATCCATCTACAATGTCTAACTTCTTGAAAACACATAGTGATATATATATATATATATATATATATATATATATATATATATATATATATATATATTTATATATATATATATATATCTTTTTGCAATTATTTCTGGGTTTATTTTAATGACCTTCAGCCCCTCCGACGGAAAATTGCTCTAGGCTAATCTTTCATGATATCCTTGGCAATGATATCCATTCCCAATACTATACCTCCCATTTAACTAGAATTGATCCGGGATGTCTCTTGTAATTACATATTTGCCTGAAAGGAATTTTGGGAGAGGTCGAGACAAAAACGACCTTCTGTTAGATACCTTATCTACATGGGCCTAGATCAAATATCTTCCTTTGTAGATGAGTATTATCGTTTGTTTAGCAGAGATTTTACACATGCTCTGCAAAATTAAAGTTATCTTTCGTGCGTGGTAATGATCCAGAGCCATTTGATTTATAAAAGACACCTCCCATTTCTTAACGCATCCAATTTCCCCCACTTTCTGCCTCAGTATATATTTACACAGAATTAACAATATATTGAATCATTAAATCCTATGTTTACAGAATCAAGGTATCTCTTATTACCTATGGAAATCTAATACATTGGCCATCAATACGTTATAACAATAACAAGCATCAAATTTATAACGTAAGCAATATAGAGATTCCAATTATAATTGTATGATATAGATATTCCAATCATAATAACGTCATATAGAGATCCCAGTTATAACAATGTGATATTGAGATCCCAATTTATAATGGCGTTATATAGAGATCCCAATCATAATATTATGATATAGAGATCCCAATTCATAACATTATACGGAGATCCCAATCATAGTGGTGATATGAATATCCCGGTCATATTAGTGTAATATAGGGATCCCATTCATAATAGCGTGATATAGAGATCCCATTCATAGTAGCGTGAAATGGAAATCTTGGACATCTTACTGTAATATAGAGATCCCATTCATAATAGTGTGTTCTAGCGATTCCATTCCTTATAGTGTGATATAGAGAACCCAGTCATAATAAGGTAATGTGGAGATCCCAATTTAAAATAGTGTGATATCGAGATCCCAATTTTCAATAGCATGATATAAAGACCCCATTCATATTAGTCTAATATAGAGATTCCTTTAATAATAATGTGATAGAGATATCCAATCATAATAGTTTGGATTAGAGATCCCAATCATAATAGCAAGGTTACAATGGTAGTGTAATGTGGAGATCCCAGTCATATGATTGTAATATATAGATCCCAGTCATTATAGCGTGTTATAGAAAACCTCGTCATAATGATGTGATATGGAGATCCTAATCATTATATAATGATATAGAGATCCTAATCATAATAATGTGATGTGGAGATCCTAATTTATAATAGAGTGATATCGAGATCCTATTTTGTAATTGCATGATATAAAGGACCCATTCATATTAGTCTAATATAAAGATCCCGTTTATAATAATGTGAGAGAGAGAGATCCAGATCATAACAGTTTGGTTTAAAGATCCCTATCATAGTAGCATAATATAGAGATCTCATTCAAAATAGCGTATATTGTAATACAGAGATCCCGATCATAATAGAGTGATATAAACAGCCCCGTCATAATGATGTGATATAAGATCCCAATCAAAATCCATGATATAGAGATCCTTATCATAATAGCGTGATCTTTTATGCAGTGCATCAAATAACTTTCAAAATTCTTATATGTTTTTTCATCATGGAAAGGTACATCAAAATGATATCCATTTTAAGTTCACTTGATCTAGATATTTTGCGTATTTCTTTCAGTTCATTTTTATCAATTGGATTATTTTGTATTGAAATATTTCATAGGAGTGCATCAATCAGTAAAGAAATACAATACATTGTCTGTTTAAAAAACTCGCTCTAAATGGCATGGCTGCTCCTCAAAAGCGCAGGACATGTACATTTTTACAATCTATTTTATATACTCTACAATATAGCAATTTCCAGTCCAATCTGCATCTGAATGAAAATCGTGAGTGGTTTTTTTTTTGCTCGTGCGGAATATCATATTTTAATAATTCAAGATCTCAATACAACAAAGATAACATGATAATGTTTATTTGACTCATTCACTCCTTCTTAAATATAAATATCTATATATTTACCCAGAACTAAATAATTTTGCATAGAAATGTTGCGGATTGGACTAAATTGCGGTGTAAGGGTTTGCAAGATAGTCTCGCAAATCCATTATTACGGAATAGCAAGATTGATTCTCGCTGAACACCCTATAGTTGTGACCTTGTGTCACATCCTACCCGTGGCAAACCTGTTGGGTAAATACCTACCTGTTTAATCCTGGGCAAGTACTGGCGAATGGTTTGCTGATTTACACGTCAAGGCATGCCCGTGACAAAGTATTTTGCCAAGATGTCTACTTATGTCTCAGTAAGCACGGAGATGGCTACCTGCCTTTTTCAGCTGAATTAGTGTTTCGGTTTCTTTATTTAATGGTATGTCAACATTCGTGGGTCATTTAATGACAAAATCATTCTTTTGGAAGAAAAAGATGCATTACTGTAGAAATAAAACCAGAAATATCCACTGCTGTGATTTAAACTCGGTTTACTGACCATTTTCCATGCCGATAAATCTTTACGCCACTTTGTAATTTCAGGGTGTAAAATTGCTAAAAATAATAAGTAAAACGGGATGATAAATAGATAGACAGGTAGAGGAATAAACCGAAGTTTCAAGTGAATACGCTGATTATTTTGTCCGTGTCGATAACTCTTACGCCAACATGCACTGACAAAACTATTTTACCCGGTATCTTTAAAAGTGTGTTTGTAATTTTATACATGATAACAAATTTTGTACAGAGTCTAAAAACTACCTGTCGGCGGGGCTTAGAAGACGCTGACTGTATCCTCTGCAGAAGGATAAGACACCCCCTTAAAAAGTTGTCCTGAGTACACATATACGGTATCCTGTATATATATATATATATATATATATATATATATATATATATATATATATAGGTGCGTCATAAAATAAGCGTGATTGAAGCTGTATTTACCAAGATGGAAATGAACAATGAATGGAACGTAATTTTTTTTTCAGAATACAAGGTGTGTCATAAAAGTGTCAAGTTTGAAGCTGTATTTAACAAGATAGAAAGGAACAATGAATGGAACGATACTTTTTTGACATACCTTATATATATATATATATATATATATATATATATATAGTCTCTGAGGTCGAGACTTTGTGTTTTGAAGCTGTGGGGAGTCAGGGGTACCCCTTCACTGCGAGAGTGGTGGTACCTCTTAGGGTCCCACCACTTGGTCAAATAGATGTGTTTGAAAAGTTGTCTTATTAGATAGGAACACTAGATACTATGCAAATGTAAATTATTTGTGTCGATAATAGTTACTTGAAGCTATAATTGTTTACTAAGGAATATCATCACTTTCCTGAAAACATATAACTGTATAAAAAAAGATTATGAAAATCAGCTCTGTGCGGATTCTAAATGTCGCGCAGGGAACCTACGAGGAGCAATCACCAAGTATACCTCTGAGGTCCTCTGCGCAGCATCCAGAATCCTCACAGAACTGATTTTTTTATAAGTTTTGTTTTATACAGTTTTATGGTTACAGAGACGCTGGGTGAGGGAGAGTCATGGGAATCCATGCTCACAGCACCACCTGATGAAGATGATGATGATGATGATACTTGGAACCACAGAATTATGTGCAAATTATTTGCATTAGATAGAAATATTTGTATCATATGAATGTGGGCAAAAATGTTATGAAGCAACTACAAATATGAATATAGGTATACAATTACTGCAAGTCCCTATCTTGAAGGTATGTAATAACCTGGATGAGTTGATATGCCGTTAAAACCAATCAATTACTCTTCTAATGCTGCAACATTTAATTTCAAATTTTATTATAATGACGAATGTTATAAAATGTTATTTTTTGTTGAGTAATTTAATTTATCTGATTGAAACTTCTAGGCATAACATAATCCAATACTGGTTAGCATGCCGTTACAATCTATCAATCGATCATTCTTAAGAAACTACACAAATAAACGTACAATGAACGTGATTCCTAACCTCTAGGCATAAAATAACCCTAGTCGTGTTGACATGCCGTTAAACAATCATTCAAGCAAGTAAGCAAACACTTCTGAAGCTGAACCTTAATCTTGTGATGCTTTTATCTGATGTTATACCGATTGAGCCGTACTAAGAAAGAAAGAATCGAGATACGTGAATGTAAAAACACTGAGTCAATTAAATAAGCAACCTCAATTTAATCGCCTATCTTCGTAACTGCGTACAATCAGATATTAGATGTGTCTACGTATGTTCGCTCTTACATGTGTTTTTATCTAGTAAAAATGTTGCATGCAAATATAAGAAAGCACAGTCACCTGTGTGCGTACCTATAATTCTTTAGGATACGCACTCCTCTACTACTCCATTGGCTTTGGTTGTGGAGGTTTTTCGATACAAAGACTAGGCGTTCGTCTATTGATCGTACTGTCTTGGAGAACTTTCAAATAATCTAATTTAATGCCTTCAAGATAGGTCTAGCACCAGCAAAAGACGAATAGATATAAAAATCTAGAGAAATGTAATAAAGAACAAAATAAGTTAGAGAACAAAGTAAGAAAGGAAAAACTTGGGGAAAAAGAAAATATAGATTTTGTTTTTGTCTTTTTGTTTTTTTTGGGTTTTTTTGTTATTGTTTTACGTTTTTGTTTTTGCTTTTTTTTGTGGAATGACAAAAAAATCGAATCAGAAACGAAAGAGGATTCTGTAATTCCGTTTAAGGTTTTGGCTTTGTTTACGTCATTGATCTTTGAGAAACCCACTGTTCAGGGCATCCCTAAAAATGATGATAAGACTTGTTTATTTTTGCTTGTCTGTTTGGTTCCAAGCAATGAAACTAAACTTAATCCACTACACCTGGTCCCTTATGAAAAGAATGCAACCGAAAATTAATTTACCTTCAGCCTAAAACAACACAAACTTTACTATACGTATCAGACAAAATAACAACACACCGTATCGACGGGGTTTAGAATACGCTGACAGCATCCCTTGCAGAAGGCGACCCAACAAAAAAAACATATCCCATTTAAACTTTAAACTGCATTTAGTGATGAGGTTCCAGTTCTAGAGATTTGGGAAGAGTGGAGTACATCTTCATTGCGATTACTCCCAGGTCCACTATGTTAGTGGTAGTACCTGTTATGGTTCACTATATGGGTCAAATAGATCTATTTAAAATATTCCCAATCGAGAGAATCGTTTGCAAAAAGAACTTAAAACTACAGAACTGTGTGCAAATAATTTTTATTAGATAGGTCTATTTAAAATATTCCTAATCGAGAGAATCGTGTGCAAAAAGAACTTAAAACAACAGAACTGTGTGGAAATAATTTTTATTGGATAGAAATACTTGATATATACATGCATACATACATATATATTATATATATATATATATATATATATATATATGTGTGTTGTGTGTGTGTGTGTGTGTGTGTGTGTGTGTGTACATTTACTCACTCCGCACGAGCAGGAGGCGATACAAGGTCAATTTCTTAAGCGGAGTTTAACAGGTTTGAATTCCGAGTTTTCTTTCCCCTACACTGGTAGCTTTACAAAGGTTAAAGACCCCAGTCTGCGCAGCAATTTACACTTAGCTGGAGGGAGAGCAGGTGGATACATACCTTTTCCAAGGGTATTAGCGCTATGTGAAATGTAGACAGCCTCGTCTAAGATTTTAACTCGGATCGACGAGTCCATTTCCTATGACTCTAGCCATTTCCTCACGCGCCTCCATAAATGAAAAATGTAAGTTAATTAATGTTTAAAAGACGTTCTAATAATGACTATTTTTGTGTGTGAGATCAATGTCAAATCTGTTGTATCTTTTTTCGAAACTAAGAGGATAACGAATTACAATAAATCGTGACTGGTTGGATGTGGCGAATCAAAACCAGAGATTAGACGAGTCAAAGAAATAAAACTGATGCCAAGTAAAATAAGAATTTGAGACTGAAAATATAGAAATACTTTGATCTTTCGTTGTTTTCTTGTTTCTTTTCCTTCTTGATTTATATTATTTTATTTTTATTTCTTTGTACCTTTCTTATTTTATCCTATTTCTTTTTTTTTTCTTTTTTTTTTCTTTTTCGCTTACCATTTGTTTACTGATATATCTTGATTCGAAGCCTTTCTGATTAGATGAAGGATAAGAAGAGTGTGTGGTAAAAAGAAATTGAAACAAATTGTAAAATAATACTAAGAATTTAAAAAGTAAAAAACACAAAAAAAAACACGGAATGAATTTTGACTTGAAGGCGGGGCTCAAGTGAAAACGATCTTCAATCTAATCGTAAATGCAAGAAAAATATATTTTTGTGGCATGTCTGAAAATTTCACAAATCGATATGGATAGAAGCTGTCCTGTCAGAAATCAGCCAAAATACAGGTGAAGTTTTATTTTTATCATTATTTTGATTTAAATTACTAAGCTTATCTGTGGCAAAAGGCCACAAGTATCAGGCACGTAGACTTCATAATCATCATCATCATCATCATCATCATCATCATCATCATCATAGGTCGGTCTTTGAGCATTGATTCCCATGATTCTTCCTCGCCAATCGTCCCTGTCGGTCAATTCACTTGGTAGGTCCTCTGCACGGCATCCAAAATCTGCACTGAGCTGATTAATGTAAGTTTTTGCTGGTCGGCCTTCACTGTTGTGCCTATGTGTAGGTGTCCATAGTTGGATGTCACTTAAGAGTTTGTCCTTGAATCTCCAGCAGTGTAAGACATGTCTTTTCCACCTCACTCGGATGGTTTGTGTGATAAGACGCAGGTGACCGTACAGCTGGTATTTTGTGGGATGCTGTTTCTAGGATTTATCTAAGACAGCACGCACCATCCCTGTTCAGCTCCCATCTAAATTATTTTCGAAGCACCTCATTATGGTTAAGCTGGACGTCACTTATTAGTTCATCGTTGCTTCTCCAGCAGTGTCCGGCATGTCTTGTTCGCCTCACTCGGGTGGTTTGGTTGATAGGAGTCAGGTGACCGTACAACTGTTTTATTTTTGTGAGATGCTGTTTCTAGGATTTATTTTAAAGCAACACGCAGCATTCTCGCACCTAATTTATTTTCTAAGCGCTTCTTTAGGGTCCAAGTGGCGCAACCGTACAGTAGCATTGAAACAGCTACGGCTTGGAAGATTTCTTGCTTTATCTAGATTTCCATATGATGGATAATCTGTCCATAGTAGCCAACCCCTTCCCTATGCGGGCATTAACATGGCTTTCTGTGGGTGATATATTAGACTTAAGTATTAATTAGTCTTCAAAACTAGTTTGCTAAATATTGCACTATGAAGAGCTGCTCTAAATTCAAATATTTTTTTATGCAACAAAAACGCTGAATGATGATTGTCCAAATATATATGAATCGAAGAAAGGTTGTAAATAAGAATAGAGGGAGAATAAAGTTAAAAGATTACAAGGTTAATGATTATTGTAAATATATATTTTCCAACCCCTCTGCACGACTGGGAAATGACACGAGTCAATTTTTAAGCGGAGTTTAACAGGTTTAACAGTTTTGAATTCAAGAGTTTTTCTTCTCCCAGACCAGCTGCCGTAGCAATGTTAAAAAGACCAGCCTGACTTAGCTGGAGGGAGAATAAATATGCATACCTTTCCCAATGGTATCAGTGCTATGTGTCCAGAAGGAAAACTCGGAATTCAAACCTGCTAAACTCCGTTTAAGAAATTGCTTTTGTATCACATCGTACCCATGCGGAGGGGTTGGTAAATATATTTACCCTAGGATATATGATATATTTGCTTATCTTAGCCCAAGATTTTGATATATAAAGTGGGTATCGAAATTATAGTCTATAATACCAGATGGCTAATAAAATCAGATGCTTTTACAAAAGGAGTAAATACTTTTATTACTTGGGTCATTCGTTGTACAGATAACAATAAAGATGAGGATGAGGATAGTCCGAATAATCCAAGTAATACTAATTGTCAAGCCTCATCTCAAATATTCTGAGAAATAGTGAATACGTTTATGTTGGTTCAATTTATTCAGGCTTGAATTTCATTACATATATTCTAGAAACAAGAATATTTCATTCAGCAAATACAACGGAATTCACATTTATCCGAAATGTAATTCTTTCTGTTTAGTACTAAGCTAAATCTTCAAATAAGTATAAAGTAAACCGCTTTAAAAATTTGTTTTCATAACAGACAAATACAAGAGAGTATGCGTGTGCGCACACCTGCTTGTGGCTATCTGTATGCAACATGCGCAAAAATATAAATAGAACATGGGTTGAAAAAGGCAGAGTAGAAGACAGAACAAAGCAAGTGCTGCAATGGTTTCAGAAGAAGAAAAAAAATGAAATAAAATATAGAATTTTTAGTGTAAGTTGAGACGGAATTTAAATTTGGCACAAGTTACGATCAAAAGAATGAAAAATGAACAGAGGCGGAAGAAATAGACACAAAAAGAAAGAAAAAAAAGAAGTAAAACCTGATTTCAGCTGGACATATGCTATATTGATTTTAATTTATTTCTTGTTTATCTCTTCACTGACTTACTTAGATGGACTTCTTTTTTGCAAACAAGTCTACACCTAATATATATCTAAAGTATATATTCGAATACCCATAATTGAGCAAAGCAGTGTGAATATGTCTGTGCGTTTTTCTGAGCACACGTGTGGTGCAGATATTGATTGGATTCTATAAAATCTGGCACAAGGAAGGTGATTTCCAAAAGTGCCATGGGTTAAAGAGAATTATTTTTTTACTTAACTATTCTAAGTAACTTTTGGATTCACGAAACATTAAGACAATAATATCACATTATCTATTAGAAAAAAAGGAAATAATCTTAACTTTAAAAAAAACGTATGACTGTTTGATCCTTCCCACGATGCAACACACAATATATAAGGAAAAAGAAGAGATGGAGTTTTTACTCAACTATTCTAAGTAACTTTAGAATTCACCAAACATTAAGACAATAATATCATATCATCTATTAGGAAAAAAATGAAATATTTTTCACCTTTTTTTTAAATATATAAGTGTTTGATCCTTTCCATGATGCAACACACAATAGCATATAAGGAAAACCACGAACTCAAATAATTAAGAAGGTTTGAAAATCGCATAGGTGAACAATTCATTGTCAGGGAATCGCGTTCATTGTACATTCATATATACATTTGTTGTATAGCTTTTTTTGACACGGTCGTATCAAATCCGAATAAAGTTGAGACCGATCTATTTTACTCCGAAATGGGACCCTAATCGGTACTATCACTCTGGTTTAGAGTGGACCTGGGAGTAAAGACAATAAAGAGATACTCTACACTCTCTACTGCTGCAGACGTGGAGCCTTAACATCAGGTTTAATTTAGTTTCATACCCAGGAAACCCCTATTAAGTGTGCTTTCCCCTCTTCAGAGTATACAGTTCCACGAACAGAGCACTTGGGAAATCGAGGATGTGGTAAGAAGGAAACTTGGATGTAAACTCATCTGAACTGAATGTCGATGAACTCTTGATTCACTTGTAATGGTACTTCTTCAAAGTCAAACTTCCTACGACGATAACCATTACGACAACATTGACTCCTTGAAAGTTGGGTGTAGAGCCACGTGGATGGGCTCGTGGTACGCGCGCCGTGTGTTAGGGACCTCTTGTCTATTTAATTAAACCCAGGAGGCGCGTGTGGCGTCGTATAAAATGGACAAGACGACATGAGTTAAAACCATGAATGAAGTTGGTTGCATTTCACATAGCACTAATACCATTGAGAAAGGTATGAATCCAACTACTCTCGCTCCAGCTATGAGTCAATAGTAGGGTAGACTGGGCTATTTAACCTTGGTTAGGCACCCAGTCTAGGAGTTGAAAATATGTGAATTCACACCTCTTACACTCCGCTTAAGAAATCGACATTGTGTCACATCCTGCCCGTGTAAAGGGATTGATATATATATATATATATATATATATATATATATATATATGATTAAACCCAAGAATTTGCACAGTTACTCGTGTGCCACTGTTCCTAATCTGATGTAACAGCGTTTATATTTCATTTTGCTGTGTTCACTAATTATGTGTGTTACCGGTTTTTCTACATTGAGACAACATTTGATTTTTCTTTCTGCTTCGTCAAAATTCGACTTGATGTGATTATTTCTGATGTATTGATTCTCACCAGCAGTGGCAAGAGATTCTGTTTCTCTCTTTTTAGATTTTTTTTTACGTAATCACATGAAGGTCTTTTCGTCTGCAAAATTCTGTGTTTGTCTACTCGCCACTGGCTATCTCCGTTGATTAGTTGACAGAATATTACGCCAAATGTCTTGTATTCTCAAAAGTTCTTTTAAGTAAGAGGGGGCGTATGGGCCAAAGGCGTAGCCAAGAAGGCATTATTTTAACACTTTTCCTGTGCCCTCCCCATCCAAAAAAAAAAAACTTTGCAAATAGTTGTCAAAATAATGTATTTTTACTGTCATTATACAATAACTAGCAGAAATACCCGGTTCATGACCGGATTAAAATAATTTTAGGAACACAATGGAGTTAGACAGAAGGGAGAAAGATATGAGTAAGTGATAATGCTAATCTGTTTCAATTAAAGTTAATGAAAATCTGAAAAGAAGGAAATAAAGAAAAAAAAGCGTGTATATATATATATATATATATATATATATATATATATATATATATGTGTTGTGTGTGTGTGTGTGTGTGTGTGTGTGTGTGTGTGTTATACTTTTTACATATTGAACTATTCGGCCATAGCTCTTAAGTAAATATATCATGCGTTGTAATAATTAAATTATCATATGTCCACAGGTCCTGCTAGTTATAACTTATTAGTTTTTTTTACACCAGCGTTAGCTGATGGTCTTTCACTGGAGTTTGAATGACAACAAGTCTCCTCAGATCTCCAGGACTCTTCTGAGTATTCCAGCTGATTTCAACAATGTTGCTGTCTTGATGTTCTCAGTTCTTATTCTGATTTCCAGTTCCTAAAGTCTTTTTTCTAAGCTTTTGGGTACCGTTCCAAATGCCCCAACTTCTATTGGTATCACTTTCACCCTCATTATTATTATTATTATTATTATTATTATTATTATTATTATCATTATTATTATTATTACAATAACATTTCACGTCCAATTATCCATTAAGGATATTTTCTAGACGGCAATTTTTGCGTTTTGTTAAATCGACTCGATAGCAATAATGACAGTCGGTAATCGTTATTGTGGGTGCAAGTACCGTGTTCATCGTCACATAATACGAGTCAGTTTATTGTCTGCGCTACTAATTAGCTCTAAGTATTTTCTTCTCTCTACCCTCGTCTCCACGGTAATTTCGCGTAGATTACGAGGAATGAAGACGATCATGAAAATTCCTTCCCGTTCAAAGAGAAATTATTGGATGTAAAAGTCACACATGCAATTTGTATGTCTTTAGCCGCATGTAATAATCATTGCTGATGGCAGTAAACATTCCTGATGCCATTTAAAAGAATCGTCGAAATTAAATTCTATAAATAGTTTGCTAATCTTTAACGGAATAGAGTCTTTGTCTTTCGGTTCCATTTTCTTCTGGGAAACGCATTAAAGATTTATTGCATTCCAAGTAACAGCCACATGCTTGTAAAATCGTTGGTTTGCTGATTGATTGGATTTTACGGCATGTCAACTCTTATTGGGCTGTTTTATGCCGAACACGTTTACTTTTATTCATTCTTGATGGGTAGGCAATTTTTATGTAACTCAATTTTTTAAACATTTTTGAAATTATTTTTTTCTCTATTGAATCCATAGATAGGACTCTAACAGTTACTGCCACTCCGGGTCAGAGGACTTAGGATTAATGGCGATGAAGGGGTGCTCCATATTTCCCAAAGCTCCAGAATTTGAACTTCGCCATTAGATGCAGTTTAATGTCATATCCAGGACACTTGTAAAATCAGAGGATATTCTTGCGGTTAATTTTAAAAATGAGTCCGTTCCCTTGAAAAATAAAGTGAGTCTATTCCCTCTAAGACGCCATGATTAGTTTATTTTTCTGTGTGCTCCAGTGGATTTTGTGAAACTTATGCCCTATATAATGGAGACGCCCCTGGTGTAATGGTTATTATCGTAGGAACTGGACTCATCAAACACTTTACCGAACAGAAGCTGTGATACTCATGCGCTATATTGGCGAGGGCCAGTATCGAACCATGAACCTTAAGGTTACTAGAAGGATACTCTACTGACTGAGTTAAACCGAATCTTCTTAGCAGTTAAAAATAAGTATATCTATATTCAAAGATATATTGTTATTTCAATTTTGGATACTGTCTTAATACTCTTGAGTTTGGTAATAAATAGTACCTAATGATATCCGTTCTGGTTATATAAGGTAGATAAATTAAGATATTTATCTTGTGAGAATACGGGGATTTTAGTCCTCACCACTCCCCCCCCCCAAAAAAAAAACAAACAAACTTTTCCCCGATTTGAAACTAGAAAAAATATTTTTTATCCAAAGATTAATAAATCACAGATCAAAAGATTTTGGAAGTATTTTAGAATACTTCACTTCTACTTATACTAGTTTCCCCTCAACATCCGGGTGTTTGCGATGCCAATCCCGGCCGCCGGAATCCTCATAGCTATCATCCGGGCACCTGGCGCTTACATCCGGGACTGTAGCATCTCGACTTCGGTGTCAATGTGTCGCCCGTTCGCATTCTGAAGGAAGCGGGTTCGATTCTACAGTCCTACATGTCAGGCAAAGCCTAGCCCGCTTCCTACAAGAATACGGCAAGCCTTGACGTTCGCCACTCACCTCGTGTTCTCTGTCACAATAGCATATTAATAAATCACAGATCAAAAGATTTTTGAAGTATTTTAGAATAAAACGTATACATTCGTGAAATATCTTCGTCTTATTCTGTAAAAATAATCAGGTTAAATAGCATATTAATAAATCACCGATCAAAAGATTTTGGAAGCATTTTAGAATAAAACATATACATTCGTGAAAGATCACCGTCTCATTCTGTAAAGACAATCAGGTTAAATAGCATATTGACGCTTTGGCATTCAAGGCGTAAACTCACCGAAGTATGTGGAACAAAATAATCATCATTCGTTTTCTACGAAAAGTTAAAATAAACAAACGTACAGCGATGATATTAGCGGGAGATACGGCTAGAAGATACGATAGTCATCTCAAAGAACGGCCTTCGGTTTAGTATTTCATTTATTTATTTACATTACTACAGATTGATGAATGTGTTTTTCATACGCATGCACATTCACACATGTCTCTCGATTCGTGTACATTCTGTTTATATTCATCTATAGTTGTGCACTGAAAAGGTCTTCATAAGATGGAATCTCTTCGTGTCAGGCATGGTTTTTGGCGCGAAAATATCATTGCATCTAACCCAGATCGACCCAGCTGTATCGTGTAGTGTGAACAAAATATCACGATCTTTAACCGCATCGACTTAAATGTAATCACCGCATGTATATTACAATTTCTGTTTAGTTGTAATGATGTTAAAGGTTTTCTTCGAAAACATTTGTCATTTTGACATAAAAATGTAGGCATATGATATATATATATATATATATATATATATATATATATATATATATATATATATATATATATATATATATATATATATATATATATATATATATATATATATATATATATATATATATATATATATATATATATATATATATATCATTTGGATTTAGTATGAAGCATTGGGTTTGAAATATAAGAAACTCAGTTTTTGAATGTTAAGTTTTGTTTTATTTCGTTATATTTTCGGGGATGTTTATACCCCTTCTTCATTACGAATAGACTGGCTGATCTGTTCTTTATGGTATCTATATATACTCTTTATTGATGTTGATGGTATCATCCCAGTGAGATGATACCATGGACATAAAGATTATATATAGATGTATATAAATACGCATATATCAACTAAGAAGCATATGTGTACCCCATTACAACATATATATATATATATATATATATATATGGGTGGGAGTAAAATGGGTAAATCAATCAGGCAGTATGAGGAGAATATATGGAGAAATGTAGACAACAAATGTAGACAAACACGGGATGTTACAATGGATCAATATTTATTCTTGGTGATAATTCCGACGCTACATTTCGGTCTTCGTAACCTTTTTCAAGAATTCATCTCATGTCCTGAAGAAGATCACAAAGCACGAAACATTGTAGTGTCGACAGTAGCACCAAGAATAAATATTCATCCATTGTCACATCTCGTGTTTGTCTACATTTCGACATATATATATATATATATATATATATATATATATATATATATATATATATATATATATATATATGAACAAAATGTGATAAGACAAACAGAAATATTATTTATTTATGTTTATTATTCTCATAGTATATATATATATATATATATATATATATTACATATATATGAGCGTTAAATCTAATTCCTACACTTCATTACAAAAATGATAGGATATGCTTATTAATTATGTAACTTAGTGTGTTACACCAATCTCTTCAGAAATCCTGCACGCTGCTTTGAAAATCGGCTTTCGAAATCATATTTTTACCACAGCTTGAACATCCAACTTCAATGTTCGTAGCGAATACGTAAAAAAATATTAGTTAAACTGCAGATATGTATTAGTTGCGCCAATTTATTGGCGTAATATTCTTCCCATATACCCACGTCTCTCGGTATTTTAATTCACAGTATATAACTATATGAATAGATACTTATAAGTTTCCTCACGTATCTTGATATATATATATTTTTCCATATATTATATTATTTTATATATATTTCCATCTGAGTACATGAGGGCGTGTGAACGCTTCACCAGTTGACGCAAACATTCCTGCGGTTTTTTATTTTCTCTTTTTGATCAGATTCAAAGAATTTATATTCCAATGGCAACAGTTCAGCTTCATTGATTCTACACACGCCATTTACAACAAAATAAACTTCAAAGATCTCTACCAATGGTAATAAGTGAAATCAACATGGTAGCCCATAATTGATTGTGATCGATTGTCTAATACTGTACGAATTTAAACTTGAAGCAAAAAAACAGAAAAAAAACATCACGTTAAATATGGTGAAGAAGTTAGTAAACGTACTGCTCTAAAGTGGGTTATAAGGTTTTCAATTGGAAATGATACTTAAAATACAGTATGGCGGCTAATGGTGACAATTTAAACATTGAGTACCTATAGCGTAGTGGTTAAACTGTTGAACTGCCATATCGTAACACGTAGTAAGCGAGTTTGATCTCCAGTCGTGTTATTACATTGACTTTCGGACTAATATGCTTTGGAAAGTTATGAATCCTCTCCAGCTATGGATTAAATAGTACCCCTACATTTCTTTTATGAGGGTGGATTTTGCAATAAATAACCCAGGAAGGTTCAGATGCCCTGTAATAAAGAAATCAAAACAAACCATAAGTCACATCACATATATTTTAATTATCTTAGGTAATATCTTTGAAAAAGTAGAATTACAGCCGTACAAATATTACAAAAACTCACATGAATAATATACAAATGAAATATAGTTAAAATTAAAAAGATGATTTACTTTTTTTATATTTAACAAAGTTGAACAATCCTCACCATGAAGAGAGCGAGTTAAATATGGGTTAAATAGTACCTCTACTGTGTTTCTCCAATTATAGCCTTGGCATTAAATAAGCCACGAAGGTTGATATGCCATTAACCAAAGAAACCAAACGAAAATATTCCCTTTAGATCTGATGCGCTTGAATCAGACCAGTGTTTGATTTGATGTTCGGCACGAGCACTATGAAACTATCAAATTTGCTCGTCCCGCTTTAGATGAAGATACGCATTAAGAGCATGAACACTATACCAACCTAGTGAATGAAACAAATGCGGAAGAAAAAAAATGCATGCATTTTACTATTTACTATCTTTCTATGTCAGTCTTTTCATGTGTAGCTATTTACCCCTCTCCCCTTCAAAAATGTATACCTAGTTTGGCAATCAGTCCATGACGTGATAACGCATACTTTTCTTTATATTTTCAAATGAATATCAACTTCAAAAATAGATAGTAAAAGGCGCAGAGTTGAAAAATAACATTTTCACCGAAGACGTATTGTTAAAACAGAAATGGAATAAACATTACGAATTCTAGTGTGTTAAATTCAAGTAATGATTTTGTACCAGTAAATGCTTTTGTGTGTGTGGTTGGGTTTTACCATTGAGGTGTCATTTTTTGTGGGTTGGGGAACTGGTGTAGCGGCAGCTCTATGTAGGGATAGCAACGGGATATGAAGGTCTAGGAATGGCGGACTGGTTAACTTTTGGCGTATTAAAGTTATCAAAGATTAATTTACCTAGAAAAGGCGATATACAGAAGAAAAGAACTGGTAGCACACTACTACATGAAACAGAATAGATGTCCATAGCACTTGATAAGTCCTCGGATAAGACTACCTATTTTCCGCACATAGCTGATGTATGTAAGTACTTGCTAGTCAGCCAAAACTTGTGTGTTCATTTGTAGGGGTCTCTAGGAAAACGTTGCTTATGAGTTTGTCCTTACTTCTCTATTAATGCCCAGCATGTATTTCGCCTGTTTGTGAGATAAAAGGCTACATGGCTGCTGTTTTGTAGAGTGCTGCTTCCACGATTTGTTCAAAATAACTTGTAGCATCCCCGTGTACTTTCCCATGGGAGAACGTCGCTTATGACTTCGTCCTTACTTCTCCAGCAGTGTCCAGCGAGTATTGCTAGTCTTATTTGTACGGTTTACGAGATGAAAGATAAGAGGCTATATAGTTGCTGTTTTGTAGGTTGCTGCTTCCAGGATGTGTTCAATATAGCACGCGGCATTCTCGTGTTGTTTCCCTTCTCCCAAACCAGAAAATCTCATGTATAAAAATAATGAAGTGATTATGGTATGCCAAGACACAAACGTACCCAAAATGTGAGCTGACACAACCTTCAGTAGCCGTTCGTGCGCAAGATAAGTTCTGTATTTGCATGCTGGGGTTGAGGCTGGCGAAAGTTACGCTTTAAAATTTGCACACATGGGCTGTTACATTTCTACGCTCTTAAGCTCTCTGCAGGCCTAGAATGAAAAAAATAAAATAAAATAAAAACACAGAAAAAATAAAAACAAAACAAAACAAACTGGACTATGACGAAAGGCACGCTCGCTGATCTCGCTACGGTTTGTAAATATTTCGACTGATGAACGTCTTCATACGAAAGTGATCACATTATCTAAGGCGTCTGATAAACGTCCTGTAGAGAGAAGTAAAACAAAATATGGGATACATATGTTGATAATTAAGAAAAGAAAAAAACAATAAAAAAGAAAAAAGAAAGAAAGAAGGAACGATCGAAAGACGAGTGAGAAGAGGTGAGAATAAAAACATATGACGTGTGCAATTCGACTGCCGACGCGGGTTCAGGGGTGGGGGTGGGGTTAAATGGCAAATATTCATTGCTTCAAAATATCGGTCCTTTGTGCAAGGGAATATCAAATAGGTTTTTCAAACACATCGCTACACAGACCAAATCTATGAGCAGATATACTTACGTACTGTTGTACTGAAAACATAAAATACGACGCAATGCATGAATAACCAGTTATATATTTACATCAAAATGTTCGCAAACAAGAGAACCCTGCTATAATTTTCTATGAAATCACTTTCCATTTATCTATCTATCTATCTACCAATCTATCTATCTCAGTCAGCTCATATCTATCTAAATATCTATCTCAGTCTTTTCATATCTATTTTAGTCTGTTCATATCTATCTATCTATCTATCTATCTATCACATAATATTTATCTACCTATTTATCCATTACAGTCTGCACATATCTCATTATAATGGAGATTCGGTGTCTGTCTGTAACAAAAACTACGTCACTGTTTACGTTCCAAGGGGGAAGTTTATCCATGAGTATTTAATTATAGACAAAATCATTAATTCATAGAATAGAATTCATCTTATTTATTAACGATGTCTCTATGAAAATCTGAGATTTGCCTTAAAATAGCCCATGTTGTTAATGCGTTTAAAACCCTGCAATGTGTATTATATCACAAGGAAATAAAGGTCTAAAAAATATATGGTGTGGCTAATTTGCATACTTGTTTAAAAACCTGGGTTTAATAGATAATTACTTGATGTTATTAATCTCTATTATTATTGTTTTATTCTCCAAAGTATTAAGATCATCCCTATCAATGATTTTATATAGAAACCAATTAAAATATCATTAAAATAAGTGTAATTTTGTTAGTCTCTCTAATTTAATATATTTGAGTAAATTAAAACTTAAATATTTGCGCCCGGAAAGTGCATATTCTTTCTAGTCTATCTAAATATCGAACTCAGTCTGTAGCATATCTATCTTAGTATGTTCATATCTATCTCTATCGGCATATTCATCTCTATCTGCCTACCTATCTATCTATCTACCTTTGTATCGATCTATGTAACTATCTATCTATATGTCTATTGATCTCAGTATGCACCAAATGCCATTCATTCAGTGCCTATCCTATACTTAGATATACATATGCCATTTCACCGATATTGAGTAACCTTTATTTATAAATATTGCAAACTACATTATTTTTTATAAAGTTTTGTTTGATCATGGTACAGGGCTTTGTTTTCAATTGCATTCTCACATAGACAGACTGATTGGCAGAGACACCACAAATATAGAATACAGTCGGTAGAGCGTTCGGCTAGAAGCCACACGGTTCCTAGTTCGATGCAGGCCCTCGTCAACTCAGCCTATGAGTAGCACAGGGATCTGTGTGGTAAAGTAAGAGCTGATGGTAGGTGTGGCGCTCCACCTCAAACGCTAAAAATAATCTCCTTGGTCTAGCGCTAGTGAAAAGGGGATAGACTCCCACGCTGTCAGGCTGATACCGACATTAGGCCGCCCCGACGACTTTACTTACTTTACTATATTATATATTATATATATATATATATATATATATATATAGAGAGAGAGAGAGAGAGAGAGAGAGAGAGAGCATTAGCAACACAAGTGCATAATTAGTAAATATTTGACATTTTAGACTGGTTCGGCCTATTATAACAGACAATAATCACGATGGAGAAATTCAAATCAAGCAAAGCGTCAAATTCACTAAAAATAATGTATGTAAATAATCTAGATGATAATAATCGATAAAACGAAAGTCAAAAAATCATTATATTCGATCTAAAATAGCAATATGAGGTCAACGATCCTGAACTCAAAGAAAATTATTATTTTTCCCAGATTAGAATCTTTCTTTTGCCCGGGTTTTATTTATCACAAGAATACATAGATATTTTGAGCCATTACAATAAGATAATATTGATGCTTCCATTTAGGAAGAAGTGAAGGATTCTTATTAGCATTACACGGTTACCTCCGCTATGGCAAACATTCTGATGTGTCAATAATGTTATTTCATTTAGTTTCAAATTGAGTAAAAACTTATTCTTTTCCTAACTTAGAGCATTTTAAGTAGATTGGTGTGTGTTT
>CM042139.1:66193084-66243084 GCA_023376005.1 Doryteuthis pealeii
GATAATTCTGACTGAAAAAAAATATTAAAAATTCAATAAAAAGGTCGTATTATATATATATATATATATATATATATATATATATATATATATAGACTACACCCTAATCTAAAGCTGAAGTACAAGCAATCGATGCTTATTCTAGTATAAATATTCTAGCGTGATTCTTGCTAGAAGTGCTGATTCATGCAAAAATAAACTCATCCTTTATATGAAATGTGGAATAGATGTTATATATATATATATATATATATATATATATATATATATATATATATATATATGTACACACACACACACACACACACACAAACATATATATATATATATATATATATATATATATATATATATATATATATATATATAAGTAATTGTATTACCGATATCTATGTCTCTATATATAACGTATAGTTACAGGCGTGCAAACGAATTTGTTCATGTGGATTGAAATATTCCATATCTGACAATCATATTTATAAGTTAGGGCAACCAACAATTACTCCTACACTTGGTGATGAAGACTTGAATGAAGCTAATACTGAATGTAGTAGGGAAAGAATGAGAAAAAAGAAATCAATATGCTTTGCTTTTCTATCAAAATGCAAAACAATGCTTCAGAAATTTAGCCGAAGAATAATCCAACGAGAGAAGAAATAAAAAAAAGTTAAAAAAATGAAACAATACATTGTGGCAAGAGATCAAAAGATTGGCGCGGGAACTTATTCTGAGAGTGGGAGTTGTGGTGGTGATATGATTTCAAAACGAGTTTCGTTTTGGGAAACGAAGATAAAATTTGAAGATGCGAGTCGTAGTTATAATGAGATGATTAGTAGAGAGAAGAGATAAGTGGCGGTTAGGTTTATAGAACAGATAAATAGAAAGATTGTGTCGTGAGATCGGCAGCCATTGATAAAGTTGTGATGAATTAGCGAAAGGCGAGTGTTTATTCAATGAAAATATTTTGTTTTTTATTTGTTTGTTTGTTTGGGTTTTTTTTTTGTTGTATCGTTTTCTTTTGTTTTGTTTTCAGAAAAGCATAAGTAATATCTAAATCTGCAACGTTGGTTTTGCTAAATGATTGTCATAAAAACTAATCTTTCACTCCAGAATCTTCGTTGATGAGAACTTTACCGATGAAAGCGAGATAGACTTAGCCTTGTGGTCGTGAAACACTCAATGTCCATAATCATATCTCAACTTGTATGTAGTTACTCAACCCCTGCATACGTGAAAGATGCGACACAAGGTCATCTTTTAGCAGAGGTCGGAATTCAGAGTTTTATTTTTTCTAGACCGGTTGTCATACCAAACTGAAGTGCACACGTTGCCCTACTATTTCATTATAGCTGGAGAGAGAATAGTTCGATACCTACCTTTGTGGGGAAGATTTGAATTCAGGTCAACCTGTCCATAACTATTATACAACGAGCGCCTCCTTGAAAGTGATTCCAAGCACCCAATTTTATGGTAGGAATTTGAATTATCAAATGACGTCTTAGAATTCAGAGATGCTTCACCTCTTCCCAGAGGAAAAGAGATTTTGGATTAGAAAGGACATTCCTTTGGAGTCAAAATCTAACTTAGCGTAACGGATATCGTTGTACAAAATGGAATCGGTGACCCGAATTCAAATCCTGTACGAGTCTGATTGCCTTTCACTTCGCGCTAATGTCCTTGGGAATGACATGAGTTCATGTTATTTCTTCCCCAGCTATGTGTAAATAGTAGAGCGGACTAGGTTATCCAGGCTTGATTAGCCAACCAGTCTTGGAGAGAGAAGACTCGTTATTCAAACTAGCTTTACCCCGCTTAAAAATTACTCTTGTATAATATCCTGCCTTTGGCAAAGAAGTTGGATAAATACATATATTTTTGTACCGTATTATAATTAGTGACACTAATTGTTAAACTGACTTTGGCATAAAATAACGCAACTAATCAACCATTCTAGTGTACCGATGCTAAATGTGACGGAGCCTAGTGAGCGTCTCTTGCATTGGTATAATAGATTGTAAACTTGACTCACAGAACAGTATTACTGCTATGAGCTTGTCATCGTTAGGTACACCATAATTTTAGCCCTGTGTCATGGTAAGTTAAGCATAATAAGCGCCTTTTGCTTTTGAATAATAGATTGTAAGCTAGTCACCTAATATTATTACTGATATGAGCTCACTCATTTTGACCTTGTGCCAGGTTGACAAAACTCTGAATTCCGACCTCTGCTAAAAGATGACCTTGTGTCGCATCTTTCACGTATGCAGGGGTTGAGTAACTACATACAAGTTGAGATATGATTATGGACATTGAGTGTTTCACGACCACAAGGCTAAGCCTATCTCGCTTTCATCGGTAAAATTCTCATCAACGAAGATTCTGGAGTGAAAGATTATTCTTTATGACAATCATTTAGCAAAACCAACGTTGCAGATTTAGATATTACTTATACTTTTTTATAATTTCATATTGTTCTCTTCATCCGGAATGAATGCAAATGTAACTGAAAGAATATAGGCATTGTGAACGATTTTACGAGAACAATATACTGAAAATCATGTGCGATTGTCAGGAATTAATACATGCATTAGTGACATTTTTAAACATTTTTTCTGGCCCTTATTATCTCCCCTGGTGAAGTCTAATAATTATGTAGATTATTCCTAAATAAGGGAAGTCTCCGTGAGGTAATGGCTAACGTGTGTGACTACGACATCATATTAAGTGCATTTGAACCCAATACACACTATTACGTTCCCTTTTGGACAATAACCCTCAAAGAAGGTATGAATCACCTCATCTCCAACTCACGAGTAAAATAGTACAACTACTGTTCTTTAGCATTAAACAAAGTTGATATGCCATTAAACAAAGAAAGAAATTTAAAAAATCTAATCTTAAATATTCAAACTATACTTTAATTGATTGGTGTTATTGTTATCATTTTATATTGCTGGTTTATTTTTTATTTTTGAAATTGTAATTTCTTAGGGAGTTGGGAAGAAGTATATATTTTAAGGCGTTTACATTCTTCTTCTTCTTCTTCTTCTTCTTCTTCTTCTTCTTCTTCTTCTTCTTCTTCTTTTCACATTTCTTCTACTTCTTCTTCTTCTTGCACTATTAATAGATAATGATGAATCAATGCATATTCTTTAGTTATGATTTATGACACTATTTTGAGACCGGCTTGAATAGCTGACTCAGTATCTTAAAAAAAAAGCGACAATTGGTTGTAGAAATGGTGACCTAGAAATTAAATATAAAATAAAATGCCTCAATACACTCATTTGTAGTATATATTTTTTTTCAATCTGCCGTCAGCATCCTATTTTCGCCTCAAATAAATTGTAAATCATTGCATCTTGAATTTAACTTACAGATACATCCTCATTAGAAACTGTTCTTATCCGAAAGAGCAGCATCGTTTTTAGGTTTCTGGATTTAGAATTACAGTTGAGTTTAACTGAATGTACATAAAATTAACATAGCCAGGTATAACTGCTTCTTTTGATTAAAGGAAGTTTTAATGCTGGCATGGAGCCATGAACCGGCTTTGGGCTGGGCTACCACCGGCAATTGGGATGGGTTTGGGCCAAGCTTGATTCTGGCTTTGGCCAGGTCAAATCTTTTGAAATTAACGTAAATTAAATTAGATATTACAAACAATATTTTAAAATCATATATAGAATAAATTATATTTGTGGGAAAATGAGTTTCTATAATAAATTTTCAGAGACCATCGTCTAAACAGAACCACTGAAAATAGTCTGCAGAATTTCATATACTTGATTAAAATTTAGTAATTTATCATTTTTGGAAAACTCTAGTATTTCGGACTTTGTTCTGTTAATGTAGAAGAAGGATTTAAATACTTATTTGTCATGTGCGGTCCCCATGAGAGGCATATATAATCCATGTGGCCCTCATGACATACACATGTAATCCATGCAGCCCTAGGGAGCTACTCAGTTTGACATGCCTTTTCTAAAGTCTAAAGTTAACCAAATGTTTTTTGACCGTGTCAAAACTATAATTCAGTTGCGTCTTTTCTGATAAAACGCATTGTTTCAAAAATCAACTTTGATTGGATAAACATGGTTCATTCGAGTTAGAGAAAAATTTGATTCAAAAGCGTGAAAAAAGAATCCCAAACGTCACGCGAATTTTTCCATTGATATTCTTGTAAAATCCATAGCGCACAAGGTTATGAACATAAAGAGAAAAGCGCAAACACATTGAAAAAAAAGGGCGGGTGGGACGATCGATTTCAGAAACATGAAGGCTTTATCCATTGGTAGGGGCTGGATTGGGGTGGTGGTTCGTGTTTTCTTCCCTATACAGAGTTTTAAATGCATCATTTATTATCAATATCGTTACTGCACGTGAAGGCAGGAAATGTTCTGATTCGTTTAGTTCCGGAAGAAAAAAATATTGGCTCATAGAAAAGTCCCTTTCCACGGGTACTGTTCAATTTAAAAAAATATATATTTGCCAATACACGAATTGCAACAAATTTATAAGGCTTCTTCTTCTTCTTCTTCTTCTTTTCTTCTTCTTCTTCTTCTTCTTCTTCTTCTTCTTCTTCTTCTTCTTCTTCTTCTTCTTCTTCTTTCCTAATTCACATTTCACTTTCATTTATTTCATTTTACTTGTATCAATTTTTCTTCTTCATACATAACTTCTACTATCTCTATATTAATACTCGTTTTTTTTATTATCCGGTGTTGCTTATCCGCCGAATTTTTTTTTATTTCTTATATGTGCCGTCACCCCAGCTAAATAATGGACCATTCCGTTTTTTAGCATAAAGAAAGGAAAGGAAGGAATGGACATGCTATACAGAACAAATATGATCAGAAAGAAAGAAAGAAAGAAAAAAAGTAGAAAAATACAGACAGAGGGGACGAGCACGCGGAAGTGGTCACGCCAATATTTTTCAATAAAACATAATAAAAATATGAAAAGAAGGAAAAATAAGGAAGAAAAAGAGAGAGAGAGAGAGAGAGAGAGAGAGAGATAATTCAAGATTATAATACTTTTTACATATTGAAATATTCCCAATAGCTCTTAAGTAAACATATCAAATATTGTAATAGTTAAATTGTTGTACTGTGGTATGTCCACAGGACCCGCTAGTTTATATTGATTCTTAAAATTGTACATTCTTTTTCCTCGCTACTTTTAATGTCTCCCATTATTCTAACAATCTTTCTTTCTTCTTCTTCAAACATATTAATTAATGACTATTTTTTTTAATTATTATTATTTTCTTCTCATCTTTCAAATTTAACTTTCTCCTTAGACTTTCGTCTTTACTCGAACTATTAGGCAACTAATGCTAGCATAGAATCTATTTCTTCTTCTTCTTCTTCTTCTTCTTCTTCTTCTTCTTCTTCTTCTTCTTCTTCTTCTTCTTCTTCTTCGCTCATTCATAATAATGTCTAAGCTTCTTTTTCTTTATTCATATTTAAATTTAAATTTTTCTCCTATCATTTTTCCTTCTTACATTTTTTCAAATTCTATCATATCATCTCTTTCTTCTTCTTCCGCACATTTCTTCTTTTTCCTTTTCTTTTCTCTTCTTCTTCTTCTTCTTCTTCTTCTTCTTCTTCTTCTTCTTCTTCTTCTTCTTCTAAATCCTCTTGTCTTTTTATCTTCCTTTTCGACTTATCTTCCTTTTTCTTTTTCTTTTTCTTTTTCTTTTTCTTTTTTCTCTTTTCTCTTTTCTAACTTTTTCTTTCTGTTCCTTCTGAGTTTCATTTTCATCGAAGATAGCTGACTAGAAAACGGAAATCTATTGTGACATAAACGTTGCTCGGATTCAACTTCTTTTTTGTGTGTGTTTGTTTTCCTTTAGCTTGATAAGAGGCTGTGGTAGAGAGCCCCAAATCATGGATACTTTGTTGATGGAATTTATTATTAGAAACAGGTTGCGTCTTTTCACTGCTCGTAAACGAATGAAAGTCACGATTCAATATCGGGGATTTTTGTATTGCTGGATGAGTAAATAGGAGCTTTATGGAACATCAATACCAACAGAAGGCAAGAAAGATTCATCCACTGATCTTTTTATTGAAATTCTGTGGCTACTTTGTCTTTCTTTCTTTTCGGGGGGATCATGTAATATTAGGCTAAACTTTAGAAATCAGGATTACCTATATTTAGGTGCCATCTCAAGCGCCATTTTCTTTTAGGCTTTTTTGTAACAACCACTAAGTACGCCATATAAAACGGCAACTTATTTTTTTTTATCTTATATCAGGTTCTTAAAGGAAAAGTAAATATTGGTTCTCATGAAATACACAATCACCCTGCTGACACAATAAAATGTTCATCATGAGTTATATCTAGGGAATATTGCAATTAACCTTAATTTATCTTTTTTTTAAGATGAAATTTATTTTGAAAAGAATTGTTTTATCATAGAGATTGGAATAATTTTTATATCTAACTGAATGTTTTTAAATGATAAAACATCAATATCGATTGATTGATTAATTCTAACGGTACGTCAACCCATCTAGGGTTATTTTATGCATATAGGTTAGGAAACTAAAGTAAGTAGACGTTGCGGCGAAGATGGCAGAGATTTCCTTTTATATTCTTCGCGCACGGGCGCACGCACGCACGCACACACACACACATATTTATATATATATATGTGTGTGTGTGTGCGTGTGTGTGTGTGTGTTAATCGCAGAGATAGAGATGAGGGTTTTCAAAGCGCCAATTTATAATTTATTCCGTGTATAATCTTTGATCATCTAAAGCTGTCTCCATTGATATGGTTATCCTGGCTACTTAGAGGATGCTTGAAAATGAACGTTTTCTATTGTGATGTGGATACTGGTAAAATAAATCTGTCACAGAATAGTTGAATGCATACATTTCCGAGAGATATTAGTGTTATGGGAATTGCAACCAACCATGTAAGGGATTTGAACTCGTGTCACTGTGTCTATTTTCTACGTCGATAACCATTCTACAACGGGTGCCAGTGGTAAAGCTGGATATTCCTACATGAGTAGTAGGGTAGGTCAATTCTTTTAACTTTTTAAAAATATCAAATTGTCCATATAAGAGAAAGTTGTATGTTAGTATATTGAATACTGATAACAAAAATTAGATCTTTTACTGGCACCATTGTTTGAGGAAATAGCATCAAAGTTCGTCTACTAAATTGCACTGAAAAATCCTCGTTTTCGTATAATTTAGCCTTTAAAATACGAGGATTTTTAGTACATTTTAGTAGACGATCTTTGATGCCATTTCTTCAAACAATGGTGCAAATAAAAGATCTAATTTTTGGTATCAGTATTCAGTATACTAATACACTACTTTCGCATAGATGGACAATTTAATACTTTTAAAAAGTGAAAAATCGACCTACGCTAATGAGCAGTGCCCAACAACCAAGTTTACGGGACCATTGAGAAATAGAAATAGACGAATCATCAACAAAATGGCTACGAAAATAATTCTTGAAATTGTGTTATTTGTTTTAAAATATTTTATAAGCAAAAAACAAGCGTTTATCCCCGCAGGAAGCAAACATTTAGCCAATACGTCAGAGATTGTTTTATTTGTAGGTTTTGTATTTTTTAATACTTTTTATTCTGCGGTTAACACCTTTCTTTCTTTCTTCCCAAGCGGGCTGCAATTATTAATCAGTGAATTATTAATAGAGCAATTAATCTCTCCCATTTATTCATTCATAGCTCTGGCGTTCCGTTCACGGTCGACTTAATACGGCCAATCAGCTGAAGATTTGGCACCTAATAATTTAGATTTGATTAATGAGGCAGGTGTGACTCCGGGTCAGCTCTTCAGTTGAGCCGCCGCTCGTAGACGACATAAATCACTGAGTCTCTCAGGAGGCAGACCACGAGCCCGCGAAACATAAAACTGGTGGTGGTTTTAGGCTTCGAGCCCGATCTTTGATGCCAGCTGCCAATTCGAAATCTTGATAGTTCACGCTAAAATCAGACTTCGAAGTTGGCTGTCCCAAGTATTTTGACATTTTAAGAAAACTCTTAGTCTGTTGTCAGGATTCCAAAAAGAAAAATAATACAACCTATGTCCCATAATATTTGTTACGTATAGTGTATGGAAATCATATGTAAACGGAACACATATTATTGGAGAATGGTAGAGTTACTTTTCGAATATGCTACATAAAATGTAATGTAAAAAAGTCTATGATATATATATATATATATATATATATATATATATATATATATCAGGAAAAGATAAATGCAAATGAAAATTTACACAAAAATGTTCAACGCTGTTGATGCAGAGCAGATATACAACCCATTCATGTCAACTTATGAACACTAGAAGCCAGTTTACGTTTAATTTGGGGTGCACAATCATCAGATGCTTATATATATATATATATACATATATATATATATATATATATATATATATATATATATAATATTTTCAACTTTAAAACAGGATAAAAAAAATTCGCGACTTATACGATGCTCAAGTGAACCAGTATCAAAAAATGTGAAGTCTGATTGAATTAATAATTTAAATTTTTGTATGTGCGAGAGACGACGGGACACGAGATTTGGACATTATTGAAAACGGTCAATTAGTTAGACCTGATAAGCAAGAAGTTACGACCTAAATTTCGGGGCTAAGTGAAATCTTCCATACATAATTAGGGTGGGCTACGATTTTCAAATAACAGAGCTTTCCTTCATCGACTTAACTTCCTGTTTTTGAGACCGTTCCAGAGAGAATTTGTAACATCGGTAATGAAGTGAGTTGAATCTTTCTGAGACCACATGTCTGATCTTTTCTTCCTTAAATGAACAACCTCATCGGCTCGTTGTCTTTGCATCTCATCCTTGTCTATTCATCTTTGACATCCTTCTCCGAGACTTTTGCAGCAGTACACACCATCCCAGAGAATGCTCTCTCTCTCTCTCTCTCTCTCTCTCTCTCTCTCTCTCTCTCTCTCTCTCTCTCCCTCTCTCTCTCTCTCTCTCTCTCTCTCTCTCTCTTATATATATATATATATAGATATATATAGAGAGGGATATATATATATATATATATATATATAATATATATATATATATATATATATATCCCTCTCTCCCCAGAGATCTGGTCCACCATACCGGACATTTATATTTTGTCTTGGGCTCTAATTCAATATAAACGAATTGCACATGACAAAGTTTCCGGGACTGTCTCTGAAATACAAAAAAGTACCAACTCGGTTAATTCTATAGTAGAAAATGCTTGTGAGAAATAGATGCTACCCAATAAAATGTGTCCACTCATTAACCAAACAACAAGTGAAATAAAAACAGGTTATTCTCACTAAAGGTTTTATTTGAGAGTGTTACTGTTCTAGAGAGTTGTTTCATCAAAAACTAAATAAATCCCGAGAAGACTGTGGCGGGGAGTTAACAGGTGCTAAACTTTTCTCAAACGTGACTTGGAATTAGTCAAGAGCGTTCATTTGCTTGAGGTATCTTTACATTAACTCACACACACATATACATAAACACACACACACATACACACACAAATACATATATAGATAGAATATATATATGGTATTTGTGGAAAAGGTGACTTACCGGTGAAACAGGTAACAATGGTTAGTTGATGCAAGATTCACAATCATAAGGCACTGATATAACAAATATAAAGTGCTCAATACGTTGGTTGAGCAAATTTATTATGATAATAGTACACGGTAATAACCTACTCGAGTTTCACCATAAGATTCTTCAGGGTTAAATCCACTGGATTAATCAAGATATTGATTAATTGCAGTTTATTGCACGTGTGTATTTTAAACCGTTTATCGCAAAAAAAATACACACGTGCAATCAACTGCAATTAATCAATATCTTGATTAATCCAGTGGATTTAACCCTGAAGATCCTTATGGTGAAACTCGAGTAGGTTATTACCGTGTACCATTATCATAATATATATATATATATATATATATATATATATATATATATAAGGAAGAAGAAAAAACAATATGCGACAAGACAAATACAATTGTTTCAATAAAGGCACAGGATGAAAAAATAAGTGATAGATAGACGGCAAGCAGAGCAGTGTAAAAACTTATGGATAATGTTTTACTTGTACTATAAAGTAAAGTGGTCGGGGCGGCCTAATGTCGGTATCAGCCAGACAGCGAGGGAGTCTATCCCCTTTTCACAAGCGCTAGACCAAGGAGATTATTTCAGCATCTGAGTTTGAGCGGCACACATACCATCAGCCCCTTCCTTTACCGCAAATATCCCTGTGCTACTCATACGCTGTGTTGGCGATGACCGGTATCGAACCAAGAACATTGTGATTCCTAGCCGAACACTCTACCGACTGAGCTAAACTGGCCCTTTGTAATACCGGCAACTTGTAATACAATGGGGTGGAAAAACCCCCAAATATATGTTACTCGGAGATAACAGTGAAAAGTAACGAGGATTTTCGGATAAGGAATGAAGGGTGACCTATATATATACATATATATATATATATATATATATATATATATATATTAGAATTTAAGTAAGGAATGACAGCGACTTAGTTGAATATAGCGGAGGGTCCTGATGAAATCATTTAGATTGAAACTATGGTAAACCCTTAACTCTTTTCCTCTACTACTAGTACTGATATATATATATATTCTTAATAGGCTGAAATGTACATACAGAGATTGATTTTTCTCGATTTGTTTAGCCTTAAATTTGAATAGGTATGCCCGCCTAATTCATTAATTATCAATTAATTAGTTTTCAAAATTAGGTACGACTTCAATTAAGCACATATTCTCCCAAAAATAGCCGGCTAAAAAAGCCATATCAAACACATTGTTTGTTTGTTTACTTCTCATATATGTATATATGAAAGTACGTAAATAAACATTTATTTGATATGGCTTTTAGCCGACAATTTTTGGAGGATATGTGCTTAATTGAAGTCATACCTAATTCTTAAAAATTAATTAGTTAATAATGAATGAATTTAGGCGGGCATATATGTTCAAATGTAAGGCTAAACAGATCGAGAAAATGTCAATCCCTGAATGTACATTTCGACCTATTAGGTCTCATCAGCAAGGTTATAGACATGGGAGACTGCTCCCATATAATATATATATAAATATATATTATCTGTTTCCGTATCTAAGGGTGCGCGTTCTATATAAAAGTATGTCACCTAAACAACCATTTCTTCCCGCCTTAAGCAATTTTCTGAGTAACCTGCTATATTCCTTCTGAAAGGCAACAATTATTTTCCTAATGAGGTTCGCTAATTTGAATGCCTTGATTAAAAAATTGTCAATTAGAAAAAGAAGAAAAATTAATAAACTAAGTTTGAAATGAATTTCTCTGTTTTGTTATTCCTTTTCGATCTTGTTTTTTTTTTTTTTTTTTTTTTTTTTTTGATAACTGGTTTAGTTGATAGCTTTTGTAATTATTCTCGGTTGCAATAGTGTTGTTCTAAACTTTCTCACAAACTAGTAACCTTATCATCATCATCATCATCATCATCATGTCGCAATAGTGGCACGGACATCCATGACAATCTCTCGCCAGCCGACCCTATTATTCATTGCTCTCGGCTGGTCCTCCGCGCACTATCCAGCATCCGCGCAGAGCCGGCTAATGTAAGTCTTTGCTGGTCGGCCGGAAATTGGCTTCCACGGGAGAACGTCGCTTATCAGTTCGTCCTTGCTTTTCCAGTAGTGTCCAGTATGTTTTGTTTGTCTCATTTGGATGGTTTGTATTCTAGGAGGCAAGTGGATATTCAGCTGCGTATTCTTTCTTGTGGGGTATTGTTTCCACGATTTGTTTAAGATCGCAAACAGAATTCTTGTGCAGCTCTAGACGTCTCATTGGGATTCAAATGTTGCAGCCATACAGTAGCACTGATACAACTGCGGCTTGGAAGAATAATCGCTTTAACTTGTCAGGGAGATCGGATTTACATATGACTTGTAATTTGTTTATAGCTGACGATGCCTTCCCTACGTGTGCATTAACATCATTCTCTGTGGATGAGATATTACTACCTAGGTACGTGAATTTAAAATAGACTGCTATCACTTCATGATGTGTTGTATAGGCCGGCACTATTTCAGGGGCCGGTTTAGCCCGGTCGGCAGAGCACCCGCCTTAGAATCGCAACGTTCTGAGTTCGATACCGGTCCCCGCTAACTTAGCGTATGAAAAGCACAAATAAATTAATCGGATCAGTGTGGTAAAGTGGGGAGCTGACGTTATGTGTGGCGCTCCATCACAGCAAAAACAATCCCTAGCACTAGCGAAAATGGGATAGACTCAAACGCTTTCCGGCTGATACCGACAATAGGTCACTCCTCCAACTTTGCTTTTTAAAATTTTATTTCAGGAGTTGTTGCATTTCTAAGCACTGCATCTGTATATGTTGTAATGTCGTCTTCTTGAGCTCGCATTCATTCGGCTATTTCCATTCACAACACGAAGAGATAAAATCTGTTGGCAATCTTTTTATTTCCCCCCTGATAGATTTCGGCCTATACGCCTGTGTGGGGTGGAATCAGGGGAAAAGTTGAGACAGACAGCACCACTGCTCAAAAGGCAGTTGGCTTACACAAATCTTCCAAAAACTGCTAGACTCGACTGACTAACGAGATTTCCAAAATCTGCCAGGTCAAATCCTATACCCGTCACTTTACTTGGCCCCACCTCTTTTGCTACCGACCCAATGCCGACTACTATTTTACCATAGCTTCTTTCAGTCAGACCCTCTTCTTTTTTCTTTTTGGGTGTCAACGGCCTTTCCGAAACTACTAAAAACAGCAGCCTTAGATGTTCATTTTCAACCTGAACAAAGGGATCATCAGACACACTGTATCTGTTCCTATTTATTTGTGGGATCTTATGTTTATTTATTTATTTGTTGATTCACTATAGATTTCCAGTTGATGTTTCTTTTTCTTTTTAATTTCTTCCATTTCCTTATTTAAAATGCAACACTGCACATTAAAAAAAAGTTTACTTTTTTCTCAAAAATAAGAATATATCTACCTATAAAATGAAGCTAGTTAGTGTAAAAACAAAACAACCTTCAATCTTTTCTCAGTTGTTAGAGCATCCGCCTTTGACCCACAAGGTTCTGGGCTCGATACCGGTACTCGCTAACTCAGTGCATGAGTAGCACAGCTTGAGATCTGTGCGGTAAAGTGGGGAGCTAAGGGTAGGTTTGACGCTCCACCTCATACGCAAAAATAAACTCCCTGATCTAGCACTAGTGAAAAGGGCAAAGACTTCCTCGCTGTCTGGCTAATAATTGATAAGTCGCTAATACGCTACTTTGAAACCAATGGTAACAATCGCACCATAAATGTACTCTATAACAAAAAATTATTAATATATATATATATATATATATATATATATATATAGAGAGAGAGAGAGAGAGAGAGAGAGAGAGTTAATACTATGTTAGTATTGGAGAAATTATAATAAAGTGCTCAATTACTTCTGTAAGAACTGTATTTGTTTAATTATAGTTTACAATACATTTAAGAGTCCATTTTACCAATGGTTTCGGAGCCTCACCATCATCAATGATGACAAATAGGGACGCCGGTGATTAATGAAAGGAAAGTGAAGAACGGAAAACGGGTCACGTAGACACGAGTCACGTGGGAAAAATGTCCAAATATTTTCAAAAGAACGTTTCTGATGACGATCAATCACCTAAATGTGACGCTCCGAAACCATTGGTAAAACGGACACTTAAATGTATTGTAAGCTATAATTAAATGTAATATATTATATATATATATATATATATATATATATATATATATATATATATATATTTGAGACGGCAGTAGAAGAAAATTGTAAATAAGCTACTCACACATTTTTCTCAATCGTGATGAAAATACTACTCTTTTTGTGTCCCCACCCCCCGATCTTAGTGTCAGTCTTAGCTACGTTTTATAGATATACGTGCATATGCGAGTATAATATTAATTTGATAACTTATACATTGACAGTTATAAGATTTTAATGTGGAATTTTATTTTGTTCATTATGTTAACACGGTTTTTATTTCTTTCTCCTGCGAAAAGACGAACAGTAAACATGTCTATTTTCAGTTTATCAAGACAGCAGAGATGATCACCGTTTGTCTTTTCGGGCCGGTCCTTTTTTTTAACGCGTGTTTTTCTCTCATTGCTCAGCGAAACACACGTGTCACTTGTCTGACGGCAAAGCAACAGGTGACACCCAGAAAGTTTTTGGCTGAAAAGATGAAGAACAAGACCCGTTCTCATCTTTCTTACGTATTGCTATATCTATCGAGTGGATATCGTATTTCAGAGATAAGTATAGAATAAAAAGATAAAAAGAAAGTTTTGGATAACTGCTCAAGTCAGGCGTGTGAACATCAACACCAACAGATACACATATACCTAGCCGTAGACACACACACATAAACACATACACACACACGCACGCACGCACACACACACACACAAACACATACACACACACGCACGCACGCACGTACGCACGCACGCACACACACACCACATATATATATATATATATATATATATATATATATATATACATTATATACAGATATAGACACACAGACACACACATATATATTTGTTATAGTGTACAATACATTTAAAAGGCGATTGTTACGTTGGTTCTAATAACTAGTCACATTTCGCCAAGAGAACGTGCATGTAAAAAAACATGTTTTTCACAGGCGCATTGTCCTGCCGGGAAGTGGTTAGTTAGCTGCTTTAAAACCAATGGTAACAATTGCTTTTTAAATGTACAGTGCACTATAACAAATAATTTCATCTTTTACACATGTAATCGAGGATTTTATTTTCATTTCTTTAATACATGATAACTATACATATATATATATATATATATATATATATATATATACACACACACATATATATATATATATATATATATATATATATATATATATATAGTCAGTCTTATGACTTTCAACTTTCAAGAATTTGTATATATATATATATATATATATATATATATATATATATATATATATATGTATATATGGGTGTGGTAACTACACAAGAATGTTGCAGCACTTTACAAAACAGCATCTTACAATCAGCAACTGTACGGCTACTTACTCCAATCTCACAAATCAAATACATCAAATATTGAGAATAAAAGATAACGTATGAATGATTTTCTTCAAAACAGGGAAAACCATGATTAAATTTCAACATGTCGGAGATTCTTTTTAGAATACTGTTTTTCAGTCAGTTCGCGGATTTCGTCCTTTGTATAACGCGCACATCTACATGCATAAAATTCCACAAACAAATGCACAACTGTGCATTCACAGAAATATGCTTGTCCATTAACTTTGAGATCAAGACTACCCTCATGCACTTAACCTATGGTACCCTGTCAGTCTTTCCTCTAAGGGTAACAGGTTTTTTGATAATACATTCTGGGAAGTTGAAGTATTTACAGGTGGGTGGTATTTCCCCCCCACACACACTTCTCTGTCAAACCGTCATGGCATACCAGTAACGACATTTTTATGTATTTATTTATCTATTCATTTTTACATAAGCCCAAGCAATCTCAACCGAAATTAGAACTCAGTATTCTGGGACGATAACCGATATGCTATAACGCACCACTTCGCGTGAAAATAGGCATAGAGTACATATCGACGTACACGTTCACACTAAAATACGCACAGGTACATACGCACACGTACATACGCACTTGCACACACATGCACACGCATGTAGATACACACATGATTATGAAAACATCTAGATGCACAAAATATATAACGGACCCCCCATTGTTTTATTACGTCATATAATCGTCATGTTGGCCTGTGCCACTATCAACTTCTTCATCTCGTCTACAATCCAATGTTCGTAGATTTAGAATTTATGCGATCTTTATTAATATCTATTAAGTTTAGATTAGTCTGGCACAAGGCCACACATTTAGAGGACTGAGTGAGGACCAAACACGCTCCTGTAGTGTGATAAAAGTTTGTTCAGCATTGCTCAACAGTTCCTTTGACAAATGCGCATATATATATATATATATATATATATATATATGGTAAAGAAAATATATATATATATATACATATATATATATATATATATATATATATATATATATATATATATATATATGGTAAGGGAAATGGCTTAAATATCAATCATATTAGCAATTATAGATTTATTTCTACCTATAACACATGGCCTTCTTCAGACTGCAGCTTTATTGAAATGGAATTGGAAATGTTGTGGATTTTTAAAAATATTTCTTTGGGGACTCCAGAACATTTTGGCTTCATTTTTTACCATCACCCTTGGGGTGGTCAGTTGTTTATATTCAGGAGTTAATTTGGAAGGTGGTCCCATATATGGGGCAATGGACATTATGTGTGTGTTAGTTTAAACTGTCTATCTCATTAAATTCTCATTTTTGGGGTAAACTTTTGATGTTTTATATCAACCACCAATACCAGTCAACCATTAGTTTTATTAATTCCTCAAGCTTCAAATCAAACATATTTCTCACTACATTTCCAAATCCTATATATATATATATATATATATATATATATATATATATATATATATATATATTACCAATGTTACACGTTCTACAAAGCATCATCCAATGATATATTTGATTAGTCTAGTGATTGATTTTAACAGCATGTCTACCTGTCTACTATTATTTTATGCCTAGATGTTACGGAATCGCAATCATGGTGCGTTCATATTTACATTTTTTGTGTAGTTTTTTCTTCAGACATGTTTTTTGCATATATTCCTCGTGAATACAAATAATTTTTAAACAGATATATTTGTTTTCAGAAATAGGAGCCTAACAGGTATAATTAGTCAGTCACAGTGGATCTGGTAGTAATGGCAATGAGTAGTGTTCCACATTCCTCAGATAACCATATAATAAATTGCCGGGGCACGGTCTTCGGTTTATCGAACGATGCTCCGGCTCAGTATTACAGTCGTTCTGTTGGAATGATACCAAATGTAATACTATAGTGTCTGAGGATTATTCTATGCGGGTCGTAGCACAGATTATAGTACTATAGTGTCCTGAAGGAGAGCTGGTTTTGTTCCTTTTACCGACTTGGCTGAAATATGATAAAATTACCAAAAGCTGTCAACGGGGTCAAATAAACAAAACAAACAGGAACGCCTTCTGATTATCTTGTACAAAATATATACATTTATTTTTTTATACAGTGATTAATATTTTTGTATAATGTCAAAAGAGTGAGTTAATTTCTTTGTCAGTTGACTGGTGATATACAGCTAGTTGTTTTTGGATAACTTATCAATTTGGTACCGAGTGGCAAGACGCCAGAGTGTATCGGCAAAGTTGTAACAAGGGCCCAGAGCTATGGCGCGCTCTCTGTTTTCGGTCTGACTCCCGCGGACGTTCTCCGCTTCTCTCTCTTCTTCGGTCTCTATGACTCCGCCTGACGGTCTGTTATTTATGGGATCCAGACCTCCCCACCCCCGTACCTACCTCTCTGATTGGCCAGCCACTCGATACTATTGATACCTGTCTAAATTGCCTTGTGTCAAGCTTGGTTGTAGTTATCCATTGTTTTTTTTTCCAACTGCCACCACTCAAGGCCAACCATTGTTTCATTTATTTAAGTTTTTGAAATTGTTGACCAAATTTCAAAACCTGGAATCTTATTTGTTAAATTATTGTTTTATTTTGTCACAATTTAAAATTCCGATGATATCGGTCAAATTCCATAATTTAAGGAATTTATTTTTGCCTACGTGACAACTATTTGTTTGGATATATTTATATTTTTGATATTATTATTATTATTATTATTATTATTATTATTATTATTATTATTATTATTGTTGTTGTTGTTTTTCTTATTTTTACATTTTCTTAAAGTAACTTTTGACTTTTAACAAACTACTCTATTAATAATTAGGGTAGTTTTAGTTAATTAGTAATTAATTAAAAGATCGCCAATCAACCCAAAACACTTGTAGTGTTATAACCATTACACACCGTGCCTATTTTATGCATATATAGGAAGTATACTAACTATCAGTATGACACAAGGCCACACCAGATGTGAGCAAAATGACTTCCTGGTCCTCACTCTACAATAGACGCCTAGTTTTTGTAGACTTTTATGATGTGTGGTTTTTACGTTTATAAACTAGCTTAAAAACCGTCCACTCGGGCGACAATTAAGTTTCTGGGGATGGCTTTGGCTAGATTTTTCCCAAATTTATTTACAAGTTATCAAAAGTGTTATCACACGAGAAAATATTAATCGCAAAATATCACTTAAAAAATCACCGAAAACAATCGCAGTAATTAAAACGTGCGGATACAAAATTTCCGGATTGTGGGTCCGAATTCGGCCCTAAGCCTTTTTAATTTGCTCAAGTCGACTTGATTCAAAATTGTATGATATGTTAGGATACGGTTTCTATGAGTAAATTTGAAAAAAATATGACACACTGAAATTCGAATTTATTATTAGAAAAGTATTAGTCTTCTCATCTCTCCTATTTGACTCCTCATTTCTGCCTTGTAGAAGTATTTATCATCATTGCTCAAATAGCATCCATTTTTAGTATCCTTTGTCAGTGATAACAACTATCAAATTAGTTGAGAGAATTCACAGATAAATTATTTAGATTCATAATTATGAAGATAGACGTTTCTTAATTAATTAAGCGATAACTTTCATTGTTTGCGGGGCATTTAGAAGTGCAGCGAAAAATATATTCTTCCGGCTTTCTGCTTCAGTTCGCATTAAATTTATACTAATTCAATCAGATGTTCCCTTTAGCTGGGGAAATCGGTTACAGCTTTTAATCAGGTGACATACTGGATTCAGATCAGAGGCAGTAGAATCAAACATTGCCCTGAATATCAATCAAACTTATTTTTTCACTGTCGTAAGATTGACATTGCATAGTCACAATCTTACAAAAAATAATTGATAAGAAACAGACTTGTTTGTAATAATTATATTCTTAGTTAAACAAAAAAAAACGTACAAAATCAAAGTTGTCATTTGGAGAACTTAATTTCTCTTCTTCTTCAAGTAATAAAAATCTAAATCAGATAAACAGAATGTCTAACAAGACAGGAAAGACTTTAAAAATCAAATAATGTTTCCTTGCAAATTGCGTTTATTTTTCTAAATGTAATTGATGAAATTATGAAGATTAATAATAAAATTATCTGGGGCTTCGAGATAAAGACGGTTCACCCTATCCCAGTCAGGAGACCAGACCTAGTGTTGATTAACAAAAAAAAAGGAAAACTTGCCAGCTGGTGGACTTTGCGGTTCCAGCAGATCATAGCGTGAAACAGAAAGAAAACGAAAAGATAGACAAATACATGGACCCTGCCAGAGAATTGAAAAAGCTGTGGGATATGAGGGTCAAGGTAATACCAATTGTAGTAGGTGCACTTGGAACGGTCCCAAAAATCTTTGAAAAAAGACTGGAGGAACTGGAAATCTGAGGAAGAATTGAGACCATCCAGACTACTGCATTGCTGCAATCAGCTAGAATACTCAGAAGAGTCCTGGACACTTGAGGAGACTTGCTCTCACTCAGCCTTCAGTGAATCACCAGCTACGACAGGTGTGAAAAACTCGGATAATAATAATGATAATAATTGCTCAGACCAAGAGCTTGATCCGATGAATGCCTAGGCGAGAAACGGAGAGTTGTCAAGCGCCGTCGACTCTATGTCTACGCTATCCAAACTTAGATATATATGGTCCATCACTGATAATTAACACTGTTTATTTAGAAATATAGTAAACTATATTATCAATAATGATTTATATATATATTTGAAAAGTATCAAGTGTTTCCGTGATAGGATTCAACCAAAATTGAGAACTTATACGTTCATAAAATATTTTGCAAGTGTGTAGCATTATAAAAAAATAAATAAGTAAATAATACATCAGAAATATATTTATTTCGGCATTTTGCCTCTTCAGGTCTTTAAAAATAAATACTTGAAGAGGCAAAAGTACGGATATAAATTTATATATATATATATATATATATATATATATATATATATATATATATATATATATATATATATATATAACTTAAAAGAAAGGAAATGAACCCGACGGTATGAGTATATATAAAAGTGGCTCAGATTCGAAATTATTGTATAACTTTTGTTTTTGCAACGTCAAGGTTTTTGTTTTGAACTCATATGACTTTTGTCTCAGCTCCTCTTAACAACACGGAGTATAAACCAGCTCTGATGACGATTTTCATAAAATCGAAATATTGTTCAATATCAGCGATGTTATAAAATGTTTTCACTTAAACAGCATTTTGTTGTTTTCATATCTTTTTTATATATACTCAATTATATATATATATATATATATATATATATTATATATATATATATATATATATATATATATATATATATTATGAGAGCTGGCCTTGGGAAATGCATTCCACAATCACCACAACCAGCCATGGGTAAATAGTAGGGAAGACTGGGTTCTTTATTTTTGTTTAGATGACCGGTGAATTTATTTACCCAATTCCATCCGCCACGAAAAGCATGGGACACAAGGTCAAATTTAAACGGCGTTCAAGTGGTTTGAATTCAGAGTTTTCCATCTCCTAGACTGGTTGCCTTACCAAAGCTTAAGAGTTGGCTGGTTGGTATGTTCATTTTTGTAACCCATTTTTTCTAATTTAACCCATTGAGGTGACCCTAACAGGTTCTATCACTCCGGGTCAGAGTGGACCTGAGAGTAATGGCGATGAAAGGCTACTCCACCCTCCCAAGAGCTCCATAATTAGAACTTCACCACTAGATGCAGTTTAACGTCATACCCAGGGCATTAATACCTTCAGTCAACACCTTCTAGCACATGTATGTTGAAAAGGTTTGGGGCTTGCCATAAGGTTGGAATAATCATATAGATACTAGGGCTTGACTTGACCATCCTATGTAAGGGGCAAAGTGGACTGTTGCATGTCATGGACTGCTCAGCCACCAGGATTCCCTCCTTAAGCATCATGGGTTGGGGGATTTCACCCCTCTGCAAAGGTGCAGTCTGTGTGCTCTACAGAACCAGCCGACAGGGCGGAAGCTAAAGAGTACAGTCCAACTTATTTTGAATTTATAGCTAGGAGGGAAAGCTTTATTTATGCTTTTCCCAAGGGCTTTATTTGGGTCACCGATTCAAGTTCCTACAAAGATAACCGTTACGCTAGGCAATCTTTATAGATAAAGAAAAATTCATATTGAAGAATTAAGACCAAACTAGCGAACATGACGTAATATCTATCTATGGATTGCTTTGTATTTGTGTGCCCTATAGACTACAGGAACATCTACCCACTTAGATGAGGTGAAACATGTCTGAGGTATGTGTGACAAAAACAGCTTTGAAAACTGTGTTAATGAGTGTTGTATGTCGACAGTCAGTCAGGGATGAGGGGTGTGATCGGGTGTAACTGAGACCGAAAGCGAGAAAATGTCACCAAAACGGAAAAAGACAAAATAGAACAGCAACAACTAAAATAACAACTAATAACGAATCGGTGTCTTTTAGAGGCACGAGAACACGGACACTTTTAAAACGTCATATACTGCGTAGAAAGGAACAGTTTTTCACCTCTCAAAATATTCTTTGTAGAATAACGCAAATTAAGCTGCTGTTATTCGATAGATGTACTTTCCGTTGGTCGAATATTAGGCGCAATATACGAGGGTGAGGGTAAAACGTAATTCCATTTTGTTTAGGACAGGTATAATTACCAACACAGGAACATGTATCATACATTAAAATGAAGTTGATTCTCTATGGATCCCATCCCTACTTCTGATATATATATATATATATATATATATATATATATATATACTCGTCGGATTCTTGCTCTGAGCCTCGTTATCAGTCTAAAGACCTGAAAAGTAAGAAAAAATAATTCACATGGAATAAAGAAAATGGTATTACGTTTTTACTTAGCGTCGTAATTATACTCTCTCTCTCTCTCTCTCTCTCTCTCTCTCTCTCTCTCTCTCTCTCTCTCTCTCTGTTTATATATATATATATATATATATATATATATATATATATATATAAGTTAAGGTAGTGTAGATATTGAGTCAACTGATAACTGATGGTTTCTTGCCAATGCGATCTTCAGACCAAAACTGCTTATTCTTTAGCTATTCAAATTTTTGATATCACAGATATTACTATGAAATGCTAATTCGAATATCCAACTTCCTTTTAAATTTCTTCGTAAAAAATTAAGTCAACTACCCGAGTTCAAATCGTGGACGAGGCTGTTTGCGTTTTACTTCGCGTTAATGCGAAAGGCATGAATCCCTCTGTCCTCCATCCCATCGGTTATGGGTAAATAGTAATGTTACGTAGCGGAGTCGAATTAAGGAAGTTTTATCTATATCTCTATAGATGACGTGGCGAGATCTATTTGGAGTGCATGTATGTAAGGTCCCAAAATCAAAGTCTATATGTTATGTGGCGTGTCTAATTGAAGGAGTATGTAGTTTCTATGCTTATCTTATTTATCTCTGGACTGGATCTAGTTGGGTCTCTGTAATTCTGGAAGTGAGTTTTTGGGATTCTAGGTCTGTTGTTGGGCTGGCATTTCCTCTCTTCTTTGAGTTTGAAAAATACTTGGAATCTTCTTGGGATATACTTGCGACCATTGGCAGTTCTTAATAACGATCACTGAGCTAATTTAAACCCAATTAAAAATACATTGGATGACAGACACTCATTTTGCGTCTGTCTTCTTCAAACACTCAGCCCAATCTCTGACGTCGGCCTCATAAAAAAACTTAGGCAAGACTCACCAAATATTCACCCTCTCTTTCACTTTTGTCACTATTGACACTCCTCGACCAACCAGAAGCCAACAGGTAAGCCTTTCCCACGTCATCCCAAAGTATAATTAATTTCTATTATTACGTAACGTCTTACAAAAATCTTGTTTTTTTCCATATTTCATTACTTTACATTAAGACAGAGAGGGTTATTTAGCCTTGGTTAAGTAAACTTTATAGGAGAAAGAAAACTATCTATTCAAACCAGTTATTCACCGTTTAAAAATTGATCTGGTGTCAAAACTTGACCGTGGTGGAGGTGTTGGGTATGTTGGAATATTTTGATATATAAGCGGTGCTAAAATCCACCACTTAAATTTTTATACTAAGCGAGGTATTGTGGTTTAAACCTCAGCCAATCAACAGCCCAAATACGTGGTTGATTAACTAGTTAATCGCCGATATTGACAGATTACCATTTGCACTCATTGACGAACGACCTGCGAGACTGAGGAGCACCAATGAACAATCAAAGGATCATACCCACTATTAAGGGACACTAAGGAGCAACCAAAGGATTCTTAAGTAAGGACCGCGCTCTGATTCACACAAAGGATCTCCGCTGGACAGAGCTCTCGCTTGAAGCCTAAAATCGTAACAGAGTAAATTCATACCAATTATTTTTTTAAAGTGTTATACTCATCTGTCATGTTATACTCATTTGTCGCTATATTTACGATCTTTTCTTCTCCCTAATACATTTTCAATGTGAGGTATTCACTTTATAAAATGCTTCCCTAATGTTTAACTGGATATTAATTGTCTCTAACTATTAAGCAAACATCAAACGAAGTGAAAGAGTTCCTGTTCAAGGGAGTTGTCTCATCAAAGACGAAGAAAACCCCCGAGGAGATAGATTGGGAGGGCGTTAACCGGTGATATATCTTACTCATGCGTGTCTTGAATCTAGTCTGGGGAGTTCAGCTGTCTGAGGCATTTTACATAAGTGCATGCACATACACCCACACACAACACACACACACACCCACACACACAATATATATATATATATATATATATATATATAGGCAGGAAAAATAGACATGAATCCAAAAATACGTTGTAAAATGAGTAGGAGTAATATATAAAAAACCAAGGATGATTTATTGATATTTGGCAGAACATTCCGACACTCAGTGTTTTGATTAATGGATCCACAGTATTAAAAATATTTGAAATAAATATGTATTTCACTACAATAACTCAATTAGACTTACCTCCTTCATAATCTAAGTAAATATTTAATTAAAAACGTAAACATTCTCTTAAAAGAATTTGCAAATAAGAATACAAAATTTTCAAATTTTAAATCTCGTCATTTTGAAACAGAAACACTGATATATATTTCCTCTTCGTATTACTCATTTGAACAGAAACAAGGTTATTAGCGCGAAGTAAAACGCAAATAGGGTCGCTAATTCGATTTTTAAAGGCTAACTTTAACACACACACACACACACACACCTATATATATATATATATATATATATATATATATATACCCACCCATCCGCTCAAGTAGAATGTGACACAAGGTCAACCTCTTAAGCGGGGTTTAACAATTTTTAAGTTTTTTCCTTATCCTAAGTTGGTTGCCTAGCCAAGGTTAAAGAACACAGTCTACCCATATATTTCCTCGTGGCTGGAAGGGGAATAGTTGGATGCATACATTTCTCAAGGGTATTAGTGCTATGTGAAATGCAAATAACCTCGTCCAGGATTTGAACTCGTCTCGCAGTGTCCATTTCCTACGACGTTAACTATTACACCACACACCTCCATTGAACATATTTACAAGGTCTTTATAAAGTTTGGCTGCAGTTTTAAATATGAAAAACTTAATAACTCCCGTTGTACAAATGATAGAATCATTTAGTAAAAACCTTATGAATGTGTCACACTTGTAGTTTTATTTTTTTATGTGCGTTTTGATTATTGCATTTCGACAAGAAAGATTTACATTAGTTGAATTTTGTGAAAATGTCAGAAATTTTTTTCCTTGAATAGAGAAGTAAATTTATTGCATAAAAGTTCATGTTAATGCAGTTAGCAAGAAGAAAGATTAAAGCAAATAAGAAAAATTATTCATCTATATTTTACTGAACCAAAGATAATTGTGAAAATTCTTTACTGGTTAACAAAAATAGCAATAATCTGCATTTGCATTTTTTTGTAAAATATTGTAATTTAAAATATATTTTTTAACACAGTATTTTCCTTATAACATGTTTTTGTATTAACTGTAAAACAGAAAAAGAATAGGGCTCTGTTAATTGCAAAACCCAGCACATTTCACCTCCACTAATTGTATTAAATTCAGTCATTATTCCCTTTTGTTATTATATTTTAAATCACTTGCAGGAATTTATAGATAATCTGTATATGTATGTGTATGTATGTATTTATGTCTGTGTGTCTTTTTCTCTGATGATATTTGGACATGAATTTGCCAAACTATAAAACAGTAATGACAATGGGATGTATTCTTGCTGGGATATTTGGTATTGAAAAATCAGAGCTGGAGTCGAAAACCAATTACAAGCATCGAAGATTAAACTCTCTGCAGATGTGCCCACCGCAACGTACAACGAATCAGTTTTAGTGACCTGTGGTACGCATGTAGCGTGGCAGGATATTGATTCTGGTTAGGTGTGGGTCAAATAGATGACTGTTATTTTTAATCAATTACCGTGACCCAAATGAGAACGATGAAATGAAAAATTCCCTGATGAGGCTAACCTTTTCTTTCTTTCTTTCTTTCTTTCTTTCTTTCTTTCTTTTTCTGCCTGACATTTTTTTGTTTGTCTTCCTTTCTAAAAGAGCTTACGTGTCGGTGTGTGATGGTCGAATATTCTGAAAATAAAAGAAAAATTATGACGCCACTCTAATCGAATCTAGACACTTTCTACTTGCAGCTAAGCGTAGTCAAACGACGATGAACGGAAAACAACCGACATTTTGAGTAGAGTAAGACAAAGAATAGCCAAAGATTCGATTATGGCAAAATTAATGAGAAGAAATGAAATTGGGTGAATGTCAGACAGAGAAATTAGTCAACTTTCGGAAAGACGGTCGCCATAGATTTAATGAAATTGGTGGGTACGTATGTACGTTAGAAGCTTATATCTACGCATATATGAAAGTAAGTTAAACCAATAACCCACAGTGTAATAATGGAGAAAAAAAATATTTTCTCTACACAAGAAACATTGTTTTTTGTGTTTGTTTTTTTTTCTTTTTTCAACGAGGTATTCTTCGTCTGAATTTCTGAGATGAGCCTTGCTAATTTGTATTCTTTGGATTTTCAGAATGTTGTCCTCATCTTTATTGTTATATACACAAATCCTGGACGTAGCTGTTTACATTTTACATAGAGTTAATACTCTTGGGAAAAGTATGAACCTTACTATTCTCCCTCCAGATATAGGTAAATAAAAGACTAGACTGGTCTCTTTAACCTTGGTTAGGCAACCAGTCTAGGAGAAGGAAAATTCAAACCTGTTAAACTCCGCTGAATTAATTGACCTTTTGTCACATCATACTCGTGAGGAGGGCTTGATATATATAGATATATATATATATATATATATATAATATATATATATATATATATATATATATATATATATTATATATATATATATATATATATATATATTCGTATATTTTTGAAATCCATGGAACTTCAAACTAAACCCTTTATTCCATCCACCAGGGTAGACTGTTTCCATTCCGCTAACCACGGATGGGTAAATGTGTTGAGCTATGTTAAGTATTCTATGTTATTATCACCTGTGGTCAGGATTGAACCTGCGATATATGTAATTATCAAACAGCTGAAGAAGGCCGTGGGGTACAACAGTTAAAATGGTATGTATATGACAATAAAGATTAGTACAACCGGCCGTAAAATACAAATAATACAAGATCCTTTTCCTTGAATATTCACTTAATACAGAGGCGGATGTGAATCACATAGATCGAACAAGATACTATAACATTTTTGACTAATTCAGGCTAACATGCTATCTATCTATCTATATATATATATATATATATATTGCACAACTTTCTCCTTCCCGACAAAGCCGTGTCCGTGCCACTATATGGCTGCATTACTTTGTCGAAACGCACAGATAAACTGCACAATGATTCTGCGTGCTGTTTTGAACAAATGTTGAAAGCACCACACCAGAAAACACCAGGATACATCACAAGGGTCAAGATGGATTTATATCTTTCCCGGGGGCGTTAACGTGAGACGAAATGTAAATAGGTTCGTCCAGAATTTGAACATTGGTATGTATATTTCTACCCAGCCCCTGTGCAACAGACAGGATATGACACAAGTTCAATTTTTAAGCAGAGCACAGCTGGTTTGAGTGCTCTATCTATTAGACTGGTTGCATAACCAAAATCACAACCTGCCTTACAATTTACCCATAGCTAAAGGAAGAAAAAGATGGATCCATACCTTTCCTCAGGACATTAGCACAAAAAGAAACACAAACAGGCTCGTCCAGGATTTGAACTCAGGTCACCGATTCTATTTCCTACGACGATAATTGTTTAGCTGCATGCACAAACTGGAAAAGATAGATAAATATGAGTATACTGGAATAGATATAATTATATGAACATAGATAGATAGATAGATAGATACTCCTACGTATTTATGTATAATATTTTGATCTTGGTCTATTTAGTCTTAGCGGAAAATTTATATATAATCACAGATAAGAATATTCCTCTGACTACATGGTCTTCGATATTATATATTGTATTTTATTGTTTTCGCATAGAAACATAAAAGCTAACATATTACTAAGTGTGGTCTTATTGATGCTAGTCATATTTAAACAAATATATATAAACATACTGGATACTGAAACAGTTGCTTCTCTACGTATGAGTTAATACGCGAACAATAACCTATATGTGATTAAGAAAATAACGTGGGTATTATGTACGTTGATACTTAATTATACCCATACAAACACATAAACACCCACATATTATATATATATATATATATATATTATATATATATATATATATGGGTGTCGTTATTTCAAATACAATATCTATATGTAGTTATAGGATTTTCGCAACACTATAAAATTAGACAAAGATGAAAGAACAATTTTTATTTTTGTTTCTGTTCATCTTTGATCGGGAAAGGCAACTTTAGTCGGCTGGTTTATCGCACGTTCGCGATCAGCGTAGACACATAGACCCATGGGAACGTCTGGAACTAATTAAATTACCTTGTTTTTATTTTATTTCAGTCCTCTTTCTCTCTTTCTCAAATACTTCCACTTCGCACTCCCGATCATGATAGCTAACCTCGCGAATCACGCGTACCTTGATGAGATTTTATTGCATAAATTTATGGCTCAGATCCAAAAGGGCTGATTCTCTCCACTTCACAAAACAACAACAACAGTGTTATTTTCAACCCTCTGACGACTTTAGATCAATTGTTCTCGAGATTCCGATAATTTCTAGTTAAGCAAGGCCGTGTCAGTATTACTGTATGGCTGCACGATTTGGACGAAACACTCTGATGAAAGCTAGATAAAAACTACACCAGGATGATGCAATACAGTTTTTTATACAACTCCTGAAAGCAACCTGTTGGGTTGTCTTCCTTTTGCCTGGAAGAGTTATCTTCCTTCTGGGTTCCCGTTTTTGACCACCAGGTGTTTTTTTGTATTTAAGCGCCTGTTTCGAACTCTCTTCCTCTCTCTCTTACTTCTTGGGACTTGACAGCATTGGTTAGATACTTGTCTACCCCCTCCATGTGTTGGGGTTCTCACCCCCACACAGGCATTGGTAAGTGACTTTAGTATGGACTCTCCAGTCCTATCCCATTATTTCTATATGTACATTTAGGTATCTCTTGTATATCTCCTTATTGTATCTCAACTCATGAATGTATTCTTTATTATATCTTCTATGTATTTCTGTTATATGTATCATTTCCATGTGCTTGTATTAAAGTCCTTTGTGTATGTAACACCCTTGTCGGAGTTGTTTGTTCAACCAATTATAATTGATATTATAACTTTGAACCCAACAAACCCACCATTAACCAGCAGTTGTTCGGTCACTTACTACCTATCACACAAAACATTCAAGTGAGACGAACAAGACATGATGGGTACTGTTAGCAAAGTAAGAATGATCTTACTTGTGTGGACTCGTACATAAGAACCCAACAATTAACAATAACCAGCTCTATGTTGGCACTGGATGCCATCTAGAGGACCTGTTAAGTGTGATGGCCCATAGGGACGGGTGGCGAGAGAGAGAGAGAGAGAGAGAGAGAGAGAGAGAGAGAAAGTCAAGGGAATCCGTGCTATCGGTACGCCTTCATGATGATGATGATTGATGATGATGTGGACACTAGATGCCGTGTTGAGGACTTACCAAGAGCTATGGCCGATAGGGATATATGAGAGAGAGAGAGAGAGAGTCAAAGAAATCATGGCTGACAGAACATGATGATGATAATGATGATGATGATGATGTGGACACTAGATGCCGTGTTCAGGACTTACCAAGAGCTATGGCCGATAGGGATATATGATAGAGAGAGAGTCAAAGAAATCATGGCTGACAGAACATGATGATGATGATGATGATGATGATGATGATGATATGGACACTAGATGTCGTGTTGAGGACTTACCAAGAGCTATGGCCGATAGGGATATATGATAGGGAGAGAGTCAAAGAAATCATGGCTGACAGAACGTGATGATGATGATGATCATGATGATGATGATGATTATGATCATCATCATCATCATATAGGTCGAATGTAATAGCTTTTATGTCTGTCAGTCTCTCTTAAAGAGTCCCTTTGATGTGTCCTTAAAAAGTTGTAAATTATTTTTGAAACAAGATCAAGTATTGCAATGCTTTCTATACGTCTTCTTCATCTTTCCGTGTTCGGCAGGGGAAAGTTGCTGGTGTTTATATGTATTTTCCCTTCTAGTTTTGTTCTTTGTTCTGGAAAACACACAAAAAAAATCTATGAGTAATTAAGAGATATAATTCGCACTCTCTGTGTCGAGATTTGAAAATCGACAGTGATAATTAACTCATTGTAGACTGTAATTAAATGTTATTCACATAAAAATTGATTCACCTAAACATTGATTCTTATCAGAGGTGAATACCAGTTCAATAAATCCTGAGATATAGGCGAAACGGAGATTACACTTAGGATTAGGGTGCGGGGTTTAGGAATCAACGTCCGTCTACTCTACGTCATTTTGATGATTTGGCCAAATACATACTTGAAAGGGACACATCTAAAAGAAATTGGAGATATGAATATATAATTCTCTCACCCCGTCAGAGCAGGGTGTGAGACGTTAGTGCTTTTGTTTTTACTATATTGTGTACGAGTAATTTCAATGCCAAAGGGTTAGGGAATCGCGCACATAGTACGTTTATATTTACATTTTCATGTAGTTGTTTCCTACAAGTTTTGTTTTAGGGGGAGGTGCACACGGTTTCAAACAACAAACAATAATCCTTTGTAAACAATTATAGCTTCAGGGAATTAAAATAACAAAAACGTCTTCGGCATAAAATAACCCAACAGGGGTTGACATGCCGTTAAATCCAACCAACAAACTAACCAGCCCTTAGTAAACAATTATAGTGTCAAGTAACTATTCGTAATAAAAACAATTTATACACAGTTATATTATTTGACAGACCGTTTAGCTCAGTCGGTAGAACGTCCGACTAGGAACCACTAGTCTCTGGGTTCGATACCGGCCCTCGCCAACTCAGCCCATGAGTAGGATAGGGTTCTGTGCTAAAGTGGGTAGCTGATGGTAGGTGTGATGCAGCGCCTCAGACACCAAAACAATCTCCTTGGTCTGACGCTAGTGAAAGGGGGATAGACTCCCTCCCGGTCTGGTTGATAGAGACTTTAGGCCACCCCGACGACTTTATTTACTTTTGCTCGTATTATTTGAAGCATTCTTATCTAATATAAATAACTTGCAAAAATATCTATTGGACCCATAGATGCTACCCTAACAGATACAAACCTACTTACAGGGTGTGTGCTGAAAAGTGGTCACGAAGACTTTAGTTTTACAGCCTAAAGAGAACGAAAACTCCGTTGATTGAACGCTAGAGGGCGCTACTCAGAGAATTATGGGGTGCGGGGATGAGTTCCTTTTAGAATTACCCAAACGAAATCATCTGCAGTTGGTATTTTATCTATGTTTCATAATTGTGATCAAAGGCTTTAAGCGTTTCTGTTGATAACTAACAGGTGTGTCACTTTGTGCTTTCTTATCTGACGTTCTTTCAGATCTTCTCTAAGATTTCTCACTTTTTTTTAAATTCTGAAACTGAAGAACTCTTCATGTTCTACAGGCGTGTCAACTGTCAGGTGTCAGAATAATTTATTATCCTATAAAAGCGAAGAGAAAATAGCACGTGTAATTGGCCTTGCTTTTGCTGTGAGCGAAAAGATTCTTCTTCTATTGTGTTTGTTGTGAAATATGCAACTATTATCTACAGAATATATTGCAGCCCTGTCGGTGGGTCTTTAGAATATACCGCCTGCACGTCTACTGCGGGGTAAGACTCCCCCACCAATGGGGCCACCTGTTGGTCGTGGGTGACGTCCTATGCTGCTTAAGGATGAAATCCTGGTGGTTGAGCAGTCCAGGACGTGCAGCATACCGCTTTGGCCCTTAGTCTAGAGGGCGGTCGGAGTAGCCCCTATCCGATTAATCGGCTGGTCACATCAAGCCCTAGTACCTATATGATTGTCCCAACCGTATTGCTCTTATGATAAATCCCAATTCTTTTAATCATATATGTGCTAGAAAGTGGTGGATGAGTGTCTTCATGTACTATGGTTAGCGGAATGAGAACAGGATACCCCCGTGGACTGAATAAAGGGTTAAGTTTGAAGTTCCGTGATGGCTCCCGATTACGACAAGATGGTTCCCGACTACGACAAGAAAGTTCCCGAGTTCGAAAAAGAAGGTTCCCGAGTTCGAAAAGAAGGTTCCGGAATCTGACAAGGTTACCCAGTCCGACAAGAAATACCTGAAGAAGGCCGGAGGGCATATCGGCCGAAACGTTGTACAAATAACTATAAAGATGGGGACAATAGTCAGAATAACGCAGATAATACTACTAAGTATGACATTAAATTTTATCTATTGGTGAGGTTCCAGTTCTGGAGATCTGGGAAGTGTGGAGCTCCCCTTCATCACCATTACTCCCAGGTCCACTCTTACCCGGAGAATCCCATCTATAGGTTAAATATAAAAAAATGTTTATAAACAAATTAAGTTAAAAAAAATTTGTACCAAACTATCGCTACAAATCTTGCAAAACTTCACCGGCATTAAATGAGCCACCGAGGTTGATATGCCGTAAAACGAAACAAACAAACAAACAAACAGAATATATTGTACACATTAGTTCGGACGCCCTACAATTGTGAGAGATTTACTTGAGACAATCAAATCTCACAGAGAAAAGTGACAGCATTTTCGGGCGGGGGGGGGGGGCTGTTAGCTTTATATCGTGATTAGTGGTTTAGTTGGCTTCGTGTGCAACGTAACTGTCATGTAATTTGGCATTTAAACCTTCAGTATTACATGTACTTGACGATCAGATGCAAGAAGCCGTTATTGAGATAGAATCTTAACCAACCTCTTCATCAACTTTTATTCCTAATACAACCGGGCGCACGCACGCGCACACACACATACTCACACCTATACATGTGATTAAAAGTTGAGGAACACGGTGGATGAAACACAAACACTTAAATAAAAATAAATTCTGATGAAGCCTCGTAAATTCACAGAGGCGAAATATTAATTGATTGAATTTTTTGTGTTTTATTCCCTGTTCCTTAACTTTAATTACGTTTTGTCGGATTTTACATAATAGATTATTTCTTCACAGACACACACAGACACACACAGACACAGACACACACGCACATATATATATATATATATATATATATATATATATAGTGTGTGTGTGTTGGTGGAGTGGCCTTCTGTATCAAGCGAACAGCAAAGGACACTCTAACCTTTTCCTTAGCGCTAGACCAGGTAGACTGTTTTTACGTCTGAGGTAGAGTGTCACACAAACCATCAGCTACTCACTTTACCCCACCTTTCTTTGCTAGTCATACGCCGAGTTAGTGAAGGTCGGTATTGAATCCAGTCCAAACTGAACCAATTACACATACACACACACACACACACACACATATATATATATATATATATATATATATATATATATATATAATATATATATACATCATTGCTTAAGTTAGGTATATATATATATATATATATATATATATATAGAGAGAGAGAGAGAGAGAGAGATGGATATATATTATTTAAACAAGTTTGAAATAGATATATACATGTGTTTTAATTGAGTTTATATAAAACGTGTTAATGCTAATAGGATATATTTGACAAATACGTCGTTACTTTTATCCAATATATGTCTATCTATCTATCTAAGTTTATTTAATTGCATCTGCTAATTGGTGTCTGTATGTATTGTTTGTCAAATCTCTTTTTACACTTCCCCAAAACAATCCTTCTATTCATTGACCTAATTCATTCCGTCTTTTTCTATCATTTTTTCGTCACCCCCTCACTCTGTCTGTGTGTCTCCGTCTCTGTCTCTCTATCTATCTATCTATCTATCTATCTATATATATATATATATATATATATATATATATATATATATATATATATATATATATGCAGCATTCAATAGTAAGTACACCAATTTTTTCAACACTTTCTTTCATTTACTTTAGTTAAATTTAAAGGCATACGACTGTCATCTCCACCCTGCCTCTCTCTCTCTCTCTCTCTCTCTCTCTCTCTCTCTCTCTCTCTCTCTCTCTCTCTCTCTCTCCATATATAATATATATATATATATATATATATATATATCAAACGATTCTGTCCGATTTTCGTTAGCGCTAGATCAGGAAAGTTGTTTTGTTGTGGTTGTGAGCTACCGTCCCTGACGTTATGACAGCACAGATTTTTACTGTGTGTCTCCGTCTCTGTCTCTCTATCTATCTATCTATCTATTTATTTTATATATATATATATATATATATATATATATATATATATATGTATATATATATGCAGCATTCAATAGTAAGTACATCCAATTTTTTCAACACTTTCTTTCATTTACTTTAGTTAAATTTAAAGGCCATACGACTGTCATCTCCACCCCGCTCTCTCTCTTCCTCTCTCTCTCTCTCTCTCTCTCTCTCTCTCTCTCTCTCTCTCTCTCTCTCCTATATTATATAATATATATATATATATATATATATATGCCAAACGATTCTATCCGATTTTTCGTTAGCGCTAGATCAGGAAAGTTGTTTTTTGGGGGTTGTGAGCTACCGTCCCTGACGTTATGACACGAATTTTTACTTCTATCTCGCTATCTCTATCAGCCATTGATGACAATAACTTTTTGCTGGTCGGTCAAAACTAGTGTGCCTATGCGTAGGAGTCCATAGGAAAATGTCACTCTTTTTTTCGTCCCTACTTTTCAAATAGTGCCCTGCAAATAACCATCGAAGATAACAATGACCAAACTTTTAACCGGATACACTAGCAATAATTTGGAATAGTAATTAATTTTAATCGTCTTGTTTTATTTATAATTTTAATTATTATTGTTCTTATCTCTGTATGATAGGAATAATACAGACATAAGAATAGGGAAACACGATAAATTAGCAATATTTATTTTCCCAAATAAAAATATTTATTAAACGATAGAATCCATATCTAATTGTAGACACAAAAAGTGTCTCCCTAAAATATGAATAGAATTATACACTTAATTTTTAACTCTTTACACTAGCTATCATTTTTAAGTACAATTATGTTAAAACAATAAAGAGAATAGAACTTTTAAATAAATAAACGAATAGCATTAAGCCGAGTGCGGCAATAGAAATTATGAATGAAAACATATGGACTGATATAGCATTCAACTGTCACTATCGTAAAATACGTTTGTCTCACTTTAACTTAGTCCAATATTAAATAGGGTCCTGAAGAAATCGTATTGATCAAAACCTCGGTAGACCCATATTCTTTCCACAATTATATATATTAGCAAATATATGCACCCTCCGGGTGCAAGTATTTAAGTTTTAATATAATAAAATATCACATTAAATTAGAAAGGCTAATGAAACTGAATAAGAATGCAGAAAAAATTGGAACAGAGGGGGTATGATTGAAAAATAGAACAACTTTGAAACTAACTCTTCCATCATTTTCCATTACTCCCGTCTTTCATTGGTAAATTTTCTTAATTTAACTATTTAGTTAAAATAGGAAGTAAAGAATAAAATAACAGTTATTTGTTCTTGTTAATGGATTTCTTTTAAGATTTTCGTCGAGATTTTTGCTCATATTCATTAAGATAAAACCAAACAATTAGAAATCAATAATACTAAGCATATATTTATTAAAATCACATTTTTAGGATCAATATGCAAATTAGCCTTTCCATTCATACTGTAAACCGCTATTTTGTAGTATATATAAATACAATTGCATGTTATTAGTATGCAGATATGGTCAACAGTCTTAATGATGTAAAACAATTTTATCAATAATTGAGGTTTAAATAAAATAAAGTCAGGTAGAATGTAATGTAAATAACGAAAGGTAATTGTGGCTTGTATAGTAATATAGTTTCGGTTACAGACAGACAAACCCACAATCTCCATTATAATAAGAAGATATATATATATATATACATATATATATATATATGTGTGTGTGTGTGTATGTGTGTGTATATATATATATATATATATATATTGATAAATCTATAGTTTAATGAAAGAAGAGAAATGTAATGTACACAAACAAACTTTTACACTTCACATAGTTCGAATGTTCATATCAAACTTCAGCTACTGACAACGGACTTTGATTTGTCTTAGAATTATTTATTTAGTCTTGCATACATAAATATTATAAATATATACATATTATGTTTGTAATAAGTAAATGTCACGTGTTCTACATGCCAGTTTCTATATAAGTCTGTATGCTGCAACTGATCCAACGAAAGCAACTGATCCAACGAAATTCGTTTGTTTGGCTTGTTTGACCAAAGGCAATTGCGGTTCTTGTTCTACTTTTAAGTCCAGTAGATGTATGCAATCGCAGGACTTGAATGAGTGCTAGAAAGAGCTTTCATGGACATTTCAAAGGCTGGTCTTTTGGCTGGAGAAGAACCCAATCAAATTACGTCTATCAAAAGCTCTTGGAATTGGTGCCAGCTAACGTGCAACTATTTATGTAGGTATTTAACTACAGAACACTGGCAAACGTATCCAACATATGGTTAGTTTATAGAGGAAGCTGGGTACTATCCCTTGTTCTCGTGGTCATTGTCACGTAAGGGTAGAACTATTTTGACCCTTTCCTTTGATACAATGAATGGTGGGGGTTACTAGCACAGGTTTAGAATCACCGGGAGGATTGATTGATTTTAATGGCATGTCAACCCGTCTATGGGTTATCCTATGCCTAGAGGTTAGGGAATCCTGTTCATTGTTCGTCTTTATTAATAAATTTTGTTTTTGTTTTGTTTTGTTTTACGGCATATCAACCTCAGTGGGTCATTTAATGCCGATAAAGTTTTGAAATAAATCAATTCTTAATGGATAATACAATTTTGTTTATAAACTCAGGTTTTCTATTCAACCCATAGATGGCACCCTAACAGGTACTACCACTCCGGGGTCAGAGTGGACCAGGGAGCAATGGTGATGAAGGGGTGCTCCATATTCCGCAAACCTCAAAAACTGGAACCTAACCATCAGGGAGTTTAACGTCATTCCCAGGACAAAATTTTTGTGTAGTTTCCTTAGAGATGTTTGATTGATTGAATTTTACGGCATGTCAACTCCGTACGTTTATTTTACGGCTCTAGGTTAGAAAATCGCATTGGTTGTTTCTTGGTTTTTTAATTGATTGACTGATTTTAATGGTGAGTCAACCAATCTACGGTTATCTTATGCCTAGAAGTTAAGGAATCGCGTTCATTATACGTTTATATTTATATTTTTTCTGTAGTTATTTCTTAAGATGTTTTTGATTGATCGATTGATTGATTGTAGCGGCATGTCAAACTGTCTAGGGTTATTTTATGCCGACAGATTAGCGAATCCTTTTTTTCTACGTTGTGTTTGTTTATGCGGTCCTATTGTAGACGAATATTTTCAACAGGTCTATCTAACACTTAGATTGAACTTTAAGAGATACTCCCATTCCAGATCTTAGTGGACCTGGAATCAATGATAATTAAGGTATAGGCAGCACACCTCAGATCTCCAGAACCGAAACCTCCTAATCAGATATCGTTTAATGTCATGTCTAGGACAGTTCGTTGTTGGGGGGAGAGGACTTCCACTTCTGCGGGGGATGCAGTGGATATATTCTATATATATGCCATACCGACAAGACTAGACTTTAAGAGGAGTCTCGATAAATTATAATTTCTCTCTCCATATCCTACTGACACACGGTTGAGGAAGAGGACACTATACCCCAATTCTTGTCCGTAGGCCGGAAAAAAGCATTCTTGCAAAATCCTCGTACATTGATGTGCTATATGACTACAAGGCATTATCATCCGTCTTCCGTTTCATGTTATTCTCGTGTTTACAAATAGAGTTGTTTTTGACGAGACATACACGTGTGTGAACAGTAAATAAAACAGGTGAGAGAAAGAGTGCAGTCTGTTGGAATAAGGTAAGATGTAAAGGTAATAAAATTCTTTATGATTGGCAAGTAGCATCGAAGCAGTCTTGTACAACAAAAGTTGGCTCGCTTCGGATTCAATTCTTCTCTTCTTATCTATATTTTTTTTTCTTTTCTTTTTTTCTTAACATTTCTGTGGTCGCTGGATCAGCTCTTCCTTTCGTTACAATTGTTGTTCTTATTTATTTTTGTTTTAACTCTTCAAACATGTCACATCTTGTTTGTTTGTATCATTCTTTTTGATTGAAAGTTTGTTTGTTTTTGTTCTGCAAAATTTGTCCTACTATTTTTTTTCTAATGTTTCGTCTTGTTTGGGGGTAATTTTTAATTTCTTTTTTGTGTGTGTTTTTAGTATTTCTTTTTTTTTAATTCTTATTTTATTTTTTATTTTTTGGTGTTTTTGGTCCTTGTTACAAAATCAATGAAAACTGAATAGACAAATGAAAATAATCATTCCCATTAAATACTCAGTATTGATTACTGTCTAATTTTTTTCTGTCCTACTGTTTTCAAATTACTTTCCTTGCTTTTTATTTCATCCAATACTCGGTCTGCTTTTATGGGTCTTTCTTTTTTCAAATTAGTTTCATCATTTCTCTACTTTAACACAGCATCTCTCTATATCTATCAATCTATCTATCTATCTATTTCTAACTATCTTTACTCTCTAACTATCTATCTCACTTACTCACTCTCTTTACTCTCTCACTCTGACTCACGCACACATAGATTCTCTCTGTCTCTCTGTTTCTCTCTCACCACTCTCTCTCTCTCTCTCTCTCTCTCTCTCTCTCTCTCTCTCTCTCTCTCTCTCTCTATATATATATATATATATATATATATATATATATGAGTTGCTAATAGTACCTAAAATAGGGTTAAATCTTTAGACAAATTATATATATATACCTCTCTCACACACTCACTCTGTATATCTCTCTTTAGCCTCTCACTATCTATCTCATTTACTCACTCTTTTTAGTCTCTCGCACTCACTCTCTCTCACATAATCACTCTCTGACTCTGTCTGTCTGTCTGTCTCTCTCTCTCTCTATCTATTTATCTATCTATCTATTTATCTATCGATCTATCTATCTATCTCTATCTATCTTAACTCTATCTCTCTCTCTCTCTCTCTCTCTCTCTCTCTCTCTCTCTCTCTCTCTCACTTACTCTCGTCACTCTCTCGCTCTTACTCACTCACACACAGTCTCTTTCCCCCTCTCTCTCTCTCTGCTTTTTCTCTCTTCTCTCTCTTATCTACTTCCCGTGGGTTTTCTCTGATTGCTTTCCATAATCATTCGTTTGAATAATTCTTGTTTTCTTACTTAATTAGTGACGTTTTCTATTAGTTGTAATTACACTTCCTACACAGACACACACACACACAGAGACACAGACGCACGCACGCACGCACGCACGCATGCATATATATATATATATATATATATATATATATATATATATATATACGTGTGTGTATGTGTGTGTGCGCACGCGCGTAAGAGTGTTTTACGTAGAAGATAACCTGGAACCCACTCTGTTTCCGTTGTAACGGCAACCTGTGATTATATTAAGGCTTCTATTTTGGAAAGAGTGAAGAATTCTAATTGGAATTTCATATTTACCGCCTTCATATCATCAATGTGAATGATTAAAATTTGACGAACGTCGACTCGACAAAATGATCAATTAGTCGCAAATTGGCATGGGAATTGTACGGGCATTCTAAGTGTATTGCTTTAATGAAAATCTCGCTCTATTGTGCGACGTCTTTTACTGGTCAACTTTTATAGGCATAAATACAGGAATATGTGCATGTATCAGCATTTACACTTTTCTCTCCTCCTCCCTCCCTCTCCTCTCTCTCCCTCCCTCCCTCCCTCCCTCTCTCTCTCTCTCTCTCTCTCTCTCTCTCTCATTTTCTTTCCTATGCAATCATAAAACAAAAGACGTTCCCGTGGAACCTAGTTTGTGGGGCATTCTGGGATGGGCAATTTAGTTTATAATAGTTTTTGTTTACATCTACGGAGATATATTGTTTTGTTTTGTTTTGTTTTTGTTTTGTTTTTTTTGTTTTTTGTTTTTTTGTTTTTTTAAGGGCGTGGTTATTTACGTGGTTATATCATATTAATTTTGTGATTGGTTAATTGGAGGGAAAGGAGACATTGAAAATTGAAATTTTTAACCTGTTTCGTCGACTTCGATAATGGCGACCCTTACGTGCCTCTTTTCTTTAGAAAATTAATGAAATTGAAATAATTACTTGTTAATGTTTTAGATAAGTACTGGTGGTTTAGCTCAGTCGGTATAGCATCCACCTAGGAACCCCAAGGTTCCGAGGTCGATACCGGCTCTTGCCAACCCAACGCATGGGTAGCGCACCTTGGACCCGTGCAGTAAGGTGTAGAGTTGATGATAGTTTTGTCGCCCCACTTCAGACGCAGAATAATCTCCCTTGTCCAAGATATCGACAATAGGTTACTCCGCCAAATTTACTTTCTTATTTATAGGGACCCTAACAGGTCCTACCACAGAGTGGACCTGGAAGTAATGCCAATTAAGGGGTACCTCACACTCCCTAGAACTACAGAATTGGAACCTCACCACTACACGCAGTTTAATGTCATATCCAGTATATTAAGACCATCAGCCACCACCTTCTAGTAAATATATGAAAAAAGAGTTGGGTGTTTGCCATAAGAGCAATACGGCTGGCACAATCATATAGCTGCTCGGGCTTGACGGGACCAGCCGATTGATCGGAGGGAGCCTTTCCGATCGCCCGTCTAACCCAAGTATGGGCCAAAGTGGTGTGTTGAATGTCATGAACTGATCAGAGTTGCAGTCGGAGTATTCAACAGCCCCAGCCGACATTGTGAAATAATTTTAGAATATTTATTTCATAACTTTCAGTATGAGAAGTACGTGGTCCAATTTTCGCAAGTCTACCTTTTGTAGTTTCTGAATACTAGATACTTAAAAAGAAGTTATAATTTGTTTCATAAAACATCAAACGACGAAGTGGCTCTATTCGTTTCTTCCTAAGACGATATGCTTCTTGAAGAATTCTGTGGAAAAAAATCTCTTGTCACACTTAAAAATACAACAGAATAGATTTGACTATTTTTACACAAACGCGATGCCGGTAAACAAACCTGGGTAAGAGAGAGAGAGAGGAGGGAGAGAGAGAGAGAGAGAGAGAGAGAGAGAGAGGGAGAACGGTGAGAGAATGAAAGAATGGCGACGTGTTCAGAATTAGCCTTCCTGTTTTTGTGTGTCTTGGAGATAAAATCAGTCTGGAAAGCAAAGAAGAAACTTTGACGCTTATTTCTATTGAGAAACGTGCTTTTTTCTTAAAAAAATTATTCTTTTGTTTTTTTGTTTTGTTTGTTTTTTTTTGCTTTTTTTTTGTTAGTTTTTTTTTTTTGTTCGGTGGGGTGCGTTGTTTTTTGGGTTTTTTTTATTTTGTTTTGTTTCAATTTTTGTTACTTGGACGTAAATAGGTGTCTGGTTGTTACTGCACAGGAATATGCAATAGAATATTTCCACGCATGTACACCAAACACACACACACACACACACACACACACACACACACACACACAAGTGTTTCTGTGTTTTTATGACTGTATCAAAGTGGGTATGAAAGTGTGTAGATATACATATATATTCATATAGGCTTATATGCGTGTACTCACTTGCTCTTGTTTTCTCAATCTATCTATCTCAGTCTGTTAATATATTTCTATGTATATATATATATATATATATATATATATATATATATATGTGTGTGTGTGTGTGTGTGTGTGTGTGTGTGTGTGTGTGTGTGTACGTCCATTCGTATCTATCTCTGTTCATTATCTATTTATATATGTCTTTATCTCAGTCTTTTCATAATCTATCTAACTACCTATCTACTACTTTCAGTCTGTTAATAACTATCCATCTCTAGAGAGGCATATCTTAATTTAACATAAAATAAAATGTCTTACATCATTAGACTACAAATTTCATGTACCTACGTATATCTATACGCATAATATGTAAAACTACATCTAAACAAACACATACTTACACTATATATATATATATATATATATATATATATATATATATGTGTGTGTGTGTGTGTGTGTATGTGTGTGGTTGAGTTGTAAATAGGATTATGTCATTGTATAGCTGATTTATATTCGATTAAATGCATTGCTTCTGATGACGTTAGGTTCGTTAGAAAGGCCAACGCGTTAGATCATTTTCCTGAGAGGATGCTTTTGAAGATGGTGGTTCATATCTTTTGCATATGAAATGCTCTATGGAAGTTATGCAGCAAGATAAAACGTTGGAACGGTCATTTAGTGCATGGGTGCCAGCAATATTTCTAAATATGACCGTATACTCTCTTTTCGTTGTGTATGGGGACGATGTCATCTGACTATGTAAGGTTAATCATCAATGACGCGAAGGTAGATAAAGAAGGAATTATATATATATATATATATATATATATATATATATATATATATATATATAAGAAGGTAGAATGGGCATGGAGTCAGCAGCGCCTGATTACTGACAGTTTCTCGCCTATGCGATCTTCAGAACGGGTTTTGGTCTGAATATCACAAAGGCGAGAATACGTCAGTAACCAGGCGCCGTTGACCCCATATCTTTTCAAGTTGTTTGGCCAGCTTTTTAATGTCTGGGGGAAGTTGGTTGATAAATCCACCGAAGGGTTTATCACAAGTACTTTCGGCACTTCGTAGCGCCATCCTCAGGTGTACAGTAGTCGAGTTGTTTACGTGGCTCTTTTTAACACAACCGAGTAGCGGTAGGGGTAAGTAGGATAAGGAACTCACGGAATTATATGGAATGTTGTGGGGAGTGAGGGCGGAGAATTGGCTGGATATTATAGGCCTTTGGGAAAGTGATTGCTGTATTCAAATTTAATTTTTTTAATGTGAGTTTAAACCACTGTTAGAGTGAATATGTTAGTAATGAAGAAGTACTCCACATTCACTAGATCTCTGGAGCCTCACCATCAAATAAATGATAATCCTTAGTACACAACTATAGTCTCGAGTAGCCATTCTTAATAGAAATAACTACAGTTATATATAAAGTGTTCTTATCATACAAATAGTTTCCACCTGCTTATATGGTTCCAAGTAACTAATAATAAGCCTTAGTAAACAATTATAAATATATATATATATATAAATATATAGAGTAAATATTCTTGATTGAAATAATTAGTTATATATAAAGTATTCCTATCTAATACAAATAATTTGCACATGTTTATATGGATTCATCTAACTAATGATAATCCTTAATAAACAATAATAGCTATAAGTAACAATTCTTAGTACTATGCTTAGTCATTTGATTGGACAGTAAACTTTTTATACGGATTAATTAAAAAGAATTATGTGATACGTGATATACTCTAAGGGACAAAGAAAATTCAATCTATATGAATAATTCAATTTGAAATTCCCAGAGGTTTACCAAATACGACAAAAGAATGTTGCAGAATACAAGAAAACAAAATATTCTATATAGGCTACCCAATATGAAAAATATCAGTAAAGTTAAATCAGTATCTAATAATCTCTATGCAGTATTTTTTCTTATTATTATTTAATCTAACGTTGCGAATATTTCTGTTCGTTGAAAAGAGAGAATATTGTTTATCCTGGCTGATCATGATAAATCATCGTACAACAGTTTAAAAAATATGGAATAAATATGGCGGCCGATTCTGAAACTGAAAGAAAAAGAAACATATACTTAAAATATGACGTCAAATAACTCAATCTTAAAGAACTGTATCATACAAAAAATAGTAGAATTATAAATTTAAAAAAAAACGAAAATAAAATATTAAAAAGCGGATAATGTATGATACAGAAAACAAAAAATGATTTTTATGTTAAGATATTCTTTTTTGATACAACATTGTCATCTAAAAAAAAAAAAACTAATTCATTGGCAACAGATAAGGAAACGCTTATCTTTAAGCTTTATGTTTGATATTTCTCGTTCAAAAAAAAAAAACGAATGCTTTCCAACACTTTGTTAACATATCCTTATAAGTACTTGGTAAAAAGGGTATATGTATTAACGTATGGTGTTATCGGGGAAAGAAATTGTAATTTTAGAAAGATGACAGCAACGTTTTAATGGAGATTTTTCACAGACCAAGTTAAGTATATTTTCCAGGTTTTTCAGAGGCGACGAAATGATGGAATTGTTCGCTAAAATTGCTTTCGTTAAGAATATTCTCTCTTTTTTCCCAATAACCCAGCTGTTAAAATGTTACGTAGCGAGATCATTTAAGGAGTAAGTAAGTAAAGTCGTTGGGGTTGCCTAAAGTCGGTATCAGCCAGAATGCGAGGGAGTCTATCCCTTTTTCACTAGCGCTAGATCAAGAAGATTGTTTCTGCGTCTGGGGTGAAGCGCCACACCTACCATCAGCTCCTCACTTTACCGCACAGATTCCCCGTGCTACTCATGCGCTGAATTGGCGAGGGCCGGTATCGAACCAGGAACCTTGTGGTTCCTAGTCGGACGCTCTACCGACTGAGCTAAATAGTAATTAGTATTCATATTGAATATGTGACGTGGCGTCTAATCGAGGGAGTATGTAATTTGTATACTCATCTGGATCTGTGGTATCTGTTATTCTTCATATCTACTATTCTTGATCGGAGTAGTTGGGTAGATGGATCTGTTGTTGGACTGGCTGCCTGAAATTACTTGAGAATCTTTTGGCATATCTTGTCTTATGCGGTTGATAGTTTTTAATAACAAACATAATGGAGCTCATCTATTTAATCCTAAGTAAAAGGCCTCGAACGGACACACTGCCATTGCGATACGTGTCCTCCATACTCTCACATCAGCCAGACTCTCACATCCGTCCACTTACACAACTTCGAACCGACCCACTCCTCTCACTATCTCCCTTTTACTTTTCGCTCCGTTAGCACTTTTCGACCAATCAGAAACCAGCAAGTCAGTCATTAACACGTCATCCAAATTCCAGTTAAATTTCTCTATTATTGACACGTATAACTAAATTCGGGGTTTTTCCATATTTCCACATCTCATTATTTTACTAGAAGACTGGTGTCCAAATTCTTGTAGATTATTTGAATTTCATATTAATAAAGTTCATCATGTGGAACATTGGGTCACATAATAGTCACCATATAATTGAATAATGGTTTATAAAGGCCCTTCCTGTCATAAGAGAGAAATTGGAGATGGACCAATAATTGTGTGTCCCTGGGATCAACATTATGAAAATGCTAAGAATTTATATCGACACCCATTTCCAGCAAGAAGTAATGGCTATAGGATCACTACTGTTTGTGTGTGCGCGTGTGTGTATTTGAAATTATATATATATATATATATATATATATATATATATAGAGAGAGAGAGAGAGAGAGAGAGAGGGGGTCTGGCGCCTCAACGTTAAGCAAGGCACGGAGAGGGGTGAGGCAGAGAGGAGAGTAGCCTCGACAGAAAAGAGAGCCAGAAAGATAGAGAAAAGCCAGCAGCCCCAGAAGGATAGAGAAAAGCCAGCAGCCACAGAAAGCATCACAGTTTGTGCACATTCAGTTCACCAAAGACTGTTACTCAAGAATTGGCCTGCAGAGTCACTTGCTCAGATGCAGATAAAACATTTTATTTTTTATTCTTGACACTACGCCATCGTCCTTAGTGGATCCAATATATATATGTGTGCGTGTGTGTGTGTGTGTGTGTGTGTGTGTGTATGTGTTTGTGTGTGTTTTTACTAACCCACTGGACGAGTAGGATGTGACACAAGGTCAGTTTCTTAAACAGGTTTGAATTTGAGTTTTCCTTCTCCAAGACTGGCTGCTTAGCAAAGGTTAAAGAGTCAAGTTTGCCTTGCTATTCCTACCTTCCTACTGCAATATTCAATAGGGATGTGTGGCGATGAAGAGTCATGGAGATCCGTACTCTCGGCTCGACGGGATGATGATGAAATATGGAAACAGACAGAAGAAACGAGAATAAATGTATATATAGAGAGAAGAGAGAACTAAACATCTACTGGTAAAGAACAATTTAAAGGGAAAAGAAAGAAAAGGGAGAATAGACAATAACGTTTAGGAGAAAAACAGATTGAAAAAAAAGAAATTAAAAAGAAAACAACGAATTTCTAAAAAGCATAGTTAGTGGGTTGGTTGTATTTTACGGCATGTCAACTCTTTTCGGGTTATTTTATGCCGAATACATTTTGTTCTATTCATTCTTCATGGGTACATACTCAGATTTTTACTCAGTTTGTTTTAAACACATTTTCTTGGGGGTTAGATAGAAATAGCACATTCAAACGAAGCGCTGAACTAAGATACAAGAAAGGCCGCGAAACATTCAAGATAATTCTTGGTGACCTCTGGTGGAGGGCTAGAGTAAGGCATTGCGGTACAATGCTCAGTGGAGCATGGGGACATACTATGGCTGGGTTAAAACTTCGGACTTGTTTAGCGGCTATTAATGTCAAGACTATCAGATCATGATAATTGGGTTGACGATCCTTTTATTATCTTTCTTTTTTTTTTATCCGGTCGTGGGAATGAGAAAACGAGATTATGAATAGAACGGGATTGAAGAAACCGGAATTTATCTTCCACTACAAATAAGAATTAGGGTCATAGCCACTCATACGCGCACGCACACACACACACACACACACATACACGCACACACACACACACACGCACGCACGCGCGCGCCAGTTTATATTAGGAAAAAATTTGGCAAAGCTTCATAAGATTCAAAGGCGAAATATCATTAGAATTTAGTTGTTGTGTTGTCTAATTCACATGTATATAAGTATTTATAGATGTATATATAAAGTGTACTTAGGCAACGTATTTTCTTGCAGTTATGTTTTATTAAAACTGGGACGAAAAATATTTAACGACAACTGTACAAGGATGCTATGTGCTGACCTAAACAGATTCTGAAAGCAGTATCCCACAAAAATAGCTGCTGTCCGCCTACTTTCCTCCTATCACATAAACCGTTCAGATAAGACAAACAAGACAAGCTGGACACTGCTGGAGAAGCAGGGCCGAGCTCATAAATGACGTTTTCCTGTGGGCACCTACACATGGGTACACCAGTATGTGTCTGGCAGCAAAATATCAATCAACTCTGTGCGAATACTGGATGTTGTGCAGAGGACCTTCTAGTAGCGATTGTTGATTGGGACTCAACAAAAATGTTTGGGTGCTTCCGTGGCGTCATCTCTCAGTTCTATCTTATAGAGCATAAGTTTCCTAATGAGACTACGTTGAATGTATATCAGTGGGATTTTTAAATAACACACAAAGTGAAGCAATACCCAAATTGACAGCGCACCAACTACCTCGATACTACCAATAACAGCAGATACCTACATGACTTGAACTGCTTTGATCAGGCACCCCAAAGTAGTACGTAACAAAATATTGCAAAGCTTTTCAAAACATGTTTGCTCATTGTTTTCTTTCAAAGGAGACATTTTCCTTAAGTTGCTGGTGATACCTATGCTAGCAGTAGTCATTCATCAAGATTGTCTCTCTTTTCTGTGCAGTCATCTGCTGATTTTCAGCTTCTCGCTCACTTTTTTGCTCTTTCACTCTATTCTCATCTCCACAACGGCACTCAATACCGAAATCAAGTTCTCTATTGATTTGCTTGTTTCGATCGAAAAAAGGATATTATTAGCGGGGGTATGATGAATTCGGTGGTAGAAGTGAGCAAGGGTGAGGCTAATAGAAAGAAAGAAAGAAAGAAAGAAAGAAAGAAAGAATGAAATAAAGAAAGAAAGACCATTCGCAAAATGAATTATGGAATCAAAAACCGAGCCAATATAGAAACACAGCAGAAAAAAAAAGCAGGGAAAAAAATAGAAAGAAAGAAATAATGACAAAAAGGGGGTACGAAAAAAGAAATGCCAGGAAAGAAAGTTTTAGTGAAAAAAAAAAGTCCAGGTTTGTCGTAGGTGGAAGAAATCACTATTCCCCCCTCTTCTTGTACAACAACGTACCACTCCTACGCAACCTTTTTATATTAGCATTTTCCTGAATCATCTCATTATGGCGTTTCCCCTCATGTTTGTCTATTTGCACAATTAAGGCTTCTTAACTTCAACCTTGAAGAATAAAAAATATCAGTCGATATTTTAGTAAAGATTCTTGAATACACCAACCAGTCAAAATCAAAGCTTAAAAGTCAATATTTTCTTATTGTCGTTAAATTGCTGTTAAGCCCTTATACTGTCAATTATTAAGACTGGCAGACTACAATTATAAAAAAAGAGAATACAAAACCAATTATCCTTTTCTTCTTAAAAGTGAATAATACGTATCTAAGATTTATTTTATGTCAAAACGTATTTAAGACTTTAATTACAGTGGATACTTATAAACAGGTCGAATTTTGAAGATCTGTTGTTTAGATAAAAAGTTGGCATCAATTTATAAGTGATTAGTGTAAGTTTAATCTTCAAAGTAGGTTGGTTGGTTGGTTGGTTGAATTTTAAGGCATCCTTGGGTTATTTTTAGCCAAAGTCATTTTTGTTTTATCTACTCTTGTTGGGTGTTCAATGTTTTCTTTTATTAATTATAGTAGGGTATTCAACTTTTTTAATACCTTTTAAACACATTTTTGAACTCATATTTTTATCTATTTAACCCATAAATGGGACCCTAACAGGTACTATCACTTCCGATCAGTCTACCTGGGAGTAATGTCGATGAAGGTGTACTAGAGGCTCCATAGACCTCTAGAATTTGCACCTCACCACCCTATGCAGTTTAGTGTCATATCCAGGACACTAAGATCTTCATCGATTTCTAGCTCATATATGGTAAAAAGGGTTGGGGGGTTTACTATGAGAGCAATTGGAAAATATGGTCGGGACAATCATATAGGTGCTAGGGCTTGATGTGACCAGCCGATTGATCGGAAGTGGCTTCTCCAGCCACCCGTCTTGTAAGGACCAAAGTGGAGTGTTGCATGTCATGAATTGATCTGCTACCAGAGCAGAGGTGCAGTCGGTGCATAGCATAGTGCCAGCCGGCAGGCGGCAATCTTCAACGATACCCGGTGCACACTGGTGTTTTGTCTCCGTATTTTTCTTAGCAAACCGGGTATTACGGATAAGTAATCATCTTTCGTTTTTCTTTATGTCTGTTAATTCCTTAATTCCTTAATGTATCCAATTTCGTTTTATAATTAAATACATATCATATAGTTGAGTTCTTCTAATATTTACATTATGTACATGTGACGATACAAGAATTCTAATTTTATCATTTGTTTGATATTTTTAATTTTAAACTTTATTCATTTATTAATCACCACACTATATATTTACCCAACCCTTCCGTCAAAGGCAGCATACTACATAAGGTCAATTTTTAAGCGAGGTAAAGCTAGTTTGAATTCAGTGTTCTTTACTTCTCTTAGCCAGATTGCCTAATCAAAGACATTAGTGCGAAGTGAAACGCAAACAGCGTCGTCCGGGATTTGAACACGGATCCCCGATTTCCATTTTATTCGATAATAACCGTTACGCAAAGTGCGACTTCCCTCACTGTATATCACACAAAATTACGAGAAATATAGTCCGCGATGTATAGTCAGTACTCATACTCAAAGAGTGTCGTCCGGGATTTGAACTCAGATCACCGATTCCATTTTATTCGATAATAACTGTTGCGCTATGTGCGACCCCCCTCGCTGTATATCACACAAAATTACGAAAAATAGCCAGCACTTTATAGTCAGTACTTGTACTCAATGTACTAAAGAAAGGGGAGCTTTTGTTTTTGAGCCGGAAAACTAAGGCGTTTACCCATCCTAAAAAAACGCTGATGTTTTCTTTCTAAAAAATTCTTGCATTGCGTGTTGCTGGATTAGCAAACTTTGGAGATCCGTTACACTGAATAGAGACAGAGAAAAAAAGTAAAGACCAACGTACGTGTTGAAAAGAATAGTTATTGACACTTTCTTCCTTTGTTAAAAAATGAAAGAGCCGAACTCTATTTTGACCAATGTCTGTGAAAACGAATACGCCCGACTTAATCCTTTTTTTTTTATCTTTTTTAC
>CM042139.1:66248084-66250584 GCA_023376005.1 Doryteuthis pealeii
ACAGTCGTATTTTTGTCTACACACACACACACACACACACACATACACACACACACACATACACACACACACACATATATATATATATATATATATATATATATATATATATATGTGTGTGTGTGTGTGTGCGTGTGTGTGTACGAATCTGTGTCTGTGTACGAATCTGTGTCTGTGTGTCTGTGTAAAGAGTTGATATAGTACATAAAAGTGACATCAAATTAACTAGTATTCTCGCACATCCTTATGTAGAATGAAAATTATCCCCAACTGACCACTGACCATTATATATATATATATATATATATATATATACACACGTACGAACGTACGATAGGGAATTATGTTTTCTGCACGCGGGAAATTCCTCGCCAGTAGATTTATTTCCCGGCTGCAATAATTCATAAACGGGGGTTATGCGAGTGCGAGCTTTTATGCAGGGATTTTGTCCAATCAGAATTGGTCTATGCCTTCACTCCTAACTAATACTATGTAACTAATCTGAAGCACGGATTTTACTGTTATTGTTTAATACAATGAGAATTATCGATTTTATTTGGACCGAAGATTAAATCTTGAAATTGATCGCTCTTTTCCACCTGCATTTTGGATTTTTTGCCAATGCATTTGAAAAGCTTTCCAGGCGCAAGAGTGTATGTATTCATTTGAATTTCTTAATTCCCACCTTTTTTAATTGCGTGTAAAAACTGTGTTTGTAGATAGATGAGATAGCTTGCTAAAAATAATTAAAAATTGGTTGTTAAATGATTTTTCGAGTTGAGTTAAATAGATTAAGGCTAATGAAATAGGAATAACAATTTCATTGTGATGTCAGTGCGTTTTGTGTGAAAAAAAGGTGGATGAACTAGTGACTTACCGGGGAGTGGCTGGTTCGTTCGAGGAAGTCTCTGACGGCATGTGAGTACTAAGAACGCGAAGCCGGAAAGGGACAACATTTATAATCTCCAGACGGAAGTTGGAGGGGTGAGATAGTTAAACAACACCTATAAATAGGCTGCCCTCCCCTTTCAGTTTCCTTCTAACATCTTCTTCAGAAACAACTGTTACCTTTTTCTGAAAAGTTAAACCGTAGTTATTTGACACAAAGCAGGAGTGGGTCGCTAAAGAAGTATATTTTTAACAACCCCGACACGTTGGCCAGTTCTACTTTGGTCACCAGTGTCGATACTTTTTTTTCGACAAAAAATCATTATTGAAAGAAACATTCGTTTGGCCTCTCGCTTCATTTGGTGGATAACTTGAACTTTAATATTGATGGGAACATTAAAAAAAATGATGTTTGTAACTGTAATAACTTAAGTGTACAATTAACAGTAAGTTTTTAATATTGAAACGCCGAATGCTCACTCCTCCCCGCGGTAGGCCATTCCGATTTGTCCTTTTCGAAGAGATCCAGTTGAAAGACACCCTCCTCCGCACGAGGACCAAATTAATTGCTTCCCCGCAATGTTATTATAAATAAATATTTCCAAATTAGAGACTTCTACGAATCGGCCGTCTTCCATGCGCTCTTACTCTTGAACTATATCCCTAGTAAGATACGCTTGGAATCTTCTGATGATTATTTTATGGATTTTACTCTTTGATGCTCCGTTAATGCACATGTCAGACTTTGCTTTACTTAGACATGCTTCAAACCCACAATATCTTATTTTCAATGTTTGGTAACGCTTTTCCCAATCGTTACTCTGGCAGTTTCTTTTAACTGCTGGTATTTATCAAGTTTTCTTTCGTGGGCTTGAACCATGTTCTCTACCCACAGATTTGTCGAAAATGTATTATCTGCACAACGCAAGAGGTGATCCAGACCAGGAAAATGTCGGGGCGTTTCGCGGCAGTATTTTGCAAAATATTGCTTAGTTTTTCGACCTCGACTCCTGCCAAGGGTCTATTAATGGTAGATTCGCCTAGGGTTCTTATTCGTCGCTATTTCACCGCAGAAAAGGGCAGAAAGAGAGTGTCACTGACCATTACGCTTAGCGCCAAACGACCGCCCGATCATATTTCCGAAGACCCGGATAATTTTGTTTCTACAGATTGTGAGTTCGTATAACAATCCCTACTTATTATTATTTGAAAAAAAAATGACTGTCTGTTCTTAGGATTTTCTTCGTAAGATATTCCGAGAATTTCATCTGTTTCTTTCAGTCTACTTTCATCTGAAATCAGGCGCTCTGGTTAAGTGATTCGATTTTAGTGTTTGGGTGTGTCTTTCTATTGCTCCTGCTTTGACGAAGTTTATGGCCCTTTTTGGTTGACATTTATTGCTACATATTGTCAGTGTGAAGACATTTGTTATCTGTCGAAGAACTTCGTCGTGTCGACACATGTACCTTGTGACCCTGAGTCCTATTGGGCAATTGTCGATGATGTGTTGTACTGCAATTGATTATATCTGACCAAACATTTCATGATGTCTTAGTGTATTTTAGGCGTATAAGAATCTTGCAAAGTTTTTCGCATATGCATTCGTCTCAAA